>CM053505.1:71822059-71862845 GCA_028627145.1 Eidolon dupreanum
GGAGCCTTCCATCCCCAAACAGCAGCTTATACATTCTTCTCTAGTGGACATGAAACATTCTCAAAAATCAACCACATACTGAGACACAGAAATAGTCTCCACAAATATAAGAGGGTCAAAATCATACCAACCATATTCTCTGATCATAATGCTTTGAAGCTAGAGATCAACTGCAGAAAGAAATCAGGAAGAACCATAAATACATGGAGATTATACAACATGCTACTGAAGAATAACTGGGTCAGAGAAGAAATAAAAAGAGAGATTGAGAGATACATAGAAACAGATGATAACGATAGTACAACATATCAAAACTTTTGGGACAGGGCAAAAGCGGAGAGTTCATATTATTACAGGCCTATCTCCAAAAACAAGAATGAGCCCAAATAAACAACCTAACGCTTCATCTTAAAAAACAAGAAAGGGAAGAACAAATGAGTCCTAAAGTCAGCAGAAGGAAAGAAATAATCAAAATTAGAGCAGAAATAAATGAAATTGAAAACAAAACAATCTATATCTATATCTATATCTATCTATATCTATCTATAAAATAAATGCAACAAAGAGCTGGTTCTTTAAGAAGGTTAATAAAATTGACAAACCCCTGGCTAGACTCAATAAAGAAAAAAGAGAAAGGACACAAATAAACAAAATCAGGGATGAATGAGGGGAAATTATGACAGACACTGCAGAAATACAAAGGATCATACAAGAATACTATGAATAAGTATATAATTCCAAATTTAATAACCTAGAAGAAATGGACCAGTACTTAGAAAAATACAATCTTCCTAGACTGAATCAAGAAGAAACTGGAAAATCTAAAAAGACCAAACTGCAGTATGGAAATTGTAACAATCATCAAAAAACTTACCAAAAAGTAAAAGTCCAGGACCAGATAGCTTCACCAGTGAATTCTACTAAACACTCAAGAAGATTTAATACCTATTCTCCTCAAACACTTCCAAAAAATTGAAGAGGAGGCAATACTTCTGAACTCATTTTATGAGACCAATATTACTCTGATACCAAAACCTGGTAAAGATAACACAAAAAAAGACAACTATAGACCAATATCTCTCATGAACACAGATGCAAAAATCCTAAATAAGATACTAGTGAACCAAATACAGCAACATATTAAAAAGAGTATACACCATGATCAAGTGGGCTTCATCCCAGGGGCACAGGGATGGTTCAACATATGCAAATTGATTGTGATACACCATATAAACAATTAAAACATAAGAATCATATGATCATATCAACAGATGCAGAGAAAGCCTTCTACTAGATACAGCATCCATTTATGATCAAAACACTTCACAAAATTGGTATGGAAGGAAAGTACCTTAACATTATAAAGGTACTTTCTAATGACAAACCCTCAGACAACATTATACTTAATGGTGAAAAACTAAAAACCTCTCTACGATCAGGAACAAGGCAAGGCTATCCATTATCATCGCTGTTATTCAGTATAACATTGCAGGTCCTAGCAAGTGCAATCACGCAAGAGAAAGATATAAAAGGCATCCAAATAGCAAATGAAGTAGTCACACTGTCACTATTTGCAGATGACATGATTCTCTATATAGAAAACCCGAAAGACTCCACAAGAACACTACTAGAAACAATAAACAAATACAGTAAAGGCTCTGGATACAAAATCAGCATTCAAAAATCCATAGCGTTCCTTTAATGAAGCATCAGAAAAGGTGGAAAAAATAATTCCTTTTGTAAATGCAACAAAAAGAATAAAATACCTAGGAATAAATTTAACAAAATAAGTGAAGGCCCTACATAATAAAAACTACAATACCCTATTAAAAGAAATCGAAGAAGATACAAAGAAATGGAAAGATATTCTGTGTTCTTGGACTGGAAGAATCAACATAGTTAAAATGGCAATATTACCTATAGCATTATACAGATTTAATGCAATCCTTATCAAAATCCCATTGCATTTTTTAAAGGAATAGAACAAAACACCATCAGATTTGTATGGAAGCACAAAAGACCTCGAATTGCTAAAGCTGTCCTGAGAAAAAAGAACGAGGCTGGAGGCATCCCTCTGCCTGACTTCAAATTGTATTACAAAGTGACAGTAATCAAAACGACAAGGCAGACACACGGACCAGTGGAACAGAATTGAGAATCCAGAAGTAAAACCATATTTATACAGTCAAATAATTTTTGACAAAAAAGCCAAAAACATACAGTGGAGAAAGGAAAGACTCTTTAATAAATGGTGCTGGGAAAATTGAAAGACCACCTGAAAAAGAAAGAAATTAGACTGTTGTCTATCACCACACACCAATATTAACTCAAAATGGATGAAGGACCTGAATATAAGACCTGAAATAATAAAATGAATAGAAGAAAACATAGGAACTAAACTCAAGGACCTTGGACTTAAGGAGGATTTTATGAATTTGACCTCAAAGGCAAGGAAAGTAAAAGCAAAAATAAATGAATGGGACTATATTAAACTAAAAAGTTTCTGCTCAGCAAAGGAAATTGTCAACAGGGTAAAGAGACAACCATCTCAATGGGAAAATATATTTGCAAGCAATGCCTCCGATAAGGGCCTAATATCTAAAATATACAAAGAACTCATATGACTCAATAATAATTAAAAAACAAACTATCCAATCAAAAAATGGGCAGAGGACCTGAACAGACACTTCTCCCTAGAGGATATACAAATGGCCAACAAACATATGAAAAGATGCTCAGCATCGCTAGCTACTAGGGAAATGCAAATCAAAACCACACCTGTTAGAATAGCTATAATCACAAGACAAGTAATAACAAAAGTCGGAGAGGATGCGGAGAAAAAGGAACCCTCATACACTGCTGATGGGATTGCAAAATTGGTACAGCCACTGTGGAAAACAGTATAGAGGTTCCTCAAAAACTAAGAATTGGTCTTCCATATGATCCAGAAATCCCACTGCTGTGTATTTACCCCAAAGACTTGAAAACCCATATCCAAAAAGATATTTGCGTACCGATGTTCACAGCAGCATTATTCACAGTAGCCAGCACATGGAAGCAACCAAAGTGTCCTATGATAGATGATTGGCTAAAGAATCTGCAGCACATATATACAATGGAATATTACTCAGCCATAAGAAGAGATGAAATAATGCCATTTGCAGCAACATGGATGGACTTTGAGATAATCATGCTAAGCGAAATAAGTCAGACTGAAAAAGTTGAAAATCACATGTTATCACTTTTATGTGGGATATAAACCTAAAAGCAACAAATGAACAGGAGAAATAGTAACTTAGGGACATGGACAATGAACTAGTGGTTACCAGAGGGTAGCAGGGAGGGAGGAGGGGGAGGTAGACGGGGTAAAAGGGGTCAAATATAGGGGCGTAGTGGGGAGGGTGAAATGGGTAAAGGGGATCAAATATATGGTAGCTGAAGGAAATTGGACTCTGAGTGGTAATAACACAATAGAATATATAGATGTCAAACTATAATGTACAGCTGAATATTATATAATTGTATTAACCAATGTTATCCCAATAAACTTATTAAAAAAATAACATGATTTCCATAATGACTCCAATGAACTGCATTTCCAAAGGCAGTAGGTGAAAGGTAGGGAATACAATAGAAACATGAAATATTATGTCCACAAAAAAAGGATTTTTAATATGTTTAAGAATTTTTTTGACATATCATGTGCATCCTCCTGTGTGCCACTTGTCATATGGCTGTCTGGGGGAGTTTTATTGAGCATTTGTTTCTGGAGACCAGGAAACAACCCCATGGCCCAGAAGCCCACTCTTTTCTCTTACCTATAAGAACTTGCATTTAGGGTGGGGTTGGTCGGGACTCTCAGGCAACCCTGGAGTTTTCAGTCTGGGCCTGTAAGAGTAGCCCACTGTAGCTATGACCATGTAACTGATTAGAAAAGAACACCAAGGTATCCCTGTCAGGTATTTGGCCAGCAGAGAAACAGCTTTTCCATAGTATTTGGATCTGTACAGGCACTATTCGGTGAGGTACTCAACTGTGTGGCAGACCCAGCATGCTCCAGGGTGGCTGGAATGTTCTGAGAGGTCATTGTGACATTGTGACTCTTAAGGATCCAACAACCTGGGCCTGACCAACACAATACTCAGGACCTATGGCCCTTAGTGTTGGAGAATGGACCTCAGCTTGAGAAATGCCTTGGGACGAAGTCTGGTTGCCTTGTGGTCTTGCATAGACCCTTCCTAAACCTAAGTTTGCCTGGAGTTTAAGTCAGGAAATAATTTGCTCTCTCCTGCTTTGTCTTTCTAGTTATCTTTCCTTATGAACATATTTTATCTTTCTACCTAGATTTTAAGTGTGCTAAGGGCTATTAGAAATGTAATTTTATTCAACTTTTCTTCCCCATAGTGCCTGAGCACTTTAAAGGTTCTCACAAGATTATGTGCTGGCTGATTGGGTTCCCTTGAGAAGAAGAGACATCGGCATTTAGCCTGGGCTTTATTGCTGGGAGCTATCAGCCTGCTAGGCATGGGCAAGGAGACAATGGGTAAGGGATGGGGAGTATAAGGGTAGAAGATAGCTAAGAGGTGGGGTAATAAGGTGGGCAGAGAGGAGATGAGAAAAACTGAGATATATGACTTGAGAGCAAATGTTCTTGAACATGTATTATATTAGGAAGGATTATGCCCTCTTGAAATCTAGAAAGAACTTAAAATCTGTATACTGATCAGCTAAGTTGGTCTCCCTTGATAATGGCAACATGTACAACAAAGGTTAGACATTTGAATCATAGTGATTGTAAGAAGGGAGCAGAAAATATTCCCATGGAAGATCTAGCCCAGTTGGACAGCTTTAGGTATGATCATTATCAGATGGCTAGAACTTGACAGTACACATTCTTTCAGGGCTAAAATTTGTCATTCATATCTTCAACTCTTCAATTTTATTAAATTGAATTTAAAAGCATGCAGCTGTGAGCTGTCATAAAATGTCCCGTCTTCCTGCCCTCACCCTCCATTCTGTAAGTATATGTGAAGCCCTGATTAATTTCTGCAAAGCCAATAATCCAAACTTATTCAAGGCTTTTCTTCAGAGCTCATCATGAGACAAATTTTAATTTCAAATCACAGAATTAAGAATTATATAATTGGTTAAAAGAGAGAAAAATAACATACATAAATATATTTACAATGACATACTTGATTTCCCGAGGTAGGGTGAGGGATGAGAAGGCAATACACATTCATATCTGGATGGATTTTTATGAGGTAAAACATTTTTGAAATATCTTGTTTAAAAAATAGAAGCAAACACAACAGATCTAAAGAAATTTAAATGAAGTTTTACTTTTGGTTGTAACTGGGATTTCTGAAATATTTAATTTGTATTAAAGTTTGAAACATGAATATCTTTTTCCTTCATATCACTTTCAGTATCATAAAGAAGTAAATATATTATTTCATATGTTTATTTATGTCTATGATTATACATATTTGCATGTGCAGTGGTGCATATGCATTTAGAGATGTCATTTTCAAACAATTCATTTTTACATTTTCCAGAAATTTTTGTTACTCCTAGAATTGGCACATGACAAACCCCTCAGTGTTCCTTTTACAGATACTCCACTTTAAATACTGATACTAATAATTACATTAACAGCATTGGCTATGTGATTGTGCTGTATTAAATTAGGAATATGCAGATTATGACCTGGTGAATGAGAAGGCTCAGGCTACCTACACAGGGTAAGGAGGGAACTCCCACTTTGGGGAAGTGAAAACTTCAGGGAACGATTCCAATGAAGGCACAGTTTCAATATACTCGCACAAAGAAAGTAAAGTCACAAGATTTTTTACTTTGGGAATGCTGAGACCTCTGTCCCAGGTCACAAGCCCAGGAGATAGAGAGCAGCAAGTACCTCTTACTTGTAAGGTGGTTAGCCCGAGGTCACTCATTTTTCTCAGGTTCAACTCTAAGTGGTTATTTTTAAAGGTGCCCTGGAAAAAGCAAGGTGGGAACTTGTGGTAGGAATCCTAAACTCAGGTTCTTATTTAAATAACAAAACTCTGGGTGTGAGCAGGGTTGTCATATTGTTAAATGCCTAGGCAGCAACTTCAAATGGCTGTTTTCTCCTCACAGTACTGGGCCCTGCTCTGTACCTCCAGGCCCTGTGTTAGGCACTACCAACCTTGTCTCTTTTACTCCTCACAGCAACTGTATGAGGCAGATATTATTCCTAATTTCATCTTTCTACCTTTTCCAACCATGAAGCACCATACATCTCAGCTAGATTAAAGAGTTAGAATCAGGGGAAATCAAATCAAAGTATGAAATAAACAAATCTTTACAACCCAATTATTTGATAAAGTATAATGCCAACTATGAGAGGGAAACTTTTAAAGTTATGAAGCAATAACAAAATCAGAAAGCAAAACATGGACCACAAAATTAAGAAAAAGAAGAAAACAACAGACTAGGGGAAGTATTTGCAGTGAATGATAGCTATGCATTTGTATTTAAAAAATACAAAAATATTTTAGAAGTTATTAAACTCTGGAAGAATACCACCAAAAGTCTGAACATTCAAAGGGGGAAGAGAACAGACATCATAGAGCAAAGAGCACACAGAAGACAACACTTGAAAAAGGTATTACAAGGAAGTACAAATACAACAAACACCACTTTATACCTATTAAATAAACAAAAAACATTTAAAATGATAAAACACAATGTTTGAGAGGCTGTGGGGAAATTTGCATATTGCAAGTAGCCACAATAATAACAACAGACAACATTGATTGTGCCCATGTTCCTCATAACATTTCTGTGCAGAACTGTTGTTTCCTCCATTTCATAGATCAAATAACTGTGACTCAGGAAAAGTAAGTAGTCCACTATCACACAGCTAATGTGTGCAGAGACTGCTGAATAAAGCTGTAAAAACCCTGTGTTCTTAACAAAAACCAGGCACTGCCTCACTTAGCAATATGCAACAAGAACAATATATTTCAGGCCTGGAATGTTATCCTAAGAAAATAATTTAAGAAAAAAGCCATATGTACAAAGATATTCATTCATTCTAATGGAATCTGTTTATCACTCATTTTGTAGCAGGAAGCAACCTTAATTAAATTGTAAGATATGAATGTAGATGTTAAAATGAAAAATATGATAAAATATTTGAAAGCATTTCTGAGATGTTAAATGGAAAAACTGGACTGTGCTATTGGATATCTAAAGCAGTTGTTTACTGAGCGAGGTCTAAGAGCTGAATTGAGCCAGAAAACTTATGTGATTGGGGAAATTTTCTAATAAGAAAGTTTTCAATGGAAAATGTACTACCTGACTTTTATGGCACCAGGCTGTACACCTTGGCATCAATTATCTATAAAAACAAACTTTGCAACCATAGCTCATCTGTCAATCTCCTTATTGGCTGGGCATGTGCTTTAGCTTCTGAGGGAACAACCCTACCCCCTCCCACTCCCACCCTCCTCCACAGCCACCAGGTTCTGGTGCTATTCATGCCAAGTTGCCCAGGAGCAGCCTATGTTTCTTGAATGGGAAGTGAGGGGAGCACAGAGCACACCATCAGGTTTAGGTAGCCAGTGGAGTCTCAGCTGCTCCTGTGGAACTCCAGTCAAGCCCAGACCAGACGTAGTCATTTTCACTTACACAGAGGCTATACTGATCCCTTCTTTGCAAGAATTAAATCTTTTGTGCATTAGGAGATCTGGGGGACATTTGACTTCCATTTACCACACCTCTTCACAGTCTGTGATCCTGCAGCAGTGGGTGCATGGCTACCATTTAGGCACCAAGGCAGGGCTCTAGTTGAGGATCAATAAGGAGAAGGGGGTGCAGAGGAATGTACTATAGTCTGTGTCCATTTGAATTTGTAGCCCTTTTCCAATTATATCCATAATTGTTTAAGAGATAGCAAGACTGAAAAAAAGCTTTTATTCACTGATCTGTTTTTGAAAGGACTACCTGAATTATGTACTGTAAAAATTAAATTCAAATTCAAATTATTAAAATTATCTTGAATACTTCTTAGTCAGTACAGACTTGTGAGTCCTGACACCCTACTAGGGTATTAGCTTTGTTGGTCCCTCTAATACCTGGCTTGACAGGCTTTATTCCTTATGAAAAGTTGCTCCTGCTTTGAAAGGAAAGAGTTTGAAATGAGGCCACTATATGTATGGAAAATTTCCCAGGCTTCTGGGTCAGCCAATTGAAATTTCACATTGGAAAAATCCTCCCATAAAACAGATAATTGTTTTTTGTTTTACCTCACTATGAGCAGCTCCACAGCTGTGTCTGCTACAGGAAGCAATGTGTCCAGAGCTTGTGGTATTCTGATAACCAAAATATGCTCCAGATAAAATGGACTGATGTAACCATTCCAGGATATTTTCTAGCTACAGATCATGTGTGTGTGTGTGTGTGGGGGGGAGGCAATAATGCAGTCTAGCTCATGATTTGGATGGAGAACTGGAGTGTTCTGCTGCCCGCCAGGCCTCCAGAATGTTGGCTGACTATGCTGAAGACTATGGCTGAGTGTTATGACACTCATTCTCAGAATGTGAGAGGGGCTGTGAAGGAAGAAGCTGCAAAATTTGGCCAACAACTCAGATCCCAAAGCACAGTCAAGCTACTGGTGTCATAGATTCCAAATAAAATTGAACAACTATCAATTCACATTGATGTGTGAAAGGGGAGAAAAGGGAAAAAAACAGTTGATACGGAGCTAAATAAGACATAGCCCTCTGCCTTTGCATTGGTTAACCCCAATTTACTGACTTTCTTTACTTGCAGCATTTAGTGTACAATTGATATTCAAAGATAAATGTGTTACTCATTTTCTATTTCTTTAAGGATAAATAGACATTATATATGGAACTCTGGCATTTGATGCACTCAGGCCTTCTTTTGTTTTTAATTTTACTTTATATGTGAAATAACTGGACTTCCTCTGAGGCAGGTCTGTGAAGCACAAAACACTCCATAAACTATATTCATATAAAATATGCGTAACATATATAGCCAAATAAAACCTACTGAATACAATGAAAAAAACAAAAGATGGGCACTTAAAAAACTTTAGATTCAAATCCACAGAAATTCTAACCATTATTTATGCTGTGCTCTTGTCTTGCTCTTTAAAGTGAAAGACTTCCAGATTCTGATTATATCATATTTATAGACTGCTTACCATTCATCTGGAAAAAAAGATATCACTTTCTCTTTTAAAAAGAAAGGCTTGAGAGTGACATGAGAAACATGGCAGAGTGAGATACGTCCTCAGATCTCTCCCTTTGAAACAACAAGAAGCTGAACATCTAAAACTAAACATACACACACACACACACACACACACACAAACTTCACACCAGCATGTCTGAGCGTGGGATCTGCTCCTAAGAGCTACCACAGGTCAGAACCCCAGGTGTCAGGTGGTGGACTGGGAAAAACAAAGAAGCTGCCTCTTGCAGCTGGCACTCCATGCAGGAGGAGGGGGAGTGGAGAAGGTGTGGCGCGATTTCTGAATCATCCTGCCTGGGAGAACTGTGAGCTCTACGTGGCCAGTGGCAGTGCCCAGGGATCATAGCAGAAATCAGAGATGAGGGGACATCAGAGAAGGAGGGATGGCTAGAAACAGCAGTTGATTATTATCAGCCGTGGTTCCAAAACACGAGGTTGAGTGGCAGCTCCCATCCCCCAACCCAGAGGGCCTTTCCCACCATATCCTCCAAGACCGACACTGTGGAGCCCCAGAGGAATCTGAGCAAATGCTACTGAAACTGTCACTAACACTGACAGGGATTGAGACTGAGGGTAGAGAATGTGATTGAATACCTATCTATAAAAAAAAAGGCATTATTAAGACTTTGTGTAAAGCAAGGATGCAAGAGGCTTAGCAGCGACCTACTGGAAACCAAATGAAAAATGCCTTCTTTGAACAGGCTAAAGAGAGATCTTTATATAATAAATCTTTCTGGAAAGATTAATTCTCAGGAGGAGAAATAGTCTATTAAACACCATGAACAACCAAGCTGACAAGACAGCTCAGAAAGAAAGCGAAAAATCTCCAGAAAATAAGCTTAAGGACATAGAAATATGCGACTTAAATGATAGAGAATTCAGAACGGTACTTCTGAAAACACTCGATGAGATCCAAAATAATTTATATCAACGATTTCAGGAGTTGAAAAAACTAGATCAGCAGAATGAATTCTTTAGCATTCATTGAATTCCTCAAAAGAACCAATGAGAACTTCTGGAGATGAAGAATACACTGAGAGACAAAAAATGAAATAGCAAGCTTGGGGAATAGAGTTGATGCAGTGGAGGAAAGGATCAGTGATATCAAAGACAGAAATCTAGAAATAAATTGGAGGAAGAAGATAGAGGCCAAAGAATGAAAAATAATGAAAGAGAAATACAAGAACTAGCTGATACCATCAGGAGAGGAAACATAAAAATAATGGGAATTCTCAAAGGGGAGGAAAAGGAGCAGGGATTAGAAAGCATTTTCAAACAAAGAGTTGATGAGTATTTCCCAAATCTAAAGAATGAACTCGAGCTTAGAATTCAAGAAGGCAACAGCGCACCCAATGATCTCAGCCCAAAAAGGCCTTCTGCAACACATTATATTAAAATTATCAAAAACCAATAAACCAAAGGGAAGGGGGTAGGGGGAGGGGGAGGTAGATGGGGTAAAAGGTGTTAAATGTGTGGTGGCAGAAAGAAATCTAACTATGGGAGGTGAACACACAATGTAAATATATACATGCCTTATTGTTAAAATGTACAGCTGAAACTCCCCAGATTTTGTTAAGCAATGCCAGCATAAAAAATTAATTAATTAATTAATTAATAATAAAATAATATTAAAAAAAATAAAATAAAATACAACCTCATCCCAAAAGTAAAGAAAAAAATAAAAAACAATAACAAAGAAATAATTTTCAGGGCCACTAGGGAAAAGAAGATGGAATCTATAAAGGAAACCCCATTAGGTTATCGTAGGACTTCCCAGCATAAACTTTACAAGCCAGAAAAAAGTGGAATCAAATATTCAAACTATTAAATGAAAGGAACTACCAGCCAAGAATAATGTATTCAGTAAAGCTCTCCTTTAGATATGAAGGAGAAATTAAGTCCTTTCAAGACATACAAAAAATGAGGTAATTCTACACTACAAGGCCTACATTACAGAATATTCTGCAAGGGGTCAGCTAACCTAAAACAAAATGACACACACACACAAAAACATAATTAGGAATAAAGCAACTAGCAGGCAGATAGAGGCAGAGGAGTGCAACTCTTACTAAGAACAGGGCATTATAAACTTAAACAATAAGAAGAGATTTGCTATAGCAAGATAGTAATGAACATTCAGCATACATAGGAACAAATTGAGATAGCAATGACTGAAAAGGGGAGGATTCAAAGATCCAGATTCACAAAGGGGAATGGAGATAAGGCATACTCAGAAGAAAATGGAATACTATACACACACACACACACACACACACACACACACACACACACACATATATATAAAATAACCCCTACATATTCATAATGGTAACCACACAACAATGACTCAGAACTGAATTAGATAACATAAAACAAGAAGGACCAGAGGGAAAACTCACAAAATCCAACCAAAATAAAAGAAAAACTACACAAGGACAAAGAAGCAATGGAAACACCGAGCTACCAGAAAGCAAAAGACAAAATGGCTATAAGAAAACCTCATATTTCAATAATCACCCTAAATGTAAATGAACTGAACTCACCAATAAAGGAATAGAGTTGCAGATTGGATCAAAAAAGAAAACCCAACTGTATGCTGCTTCCAGGTGACAGATCTCAGTTCCAAAGACAAATATAGTCTCAAAGTGAAAGAGTAGAATATGATATTTCCAGCAATTGGGATTCAGAGAAAAGTGGGAGTAGCAGTACTAATATCAGATGAAATAGACTTAAAAATAAAAAGGTAAAGAATGGTACTGAGGGACACTTCAAAAAGATAAAGGGAATCATGCACCAAGAAGACATAACACTTATTAATATCTATGTTCCCAGTCGGGGAGCCCTGATATATATAAAGAAATTACTAACAGAACTAAAGGGAGAAACAGACCAAAATAGTATCATAGTAGAGGACCTAAATACGCCACTGTTGGACATGGACAGATCGTCCAAACAGAAAATCAACAAAGAAATAACATCCTTAAATGACACATTAGACCAACTGGTCATAAATACATTCACAGAACCTTTCATCCCAAAACAGCTGCTTATACATTCTTCTCTAGTGCACATGGAACATTCTCAAGGATTGACCACATACTGGGACACAGAGATAGCCTCAACAAATATAAGAGGGTTGAATTCATGCCAACCATATTCTCTGATCATAATGCTTTGAAGCCAGAGATCAACTGTAAAATGAAAGCAGGAAGAACCACAAATACATCGAGATTAAACAACATGCTACTGAAGAATGACTGGGTCAGATAAGAAATAAAAAGAGAAATCAAGAGATACATAGAAATGAATGATAAGCATAGTACAATATATCAAATCTTTTGGGACATGGCAAAAGAGGTCATAAGGGGAAAGTTCATATCATTACAGGCCTATCTCCAAAAACAAGAATGAGCCCAAATAAACAACATAACGCTTCATCTTAAAAAACTAGAAAAGGAAGAACAAATGAGTCCTAAAGTCAGCAGAAGGAAAGAAATAATCAAAATTAGAGCAGAAATAAATGAAATTGAAAACAATAACAATAATAAAAAAACAATAGAAACAATAAACGCGACAAAGAGCTGATTCTTTGAGAAAGTTAATAAAATTGACAAACCCCTGGCTAGACTCAATAGAGAAAAAAGAGAAAGGACACAGATAAACAAAATCAGGGATGAAAGAGGGGAAATGACGACAGACGCTAAAGAAATACAAAGGATCATAGAAGAATATAAAAAAGTATATAACACCAAATTTAATAACCTAGAAGAAATGGGCTAGTACTTAGAAAGATACAACCTCCCTAGACTGAATCAAGAACAGGAAAATATAAATAGATCAATCAACACTATGGAAATGGAAGCAATCATCAAAAACCTACCAAAAAGTAAAACTCTAGGACCAGATGCTTCACCAGTGAACTCTACCAAACATTCAAAGAAGATTTAATACCTATTCTCCTGAAGCTCTTCCAAAAAATCAAAGAGGAGGCAATACTTCCTAACTCATTCTATGAGACCAATATTACCCTGATACCAAAACCTGGTAAAGATAACTCAAAAAAAAACAAAAACAAAACAAAACTACAGACCAATATCTTTCATGAATACAGATGCAAAAATCCTAAATAAGATACTAGCGAACCTAATACAGTAACATATTAAAAAGATTATACCACGATCCAATCAAAAAATGGGCAGAGGATCTGAACACTTTTCCCAAGAAGACATACAAATGGCCAACAAACATATGAATAGATGCTCAACATCGCTAGCTACTAGGGAAATGCAAATCAAAACCACAATGAGATACCATCTTACACCTGTTAGAATAGCTATAATCAACAGGACAGATAATAACAAATGTTGGAGAGGATACAGCAAAAAAAGAAACTCATACACTGCTGGTGGGATTGCAAAATTGGTACAGCCACTATGGAAAACAGCATGGAGGTTCCTCAAAAAACTAAGAATTGATCTACCATATGATCCAGCAATCCCTCTACTGGGTATTTACCCCATATGATCCAGCAATCCCTCTACTGGGTATTTACCCCAAAGACTTAAAAAATCATATCCATAAAGATATTTGTACACCGATATTCATAGCAGTGTTATTCACCATGGCCAGGACATGGAGGAACCGAAGTGTCTCATGATAGATATGTAGCTAAAGAAGTGGGGGTACATATATACCAATGGAATGTTACTCAGCCACAAGAAAAGATGAAATACTGCCATTTGCAACGACATGGATGGACCTCGAGATAATCATGCTAAGCGAAATAAGCCAGACAGAAAAAGTTGAAAATCACATGATATCACTTATATGTGGGATATAAACCTAAAAGCAACAATCGAACAGGAGAAACAGAGACTCATGGACATGGACAATAGACTAGTAGTTACCAGAGGGAAAGAGGGAGTGGGGAGATAGGATAAAGAGGGTCAAATATGTGGTGACAGAAAGAAATCTAAGTATGGGAGGTGAACACACAGTGTAAATATATATACCTCTGTTAAAATGTACAGCTGAAATCTGATTTCATTAACCAATGTCACCATAAAAATAAATTAAAATAAATTAACTAATTAAGTAAAAAGTACAGTTTAATCCATAGTTAACTTTTTTCCTTATTATGGATCTTATATGTTATATATGACTTTAAATTCTAATACAGAATAATGAATGAATGAATGAATCAAATAAAAAAGGGCACAATGCAGAGAGAAGGGAATCTGTTTAAATGGTGTAGGTGGAAGAAAACAAAAAAAAAATTCCTCATTTATATCCAATAGTTTATTCTGTTAATTTTATCCAGAAATATTGCATGGGGCTATATTAATGTGAATTCTTAATTCAACAGAATATACAAGAAGCAGTTTAGCACCCTGCAATATTTCTGTCTGATTCCCTGTTGGAACTGAAATTTTGGTGTTACTGGGTGGGTCTATGGAACTTATGGGACATCCTTGCAAATTTCTTCTGGTTAGAATGATGAAATAGAACCTGGATGTTTCTTAGGGTGTTGGGACTGGGGACTGGACCAGAAACAATCACATTTTGAGACGTCTCCTTGTCTTAACTTTCTTTCCTTTCTTGTTTTTCAATGCTGGTGAAATCCCTTAAGGTGATCTTTGATTTAAAAGGAGGGTGGGTGAGAGAGGAAAAGATAAAAGACAGCTCTGTTGCTTGACCTTTTGATGGGGGCTGTAGAAGATATTAGGGATTCATTTGCATGTGAACCTGTTTTTTCCTTTCTTTGTATCATTTGTTTCATAAAGCCCAGCTAGCTAGAGTTACCTCCCACTGGCTACCTCCCAGTCCAACTTACCACCCTGCTCCCTGCCCCTGCAATAGCTCTGTACCCAGCTGTCGACATGGATTTTTTCTTCCCCTAGATCTCCAGCTTCTTTACTCACTTCTGATTTAAAAATGTCCTTTGCTTCACTCCTTTTTCTACAGTGTTCAAGGGGAATGAGACAGAGACGTTTCCTTGGTTTCTATCTTGCTTGCATTTTCCCCATCCCCAAACCAAGATTCTTGGGCCTGAAAAGAAAAATCATGTTCCAACTCTGCAGTTCTCATACAGGCCCTAATTCTATCTGGAGGATGAGCTTTGGAGGGAGCCTGCTGTACCAATATGGTACCCCATGCCTGAATACCACCTTTTAAATCACTTGTTTCCCCTTGTTTGTGAAACACAAAATAGTGTGCTTCCAGAAAGTCATTTATATTCCTATTGGCATAAAGAAGGTTTCTAAGCTATTAGCCTGCTTTTCTAAAAAATTAATCCAACATATGTACATAGTGGGCTGTTGTTCATGAGCTGTGCTGCCAGATGGCAGACTTGGATTTGCAAGCAGACTGGAGGAAATGATGGCTGTGGTAGCAGAATCACACTCAGCCTTTTGTGAGATGGGTACAAACTGCATCACTCCATCAAGGCTCTGATGTTCAGTGTACAAGAGTGAACACCAGAATAGTGCAAGCCTGTGGGGTGGGTGGCTTAGTGCTGAGGCTGAGTGAGAAACCATGAATCAACAGCACTTTGAAGCAAAGAATTTTGGGCAGGATGGGGGTGGTAAGTGTTGAAGAGCTGAACCTGGGTGTACACAGGGTGAGTCTAGGCCAGAGGAGGGCATGACCCACCCAGAGGCTGGCCTTCTCTGGGATGAACTCTGCATACTCTCTCTTGCAGGCCACTCTACTACCCTGGGCTTGCATTCCCTCATCTATAATATAAAGGGAATGAACTGAATGCTCCCAAAGTCCCCTGAAGTGCAGGGAGACTACCATGGTACTTTGCTTGGAAGAGCAGCATGAAATGATGAGACCGGTTCTCCAGCATTGCCAACCTTTTACTACAAGGCCCTTGAACATTTATCTCACTTGCCAAATTAAGATACCTTGTGCGAGGGTTCAACAAAAGAAAATGAGAATATAACTCTTAAGAAAGATGATCTGGCTGAGGCAAGGTCTTGCTCTCACTGGAACACCCTACTGCCTTGGCTTAATGGCAGGAAGCATAAGGCAAGTCTTAAATGAAGTTATGGCATGCAGTTTTCTTAGGATAAAGGGTAGGCACTGGGGATTGTGTTATCACAGCAACTGACTCCAGAGGTGTCCACTCAAGGTTTTGAGAATCCATGCCTTGGGCTAATGGAAGTCAAATGAGACCAGGTTAGGCTTACCAATCAGGAGTCCAGTGAAGAGCTCTATTTTAGCTCCATTATTTCACTTCCAAGATTCCAACATTTCTGAGAGGAGCCACATCAGCACCAAATGACTTCACGGTAAAACAGCGGTTTCATATGTGTGCTCAGAGGTGCCCAGTGGTAAGCCCAACACTCTATGATCAGAAGTCAGGCAAATGTAATTCTGTTCTTTTTGAAACAACTCAGAACTTCATTCCCCTGTTTTGAATATATTTATAGTAACTCTTCTCTTTTTTTAAAAAAGTTGCTTCGCACATCTGTTTGAAGGAATTGCACTCTTATATTGCCCAATAAAGAATTGTTTCGGATTTGTTCCTTTCCCCCTGACTTTTGTTCTAAGTACTCGTAGTTAAAATAACTGTTTGGAATTTCTTTTGTCGGGCATTTCAAATTTAGATCTCCAAGATTCTGATTATATTATATTTGTTTGAATTAAGAACCCAGTTTCATAACTCCAGTTAAAAAAGAAAGTTTTCCCACCACATAGTTCATAATCTCTTCCTATTTAATTTGACCATCAACATTAATATTTTGAAAGTTCATTGGCATGTGTTCTTTATAGTGAAAAACTTTAGGAGGTAAGACTACATCCAGAACTATTAGACTACAATAATATGCTGAATTTACTGAACTCCTTACAAGATTGTGCTTATAAGTTTTCAGTCAAAATTAACATCTGCAAGGGCAACCTATCTAAAGTCAATGTGTTTGGTGGTAGACAGTTTCTAAAGATTTTTTATAAATCAAATTTATTTCCTTATATTAACATAATTAATTTCTGATCTATGCTTTTGGGATATGTAAAGCATTGAGGAACCTAATGTTTAAAAAAGAAGGAGGAGGTTTAGAGAAACATGGAGGAGTGAAAGACATCTCCAGATCTCTCCCCTTGAAACAACAATAAGCTGAACATCTAAAACTCAACAAAAACCACTCAAACTACACACCAGCTCATCTGAGCGTGGGACCTGCCCATAAGAGCTACCACAGGTCAGAACACTGAGTGTCTGGCGGTGGACTGGGAGAAACAAAGAAGCAGTCTCTAGCAGCCGAAGCTTCCTATAGGAGGAGGGAAAGGGGAAAAGGTGCACCGAATTCCTTGAGCAACTGGCCTGTGAGTGCTGTGAGCTCCACGCAGCCAACAGCAGCACCCAGTAATCAGAGCAGAAAGCAGAGAAGTGGGATGGCAGAGAAACAACTGTTGAGTTTTACTAGGCCTGAGCTGCAGTCCCCACCCAGAGAGACCCTCCTCCCATATTCTCTCAGACCAAACACAGCGGAACCCCAGGGGAATCTGAGCAAACACACCAAAACTGTCACTAACACTGACAGGGACTGAGACTGAGAGTAGTGAGTGTGATTAAACATCTGTAAGAAGAAAAAAAAAGGCATTATTATTAAGGCTTTACATAACGCAGAAATCCAGAGGCTTAGATGTCATCTACTGGAAAACAAAAGAAAAGCACCTTCTTTGTAGCAGGCTAAAGACTTTTATATAATAAAACTCCTTTCTGGAAAAAAAAAAAAGAAACAGAATACACTTTCATTAATGCCCAGGCGGAGAAATAATCCATTAAATGCCATGAACAACCAAAGTGACAAGGCAGCTCAGAAAGAAAGAGAAAAATCTCCATAAAATAAACTTACAGACATAGAAATATGTGATTTAAATGACAGAAAATTCAGAATGATACTTGTGAAAAAACTCAGTGAGATCCAAAACAATTCATACAAACAATTCCAGGAATTGTTGGTATGATTTCAACCCTCTTGTATTTCTTGAGACTATCTGTGTGTCCCAGTGTGTGGTCGATTCTTGAGAATGTTCCATGTGCACTGGAGAAGAATGTATAAGCTACTGTTTTGGGATGGAAGGGTCTGTATGTGTTAATTATGTACAGCTGCTCTAATGTGTCATTTAAAGGTGTTATTTGCTTATTGATTTTCTGTTTGGGTGATCTGTCCATATCCGACAGTGGCGTATTTAGGTCCTCTACTACAACAGTGTTTTGGTCTGTTTCTCCCTTTAGTTCTGTTAGTAATTACTTTACATATTTTGAAGTTCTCTGATTGGGAACATATATATTAATAAGCGTTATGTCTTCTTGGTGCATGATTCCCTTTATCTTTTTGAAGTGTCCCTCAGTACCATTCTTTACCTTTTTTATTTTGAAGTCTATTTCATCTGATATTAGTACCGTTACTCCCGCTTTTCTCTGAATGCCATTTGCTTGAAATATCATTTTCCACCCTTTTGCTTTGAGACTATACTTGTCTTTGGAACTGAGATGTGTTTCCTGGAGGCAGCATATGGTTGGGTTTTGTTTTTTGATCCATTCTGCAACTCTGTGCCTTTTTATTGTTGATTTCAGTCCACTTACATTTAGGGTGATTATTGAAATATGAGGTCTTCTTATTGCCATTTTGTCTTTTGCTTTCTGGTAGCTTGGTGTTTCCATTGCTTCTCTGTCCTTGTGTTTCTGTTTTCTTTATTTTGGTTGGCTTTTGTGGATTTTGCCTCTGGTTCTTCTTGTTTTATGTTATATACTTCACTTCTGAATCTTCTGTGTGTGGTTACCATTACGAATATGTAAAGAATAGTTATATATAAACAGTCACCCATTTTCTTCTATGCGTGCCTTATTTCTATTCCCCTTTGCAAATATGGATCTTTGAATCCTCCCCTTTTCAGACATTGTTATCTCAATTTGTCCCTATGTATGCTGAACATTCATTACTGTCTTGCTATAGCAAATCTCTTCTTATTGTTTAAGATTATAATGCCCTGTTCTTAGTAAAGGTTGCACTCCTCTGCTTCTATTTGCCTGATAGTCACTTAACTACTAATTATGTATTTTTTTGTCATTTTGTTTTGATGAACTGACCCTTTTCAGTATTTTCTGTAGTGTAGGCCTCATAGTGGAGAATTACTTCAATTTTTGTATGTCTGGAAAGGTCTTACTTCTCCTTCATATCTAAAAGAGAACTTAGCTGGGTACATTTTTCTAGGCTGGTAGTTTCTTTCTCTTAATATTTGATTCCACTCCTTTCTGGCTTTAAAGTCTGTGCACTGAGAATTCCGAGAATTATCTATTGGGTTTTCCTTTATAAGTTACCGTCTTCTTTTCCCTTGCTGCTTTGAGACTTCTGTCTTTGTCATTGATTTTTGATAATTTTAATACAATGTATCTTGGTGAAGGCCTTTTTGGGTTGAGATAATTGGGCATTCTGTTCACTTCTTGAATTCCAAACTCCAGCTCATTCCTTAGATTTGGGAAATTCTCATCAACTATTTGTCTAAAAATGCTTTCTAGTCCCTGCTCCTTTTTCTTACCTTCAATAATGCCCACTATTCTTATGTTTCCTCTCCTGACGGTATCCACTAGTTCTTGTATTTCTCTTTCATTATTTTTAATTCTTGGGTTTCTCTCTTCTTCCTTCTGATTTATTTCCAGATTTCTGTCTTTGATATCACTAATCCTTTCCTCCATTTGGTCAACTCTATTTCCCAAGCTTGCTATTTCATTTTTTAACTCTTGCAGTGTGTTTTTCATCTGTAGAAGTTCTCATTGGTTCTTTTTGAGCATTTCTATCTCCTTGCTCTGCTCGTCTAGATGTTGTTGTTGTTTTTTTTTCCCATTCCTGTCTTATTGATATGATTAATTTCCGAATGCACTGAGTCTGTTCATAAGTACCATCCTGAAATTTCTGGTATTTTCTATGTCTGTAAGTTTACTTTCTGGAGATGTTTCTCTTTCTTTCTGAGCCGCCTTGTCACCTTGTTTGTTCATGGTGTTTAATGGACTATTTCTCCGCCTTGGCATTAATGGAAGTGTATTCTGCTTTTTTTTTTTTTCCAAAAAGATTTATTATATAAAGGTCTCTCTTTAGCCTGCTGCAAAAAAGGTGCTTTTCTTTTGGTTTCCAGTTGGTGACATCTAAAAGCCTCTTGGATCCTTGCTTTATATAAAATGCCTTAAAAATGCCTTTTTATTTTCTGATAGATATTTATTCACGCTCGCTACCCTGAGTTTCAGTTCTTGTCTGTGTTAGCAACAGTTTCAGTCCCATTTGCTCAGACTCCCCTGGCGCTCTGCTATGTTCGGTCTGGGAGAGTATGGGTGTAGGGGCCCTCTGGGTTGGGTTTGGGAGCTGCAGCTTAGGCCTAGTAAAAATCAACAGTTGTTTCTCTTCCGTCTCACTTCTTTGCTTTCCACCCTGATACCTGGGCCCTGCCACCGACTGCGCGGAGCTCAGCACTTTCCCAGGCAGTGTTGTTCAGGGAACTTGCTACACCTTCTCCACTCCCCCTCCTCCAAGACATAGCGTTAGCAGCTGTGAGAGTCAGTTTCTTTGTTTCTCCCAGTCCACTGCCCGACACCCAGGGTTCTGACCTGTGGTAGCTCTTATGTGCAGATCCCAAGCTCAGATGTGCTGGTGTTCAGTTTGAGTGTTTTTTTGTTGAGCTTTAGATGTTCAGCTTATTGTTGTTTCAAGGGGAGAGAGCTGGGAATGTCTCTCACTCTGCCATGTTTCCAAATATCCTTTATATAGTATCTTGCACCTTCAAAAGTATATGCTTATTCTCAGCCAGTAGGAAAATATTTAGCATTCAAACTAGCTACCAAAGGCACTGGAGAGGTCTGCTTCCCCACTGACCTCCACCTATGCCTTACTGTTAAAGTGTACAGCTGAAACTTATTGGATTTTTTTAAGATATGTCAACATAAAAAATTAATGAATTAAAAAATAAATAAAATGATAGGCGAAATGAAAAAACCAAATGATTGACAGAAAAAATAACATTAAAAAAGAAGAAAAGCGTTTCACACTAGGAAATGAGAAATTTTAGTTTCTAAATCATCTGGTGAGAATAGCAATGGGCATATAAAGGAACATTATTGAATTTTCCCTACTCCCAACAAGGCTTGTGTTCTCTAGGTAGCAATAACATCCTTCTTTGTGCAGAGGCTCAACATCACACACAACCACTTTGATCGTGTTAGACGCCCACAAGTGAGAAATGTCAGAAAAGGAAAAAAAATTAGTGGACACCATGGCAAAGAGTATGTTTTCCAAAGAAAACAGAGCCTCCTTTTACACTGGAAAATATAAGCACTGTGAAACTGATCTTTGATTAACTCCCATGAGAGGAAATTGATATCATCATGGCACCATCTCTGTAGTCATTGTGATCACTTTAAAGTATGACTGGTATTCATAGTTAATCACTTTTAAAATTAAACTCCAATAAAGGAGTCTCACTTTGCTAAAGATTATCCAAAAACAGAGGTTCAAGTGAGAGGTACTTAATGCTTTTTAAAAAGTAGACCTGGCCTCTTTATTCTCCTAACCTCATTTTTGTTTTTTTCCTACCCTGGCAGTTTCTATCATAAGGAGAAGGTGGTTTAGGGTAGCAGGAACAAAGTAAAGGTATGACTGCTTCTTTCCAATGAGTGATTATTCTGGAATACTGCTCAGAGACCATTCCCTTACTCTTGCTTTGAGCAGCATTAATTCCCCCTTTTAGTGCTCAGCAGCAGTATTTGGGGTTCTCTTAAGGATGATAGGCAACTTCTGGGCTGGTGCAGGGAGAGGAAAAAGGGGAGAAGAGCCCCTTTCTGACCTTTATGGAGTCTCCTCTTGTGTTTCATTGGAAGCAGCAGGACCTTTGGGCCAGAATGGTTCCTATTCCCCACTCTCCTCAACAAAAAGGGAGGGCAGTGAACAGAATTTGGAGCATACTGGATGAATGTTTGGTAGCCTCCTTCCCATAAAACCCTGTGGATAGCCTCCTAGGAAGATTTTCTTAGAGTTCACTGCTCAGCCTGAACTTGTCAGCATGAATGGAGCTCACTCCTGTCTGGAAATACATTATTCTCTTACTAGGGACTCACCCTCTCCAATCTTGCACATATCTGTGGCCCCAAAGGGGCAGGGTGAGCATGGGGTGATGGAGAGATTGATGGAGGAGAATATATGGGTCAGTGCAAACTTACCATGGACACCTGGGCAATTTCTATGATGTACAGGGCCTACTGATAGTGATTCAGGGAGGTCATCTCATGAAAGGAGGCCTCCTTGTTGTTCTGTTTAAATGGCATTTCTTTAACAATTTCCATATATACCCTACTTGCCCCATATGGCACACAAAGACAAACATTGGCACCAGAAGAACCAATCTCCAATCAAGGCTCCTAAACAAGGATGGCATTCTAGGGCACCTCCAATGTCATAAAGGAGAAGATGGTTTAAGGTTGCAGGTAGCACATTGCTGAACATTGATGCCCTCTCATTTTTCCTATATTTGGCTTTTCTATTCTTAAGCCAAACCTACAATCAGAGGGAAAAAGGGATTGGTTTAGTATGTTGAACAGTTAATGTCACAATATTAAAAAAAAGCACAACGTGCAACATTATATGCCATTGATATTTTAAACTGCATCAGGAGAAGCTATTAACTTATTGCTAAAATATCTCAAGAAAGTTAACACCATACCCCCTCTCCCTTTAGCTCACTCTTACTAAGTACTGGTTATGTGCTGAATTCTGGAATAGGCTTATTACTCCCAATTTTAATATTCTAATGTTTTTTTCCAGGTATAGGATGCAGGCCTATCTTGTGAGTTGCACCAGATCATTGCTATTGGTCCATTGCCTGGTAACTGGATAAAGAAAGCTCCACATCCTGACATCTGACTATCAGCTATTTAGCTGGCTTCTGTCCCCTCCTCACTGGGAATAGTGTCACCTTGTTTGTTGGGGAATTTGGGCATGGTAAATAGTGGGTCTTATTTAAAGTCCAACTGAAGGGAATGGATCCTTATTTGAAAAGCCTATCTTCTGTGCAAAGTAAATAATAGGGAAAAAACATACCGGCTTTTTAGACCAAAGATTTTCTTCAAGAATGTCTAAGGGGTCATTAGTCCTCTGAAACCTCTTGAGAGTTAAAAAGGTGGACTGGTGATGGAGGCCTAGTCATGGGGTCCCATGGAGTTTGTGGCCTATCTAGCTGGGGCATAAGAGTTGCTGAAACCCCTAGGCATTGACATTTTAGCCTGTAGTGTTAAGCACTGTTGAGACCAACGCAACCCAAATTAACTAAAACTCTCAAAAGGATCTTTGGCCACCCAAAAGTTGTGAATTCTGCATGCTCTACCCTGCCCTACCTTATAAACCTTCCTCGCTCAGGTCAGCTCACTTTGCTCTGGCTACAGTTTCAGGCCTGTGAGCTCAGTCTGTAGTATTAGGATGCCAGTACTCAACGGTCTGCTTTGTCGGGATGCTTTTAAGTGGCCCAGCACCAGATCTGTAGCTCATTTCCATCACCGCATTCACACAGGCACTCTGTAACAAAGCTAATAAACCCATCCTGATTTTTTCTTTTCTTTTCTTTTCTTTTTTCTTTTCTTTTCTTTTCTTTTCTTTTCTTTTCTTTTCTTTTCTTTTCTTTTCTTTTCTTTTCTTTTCTTTTCTTTTTTTTTTCTTTCTTTCTTTCTTTCTTTCTTTCTTTCTTTCTTTCTTTCTTTCTTTCTTTCTTTTTTGGAGAGTGGGGCAAATGTCACTTTGATACAACTTTATGGTTTTCTTTGGTCGTAAATTGATCCCATGACCTACAAATTAATCATCATTGCCTATGAGAAAGAAAAGTATTTGAAATTAACACAGCTATGAATCTACTCAAAACGACGGCCACCTTTCCCCGACCAAACAAATTCCACAAAACTCACCTCTTTAAAATAGTACCACCAAAATGGGAAAAAAATCCTTAGATGTTAGAAATTCCTTAAGAGAATATTCACTTATGCATTTCATAGAGTCATAACATTGCATTTGTGTAGTATCTGAAAGGCCTATTTTGACTGTATGTAATTCTCTACCTTTTCATCTATCTTAGGTCAATTACAATTTTTGCTTGTTTGTTTTATTCTTTAGACAAACTTCCAAAGCTTGTAAACTAACCACCTCCACCCCCGGTTCTTGCCATGTGACTATTCTAGCAATGTTCTCAGGTTGATAACCATGTTCTAGAAAATTGAAATTTAGGGCTGCCACTCTCCACAGTGCCTTACCAAACACTTAAAAACAAAAGGAGAATGAGGTAATTGAACTTTGAAGCTATCTTCCTTCATCAGTCTCAGCTTTATTAAATATACATTAATTATTCATGTAGTGTTCTATGGATAAGTTACCCCATCACCCCAATATTTATAAATTCACTCATTTAGCTAAGAGCTTATGCTTGGTTTGAAATATTTTAGCACGATAGAACCTTTTTATAACCTGCTCCTCTGTGCATTAATTTGAATACTTCAAAAGTCAGGCTCAACACAGAAGTACTCCTTCAAGGATACCAGTGTTAGAGGGAGTTGAATTTTATTGAATACACTAATGGAGCTTAGGGTAGGCCACCCCAAAATATGCCAAAGTGGCATATTGATTATTTTTAATTAATGTTACTTGAGAAACAGCTGGTACAAGAAGAACACTCTGACCCTCCTCAATTTGTTTCCCTGAAAGCAGGAAATAAATCTCCCATGTGAAAGATATCCTCCCTGCTCCAGGAGTTAAAGAGACATTGTTATCACCAGAGATAGGAAATTCAGGACCAAGAAGCCTATATGAACAAACCTTGTACATTCTTTACTAATTTACTACACCAAGCCCAAACTCTGCTTAGATTTTTCACTGATTAAGCATCTAAGCCTAAGTTTATTCATCTTGTCAATTCTTCACAAATTTATTGTTTGTCTAAAAAATATGAAAGTGCCTGCTTTGGACATTTACTTAGGTCTATTTCTGTGAGACCTTTGTATGTATGAATTAAAAATTTTTTCTCCTGTTAATCTCTCTTGAGTCAATTTACTTGTTAGACCAACCAAAAGAACTAAGAAGGGTAAGGGAGAAATTTCCCCTCTCCCCAAAAATACATGTATGCATGTATATATGTATATAGATATAGATATAAATATCTATATGTTTGTAAAAGTATATATATTTAATTTTCCACATGGAATAGGAGAAGGGGTTCATTTTTCTTTTCCTTTAATAAATCATGCTCTCTCTCTTTTAATGGGAAATAATCATAAGCTGTAGTTTACATATCCTATTTCCCCCCACAAAGACTCCTAAAGACAAAACTTATTTTGCCAACATAAAAAGACAACAAAATACACCAACTTGAGGATATCTGGGCACAAGTGTCCGAGTCCCAGAGCAGGTTTTAGAATGGCTGCCCTGACAAATGGCTTTTCTTTCAGGTTTACTAACCTGCACTTTGGCTTCAGTCACATCTGTGTCTTGCAAGCTTCTGTCTGCGGGGAGAAAACCACAAATGTTTAGTGTTTGGAGTTGTGAATTAAATAAAATATATGGATATACGTCTTATGCTTGTTTTAAAATTTGCATTCTCTCCTCAAGATCCCTCCTATCACTAAATAAACTTTTCTGTCATTCCCAGCTCCAAGCTTGCTTTGTAGATGGTTTCTCCCCTCAAAATTTAAGGTGGCATCAAAAACTCAGTAGTCAAGATAAATAATTTTAATGAAGTATTTAAAAATATAAATATTAGGAGGAGGCAAGATGGCATAGAAGGTAGTGGCTGTGCACACTTCCTCTAGTGACCATACCAAATTTATAACAAAAATACAGAGCAACCATCACATGGAGTCACCAGAGGTCTGGCCAAACAAAAGCCCTACAACTAGGTGACATCAAAACGGTAGGAAGGATGGAGATGTGAAACAGTTTGGTCCGCCAACTGTACGTGACTATTGAGCTCCCCCACCTGACGAGCGAGGGGTCCTGGCCACACACAGGGCTCCCTAGCCCAGGGTTCCAGAGCCAGGAATAGAAGTCCTCACAATCTCTGGCTATGAAAACCAGTGGAGGTTGTGGCTGAGTGAGAAGAAGGGCTGTGGGAGTTGGAGACCATTCCTTTTAAAGGGCTTGCACCCAGCTTTACTCACTGCTGGACTTGCTCTGAGCTCCAGAACTGTGGTAGCTGCTCCAGGGGCACCAGGGACATACAGAGAGGTGCTGCGTTTTGGGTTTCAGGGCGAGAGCTCTAGGGGCATCTTTCTCCCGGACACTGGTGCAGGCAGAAGCTATTGTTCCTCCCCCACCCCAGCCTGCAAATGCAGGTGCCATTAAGCTGGATAACTACAGGTCACTCCACCCAGAGGATTCCCTGAGATTCCATCTCTCCCTATTTGTAGGCACCCCCAGCTGCTTTCAGTGATTTGTTCCATAGAAATAGGCTGTCTTGGCTCCTGCTTCAAACTTTCACAAAAACTCTTAAAGGCTCACAAAACCTAAAGCAGCAGCATCTGGCCTTGGTGGGCTCTGTACCTCTTGCTGAGCAGCCTCAGGCCCAGCACTAGTGGCAGCCAGCCTTGATTTTGGACTTGACCCCCTGAAGCACATATAAGCCCAGCACAGGTGGCAGGCATATGTGGATTGCTTGGTGACTCTTACCAGGTGGCCCCAGAGGTTCACAGGCTGCCACTGAACTTGGCCTGCAGCTGGACCCTTGACCCCACCAGGACTGTGCCAAGGGGCCCCACAGCACACCTACTACATAAGGACACTCTACTAAGACCAGGAAACTTAGGAGCCCTACTTAATACAGAGAAACAAATACAGAGAGGTAGCCAAAATGGGGAGACAAAGAAGCATGTCCCACATGAAAGAATAGAACAAAGCTCTAGAAAAAGAAGTCAATAAAATGGAGACAAGCAATATACAAGATGTAGAGTTCAAAACACTGGTTATAAGGGGTGCTCAAGGAACTTAGGAGAAAAGTAGATGAACTCAGTGAGAACTTTAACAAAGAGATTGAAAACATAAAAAAGGAGATGGAAAACATAATGGGGAGCCAGTCAGCAATGAAGAATACAGTATCTGAGATGGAGAGTATATTAGAGGGTATCAACAGAGTAGATGAAGTGGAGCATCGAATCAGTGATTTAGAGGATGGTGTGGCAGAAGACGCCCAATAAGAACAGCAACGAGAAAAAAGGATCCCCCCAAATAAAGATAGTTTAAGAAGCCTCTGGGACAACATCAAGCATAACAATATCCATATAATTGGAATACCAGAAAGAGAGGAGAAAGAGCAGTGAATTGAAAACCTATTTGAAGGAATAATGATAGAAAACTTCCCTAACCTGGTGAAGGCAATAGACATACAACCCCAGGAAGTTCAGAGAGTCCCAAACTAGATGAACTCAAAGAAGGCCATACCAAGACACATCATGATTAAAATGCCAAAGGTTAAATACAAGAGAGAATCTTAAAAGTAGCAAGAGAAAAGCAATTAGTTACCTACAGGGGAGCTCCCATAAGACTGTCAACTGATTTCTCAACAGAAACTTTACAGGGCAGAAGGGATTGGCATAAAATATTCAAAGTGATGAAAACCCAGGACCTACTTACAACCAAGATTACTCTACTAAGGAAAGCTATTATTTAGAATGGAAGGACAGATAAAGAGCTTCCCAGGCAAGAAAAAGATAAGGAGTTCATTATCACCAAACCAGTATTACAAGATGGAGATATATGTGTGTGTGTGTGTGTGTGTGTGTGTGTATACACATATATGATCTAAGTAAAGAATGGCAATAACTACATATCTATCAATAAGTACTTCAAATGAAAAAGAATTAAATGCTCCGATCAAAAGATAGGGTGGCTGAATGGATAAGAAAATAAGACCCTTACATATGCTGACTACAAAAGACTGACTTCAGATTAAAAGACACACACAAACTAAAAATAAGGGGATGGAAAAAGATATTTCATGATGGACCTAAGGGTATTGTGCTGAGTGGAATAAGTCATATAGAGGAAGACAAATGCCATATAATTGCACGTATATGTGGAATCTAAAGAACAAAACAAATAGAAACAAACTCAGAGATACAGAGAACATTTTGAGGGTTACCAGATGGAAGGAGGGTTTGGCGGGGTCAGTGAAAAAGTGGGAAGGGATTAAGAAGTACAAATAGGTAGTTGCAAAATAGTCATGGAGATAGAAAGTATAGCCAGTAATATTATAATAACTATATATGGTGTCAGAGGGGCACTAGATTTACTGGGGTGATCACTTTGTGGGTTATATAGATATCTAATCACTATGTTGTATACCTGAAACTAATATAATATTGTATGCCAACTAAAATTGAATAATAAAAAATATTATTAAAATATATAAATATTAATGCAAGAAAATCTATAATGAACAAATTATCAAAATTTTAAATAAAAGAAGGATCCAGAACTTTAGTTGCTTGACAGTACCTTATTCTCCTTACCCTGATTCCAAAAAATTTATTTAAAAAAACAGGCCACAAGCATGGGCAATATAAAAAAAATAATAAATCACACTGCATCGAAATCAAAAACTTCTGTGCATCAAAAGGATATAATCAGTAGAATGAAAAGGCAACCCACAGGATAAGAGAAAATATTTGCAAGTCTTATATCTGATAAGTTTATAAACAGACTATAGTAAGAACCCTACAACTCAACAATAAGAAAGCAAACATCCAGATTAAAAAATGGGCAAAGGACTTAAATAGACGTTTCTCCAAAGATGATGTACAAATGGCTACTAAGCATATGAGAAGATGCTCAACATCACTAATTAATCATTAAGGAAATGCAAATCAAAACCACATTAATACCGCCTCATCCAGTTCAGATGGCTGCTATCAAAAAAAAAAACAAAAACAAAAACCAAAAAACAAACCAGAAAATAACTAGTGTTGGGGAGGACAAGGAGAAATTGGAAACTTTGTGCACTGTTTCTGGGAATATGAAATTGTACTGCCTTATTCCACTTGCATGACGTACTTGTATGGGTATTACACAATAGTTTTGGTTTTGCAGGATAAAGAGTTCTGGAAATGGATGGTAGTGATGGTTGCACAATAAAAAAAAATGTACTTAATACCAATGAACTCTACACTTACAAATGACTAAGATAATAAATTTTATGTTACCTTTATTTTACCACAATAAAAAATTAGAGAAAGATTAACCTTACAAGGAATAAAAATGGGCAAAGGACTTGAATAAGCGTATTAAAAGATGGTTAACATCAGTCAAAAAGAAGTGTATTAAAAGATGGTCAACATCATTAGTCAAAAAGAAAATGAAAATCAGAACTATAAGATACCACTTCACATCCAGTGAGACAGCTCATATCAAAAAAACAGAAAAGTCCAAGTGTTGACAAGAATGTGGAGCAATTGGAATCCTTGTGACTGCTAGTGGAAATGTAAAGTGGTGCAGCCATTATGGAAAAGAATAGAGTAGTTGCTCAAAAAATTAAAAACAAAATTACCATATGATCCAGCAATTCCTGGGTATTCACAAAATAATTGAAAACAGTGACTTCCAACTGATTTTGTACACCCATGTTCACAGCAGCATTTTTCACAATAGCCAAAAGGTAGAGGCAACCCAAGTGCCCATTAATAAATGAATAGATAAACAAAATATGGTATTTACATACAACGGAATATTATTTAGCCTTAAAAATAAGGAAATCCTACCATATGCTACAACATGAATTAACTTTGAGGACATTATACTAAGTGACATAAGCCAGTCACAAAAAGAAAACCACTATATGATTCCACTTACATGAGGCTCATAGAGTAAACAAATTCATAGAAACAGAAAGTAGAAAGGTGGTTGCCAGGGCTGGAGGAATAACAAGTTGTTTACTAGGCACAGAGTTTTAGTTTTACAAAATGAAAAGAGTTGGAGATTGACTGCACAATATGAATGTACTTAACACTACTGAACTACACAGATAGCAAATTTTATCTTTAAGTATATTTTACCACAATTAAAAAAAAAGACTACCGACCAGTAATCAGACTTGATTCAATTAAAGACTGTATGAAAATATTTCCCTTGATACACAGAAGCCATCCTCCTCCCCAAACCCTGGAGCACAAGTGACTTTTTTGGCTTAGGAAGGGAAGGAGGAGGCCCCAGGAGAAAAAGTGCCTAGAAATAAGCCTGAATCCCTTTGGAGAACTGGACTGGAGCATGCCACTTACCTTGTGGCCGCATCCGGGTATTGTGTTCGAAAGTGCTTTCCAGCTCTTGCAGCTGCGCTGGCGTGAACTTATTGTACTGGATTCGTGGCTGCCTGTTCTGCAGAGCTATGACAGCCACCACATGAACCATTTCAGCCTGTTGTTGCCAGGTCTCCTGGTAGCCACCGCTGCCCTCGTGGTTCCCGTGGTCAATGTTGCCTTCCTGGTTGCCTTTGTGGTTGATGTTGACTTCATGGTTCATGTCATCCATGAGGCCCAGATCTCCTTCCTCGATGTGGCCTTCTTCGGCTTCTGGTGCTACACCTTGCACAAATTCAGATCTTATTTCCATTTGGCATACTCCCAGGAAGCAGAACTAGTTGTCCCTGGGTGGAGGCTCCAGGGCTGAAGCGCAGCAAAAACCATGAGCATCCATAAACTGTGCTGGTCAGTAACAGACCTGCAGAGGCTGAGGCTGGTTTTCTTTTTGGTGCCTGGTGCGGGTTACAACTGGTCTGGAGTAAGTTCAATGCCTTTGCGCTCCTTTTTAGACAATTGCTGTTGGCTTTCTTTTCCCCTCCTTTCGTGGTGGGTGGGACTTGCTTAGGTGAGAAACCAGATGGGATGTGTCCAAAAACTAGGAGTACTATGGGAAAGAAGGTGTTGTTAGTGGGCCTGGGTGTATGGAATCAGGGTTCTAATTTAAAGCTCCACTTACTACTCTCACTCTAGCAGAGTGTCTGCCCTGAGGAAGGGGCTATATTAGGTTATACAAACCAATTTGGGGGTGGGGGTGAGGGGTGAGAAGGGAGAGAAAGTGTAGGGTATGAGATCTCACACTAACTACGGGAGCCCTTATGGAAAAGTTTGGAGAATGTCTCATGGTCCAGCCCTCCACATTTGGCCCCCTGCACATGTCACAGGCTATAATTAAGCTGAAATGATTAACTAAGGAGCTTTTTGCTCTGAGTTTCTACAAAGACACTGAAAACAGAGCATGCCATGTTCCTTCCTCAGGATGCCAGGAGCGGAATCTCAGGGCTGGATTTGCACAGCATTCTGGGCAGATGTGCTCTGCAAGAAACCCAATGCACCCTATAAGAAAGTTTAAGGATTTGAGTTTCAGCCATGAATCCATGTCAAAGCGCAAGTGTAGACCCTAGCCCAGTGCTTAGTGTACTCAAGAATGCTTGCATTGCATGGGCTCTGCATACCACAGTGGAGTGTGCATCCTCTGCTTCCTTCCACTCCAGCGTGTCTGGTTGCAGGAACTCTGTACAAGCTCAGGGTTCCCTATGGTGGGCTCCAGCTATGAGCCTAGGTGAGTTTCTATCTGCTCTCCCTGCTGCCTCCTTCTTTCCTCCTCCTTCTTCACTTTTTCTGGAAATATTGTCCTGATCACTTGCTGAGGAAAAAAATTAAACTTTATTTATTGTGAAATAAAAGAGATCCAGCCCAGATTGAGAGCTGTATGGTTCTCCCTTCAAGATGTGTTTTGTACATACTCCATGAGGTGTTAATATGCTGGATGTTGAAAATAACTTCTAATAATGTGTCCTGTGCTTGGTATCATGCATAATTTATCCTGTTTTTCCCATTGCAAACATAACTGTCTTCAGCATCATTTATGAACATAATTAAATCATTTTTGTGAGCCCTTAAAGTTATAGGTCTTAGGCACATCACCGACTCCTAATGGATAAGTGCTCCCTACTTCATTTCGGAAGGATGGCTAAGAAATAAGCTAGAACATGGTGATTGACCAATTCTCTCTCTCTCTCTCTCTCTCTCCCTCCCCTCCCCCTCCCTCTCTGCGTATAGGTTTGTTTGTGGATTCCCCCCACCCCATTCCCAGGGTTAGATCCTCGTTTCCTACATGGAGCTTCTTGTAGGACAGGGCCAAGGCAATGCTTGAGACAAGAAAGTCTCCCTGATTTACAGCAAACATGGCACATGGTTTTGTAACTAACTGTTGAGGATTGGTGTAGTTTTCCTCTTTTCAGAGGCTAAATATTGGCAGCAGTAAGGCTGTTTGTCACTCACAGATTTTTTTCAGCCCTGAAGGGTGATTGCAAAGATGGTATGTCTCCTTTGCCAATGCTTGCTGTCAATCCAGGAATAGAAAAATTCCTAAAGCCCACCTCTGGCCTTCAGTCTGGTTGTTTCAAATAAGTAGTCATTGATTTTCCTCCTCAGTGTCTGTATGCCAATCAACACAGAGAGCTCTCTATTCTGCTGGCTGTGCCCAATATCTGCCGTTGCACATTTTCTTTCTTGGTGTCCACCTCTATAGTACTTGGAAGCCCTTAGCCCTTCTTCACAAATACTGAGATCAGCATTATTCATGTTTCATTTCTCATCCTCACTTTTGGACAATTTGAGAAAAGAGAGCAGAGATATTTTTTGCTGTGATATCTTAGCGTCTCCTCTTACTTCTTTTAAATTTATTTTTACATATTTTGATTGATCGTAAACACTTAGCCCTGTACTGGCACATAGTAGGAGCAAAATAAATGGTGGATATTATCAGCTATCAGTTTTCAGAAATCTCATCCTGTTCCCTCCCATCCTGCTTTACTTTTTTTTTATTTCACCCATCCCCACCCCCTCCCTTTTGGCAGCTATCAACTTGTTCTCTATAACTATGTATCTGTTTTTGTTTTGTTTATTCATTTGTCTTTTTAGATTCCATATATAAGTTAAGTCATACCATATTTGTCTTTCTCTGTCTGACTTATTTCACCTAGCATAACACCCTCTAGGTCCATCCATGTTGTCACAAATGGAAAGATTTCATTCCTTTTTATTGCTGAGTAATATTCCAACATATATATATATATATATATATATATATATATATATATATATATATATATATATATATCTTCTTTATCCATTCCTCCATCAATGGACACCTAGGTTGCTTCCATACTTTTGCTATTGTAAATAATGCTGCAGTGAACATAGTGGTGCATAAATCTTTTTGAATTAGTGTTTTTATTTTCTTTGGATAAATACCCAGAACCAGAAGTGGGCTGGGTCATATGGTAGTTCTATTTTTAATTTTTTGAGGAACTTCCATACTGTTTTCCAGAGCAGCTGCACTAATTTACAATCCCACCAACAGTTCTTGAGGGTTATCTTTTCTCTACATCCTTGTCAACACTTGTTTGTTGATTTTTTTGATGATAGCCATTCTGACAGGTGTGAGGTGATATCTCATTGTGGTTTTCATTTGCATTTCCCTGGTGATTAGTGATTTCGAACATCTTTTCATATGTCTGTTGCTCAACTGTATGTCCTCTTTGGAGAAATGTTTTTTTATGCCCTCTGCCCATTTTTTTAATAGGATTGCTTTTTTTTTTTGGTGTTAAGCTGTATGAGTTCCTTATATATTTTGGATTATCAGCCCCTTATCAGATGTATTATTTGAGGATATTTTCTCTCATTCAGTAGATTGTCTTTGTGTTTTGTTGATAGTTTTCTTCGCTGTGCAAAGACTTTTTCTTTGTTGTTGATCGATCCACTTTTAAAACAATGTCAAGGAGTGGCAATCCCATAGCCTCTCTCTGACTTAAACCAAGATGTTTCCTTCTCAGTCTGGCTCTTGGAGATTATGCAGGCCTCTCCCTGTCTTGACTAGATTTTTTTTTGTAATTCAGTTTTTAAATTTATTTTCATCGTTTTTTCTTCATGATACAGATATTTTTGAATGCAAAGAAAATGAACATCTCATCATATATCAGGGACTGGCCTTAAAAAAATTTCCAGACCACAAATGAGTTATACAAATGAAAACATCGAATGGAGATACAGTCATCAAAAGTACCCAACATATTAAAAGTTCACAATTATTTGTTTAGAGCACATAAAAGTCAGCTTGCTAACCAATTGTGATTTTAAAGAACTATTGCAGAGATTTGAAGAAAATGGATTTATTATTTAACTCCTAAAGAGGTTAAAGAGCTTGAAACAAGTATTAAAAACAAATTTGTGCCTTTATTAGAATGGCGTTAGGCTTTAAATATTACCAATTTTGGTAATCAAATTGTTCATTTTTAATAAATGAAACAACAGAACTCAATACTGGTCCAACAGTCTTGTCTGTACTTTTCCTTTAAAGTGACAAACAGAATGCGAGTAATCAGAAAGCACTAGCAGGTATCAGTTAATCCAAGATACTAGCTTCTTAGTTACAAAGTACTTTCACAGAAAACCATTTGAGCGATGCGGGGGATGAAAGCAATTTATAATAACTGGAATTCCATGAGCGTGTGTGTATGCCAAGTCTCATGAAACTATTTTTGAATTAATCTTTTACTTGGTCACTTTTTTTTAATTCAAATACTAATTTTTCTTTGAATTTTTTCCTCAGAGTATAAAAACTATGAAATATAAACAAGCTCTTGCATTTCACACTTAGAAGTGTACAATTCAAGCATTTTATAGCTATCTTCATACTGATAAATCCCATCAAATCTTGGATAATTCAATAATACACAAAATATCAAGGCACAGAAAGAACTGAAACCCACTTCTTTTTGTTACACATAGGATTCAAATATTCAAGATTAGTTCTTAGGAATCATCCAGGTGAACTTGCAATTCCACAATTCTGTCAATCTATGCTCAAAATAAGTTTATTGAGCTTATAGGAGTTTTCTTCCTCAACAACAAAAACAAAACTCCACAAATTATTGCCTTTTCTATAATGCTATTAAGACTCTCCCCCATAGATCACTAAATTGCCTATTGTCCAGAGTGGTATATCTTTGAAAATATCTAGGCATAAATATTTCACATATATTTCTGTAACACTTTTGTAGTGCTTACTATGCACCAGCCATTGTTCTAAATATTTTCCAAATATTTTTCTTCACTACAACACAAATTATAAAGGACTCCTAAGTGTTTTTAGCTGCACTAAGCACTGGGCTAAGCACTGGGCTGGAGTCTACACTTGTACTCTGATGTGGATTCATTACTAAAACTCTGGAGCACTTGAATTTTCTCAAGAAGCACATTGGATTTCTTGTAGAATGCATCTGACCACCCAGAGTGCTGGCCAAACTCAACCCCAAGTTCCTGCTCCCAGAGCTCCAAGTAGCATGGAGGGCTTCGATTTCAGCATCATTGCAAATACTTAAAGCAAGCAACCTCCAGTAAATCATTGCAGTTTAATTACTAGCCCCTTTGGGATTACTGGCTGCAGGATATGAAGGGCTGGGTCAAAAGACATCTCTAAACTTTCCTGCAAAGGCTAGAGTGAGGTCTTCCCTCTTTTCTTCCCATAACCAAACCATCTTGTAAAATGGAACCAAGCCCCTTCTTCTGGGCAGGCACCCCACCAAGTCTGGAGTACTTAGCTGAGCAGCGATGTAGGGCCCTCATTTAGTACACCTGAACACAACTCAAAGCCATAGGCACCCTTCTGCTTTCTAAACTCATGACTTCATTGGTCAGAAACCTTTCAGGGTCTTTGTAAAATTTTGTGTATGTGTGTGTGTGTGTGTGTTTGTGTGTGTGTGTGTGTGTGTATACATATATATATTTATACTCTTAAGTAAATTGTTGTACAGTATTTGCATGGTGAAAATATATTAGCTCTTAGAATTATATGCACTAATAAGAAATATTATAAAGAGAATGTCTTTAATCTTGTCAGCTTCAAACATTTTTAATATTTTTATATTTACCTATTTATAAATATATTTAATACAAATATATTAAATGCATATTTGTGAATAATATATTAAATTTTTATGATATAAATCTATTGCAAATTATATTAATAAGTTATATTTACTTTATCATTATATATTAATATGTTTCAATTATTTATCATTATATATTAATATGTTTCAATTATTTATATATTTAATATTTGCATATTTTATAATTCAATAAATATAGCTAATATGTACATATTTATTATATATAATTTATAATTACAAATATATAAAATATAAAAATATTTAAAATTTTTTGAAGCTGACAAGATTTATTAAAGGCATTCTCATTATAACATTTCTTATTAGTACACATGATTCTAATAGCAAATATATTTTCACCATTATTAAAAAACTATATAAAGTTTATATTTATATTTTATATAGTTATGCAATATTTTATATTTTATATATTTATAAACAACATTTCATATAATGTATGCACACACCAGCAGCCCCCACCTACAGCAACAGGTGGTGACAAAGCCAATAGCCCACATCAAATAAGTAGTACATACTGAAGCTGACATGCTGTCACAGAGACCAGACACCCAAGAAGACCCAACCAGGAATCGCCACGGACCCAAGTCTGCAGAGATGCACAGCTACACTGACGGCGCTGAGGACAAGGAGCCTCTATTGGGTGGAGCCATGATAACACCTGCTACATGGGAGTCAGCAAGGACCTGGAGGAACTGCATGCTCAGTGCCTGGACAGGGACAGGCGCTTCAGTGAACTCCAGAAAACAAACTTTCTGTGGGACAGTGGAATGGACAGGACTCCGAGTTCCTGTCTTTGCTGATCTGTTCTTGGGCCCTTGGTCTCCTCCTGCCCTTGAACCCTGCAATGCCCTGATCACTCTATTTGCTTTTCCTCCTTTCCAGGTAGGAATCCTCTTGTGATCTCCAGATTGCATTAGAAGAGAAGAAGAAAATATAGTTGAAACTAGGAAAGAAGCAACAGCATCAGCAACACCAGCAAAAGGCCAAGTTGGCCCTGGGACCCCTGGTCCCACGGACAAAGTGAACCTCAAGGGCAGGCTCTGGAGCCCAGACAGCCTGGGGAAAGGGTGTCTACCAAATCTCTTCCCACCCCCTCATCCGCACTCCCCTCGGTGAAAGTAGCAGGTTCATGTAGCTGGCGTTTTTTTCAGGCCTCATTCACTCTCTCTTCCCTCCTTTTCTGAGCTAAAGGCCAAATAGGAATCTCAAAGACATTGAGGCCTGCCTGCCCTTAAGCACCAGGGTGGAGGTAATATCTCTTGGGCACCGAGGTAAATATTTTCATGCAGCATTAAAATGAATCAAGCAGGGGAAACTTGAGCCTGATGTTAGGTTTTTGTAAACAGTCTTTGGTCGGAATCAGAGTGGTGATCAGAATGAGAAGAGTAAGGCATGATTGCTCATGCAAGTGAAGTGTCAGAGCCTGTCTTTATTTAAAATTTTGATTACTTGTTCATAACAATAATTAATTTTGATTTTTAAAAATTGTGCAAAAAGTATTATTTATGTGGAATCCCTATATGCAAACTCTGGCTTATAGGAATTGCCCATTCCCATATGTGTGTGTGTGTGTGTGTGTGTGTGTGTGTGTGTGTGTGTGTGAGAGAGAGAGAGAGAGAGAGTGTGTGTATACATATATAATATATATTATATATATGTGTATATATATATTCCTAATATATACATATACACATACACATATACATATACATACATACATACATACATACATACATATATATATTAGGAAGGAGTTCTGTGTGGAGACTAACAGATGGGAATAATAGTAATATCTATGCCATAGAACTGATGAGAGAAATAAATGACATAACATTCATAAGTACCTAACACAATGTCTAGCCACAGAAGAAGCCTTCAGAAATGTTCACTACTGTTACTCCATAATATATCCTATCATAATGGTTTAACCTGTGGCATATGTGGCATAATGGAAAGAGGCTTGATTAGGAATCAGGCACTCTGGTTCTTTTAGAGATACACACTGAAATATTTATAGGAATCCTGTTATTTGCAACAACATGGATGAATCTAAAGGACATTATGCTAAATGAAATTAGCCTGAGACAAAAAAAGTATTCTGTGAAATGATTATTTTTATTTTTGCTAATAGTAGTATTAGTAATAGTCGGTCTATTTTACAGTTGGGAAACTGAAGCTTGGAATGATGATGAGCCTTGCTCAGTGTTGTGTGACAAGAATATGGGGCCGAAGTACTCGCTATGAGGAGGAAACAAGAAGAGCAATGCTTTGTGCTGAAACCAGATTCAGGTATTCTAACTCCAAAGCCTGGCTTCTTTACTAAATCCCTGGTCTTCTGTATTTTGGGGGAGGGGGTGGTTAATGTCATCATGTACCCCTTCATTATCTGATGAAAGGTGCACACACTCTTAAAATTACAGTACGAACAGATTTTACATTCAAGTTCAGAGACTCTCAATCTTCGTGATGGCCAAACGTAGCCTCCAAATCAGGAACCCCATATCTGAACAATGTGCCCCACTCTAAAACCGCAATGAACTCAGCCAAGTGCCACCTTAGCGATTCTTCCCCTCTACTCCACATTCTAAGACACTGCTTTCATAAGTCACTGCCCTTGACCAAAATCTTGACAGTTAACACGCCCAAATGCTGGCATTTTAACTTCTTCCATAAGTTTGACCGAAACCCACCTTTTAAACTCTATTTCTCACCTGCTATAGTGTTATCTTCATGATTCCTGTCCAGCTCTCTCTCAAGGTCACACTTTACATATACTCTCTTTCCTGGCCAGCCTGGGTGTGATGGGGTTCTCTGAGAAAAGCTTGCACTTGGTCCCTCCTGGGCTGTTAACACTATTTCTTTTAACTGGGATTCTCTGCACAGCCTGCTCAGCATCTACCAATGTCTGACCCATCCTATGAGGTGCAAAGGACACCCTATTACTCACAAAAATCAAACCTGTTTCTACCACTGCCTACCAAGAACTGTGTCTTCAAAGGTTTGACTTCTGGCCCACTATCTTTGGGCTGTGTAACCTTGGGCAAGTCACTGAGCCTCCTAGAGCCTCCATTTCCTTGGTTAGGAATTAAAGAGAGTGATGGCTATAAGACTGATTAGCCAGGCCCTGGTGCACAGTGAGCACGCATATGGTGTCACTGGCACAAACAAACAGAACTATGTGCCGCTCCACAGGCTCTCATATCCACTCAGGGTCTACACTCCATGTCTGACATCTTCAGTCACAGTGTGGATTCATGTGCAAACTGACCCCACACAGTCCTGACTCCTTAACTCAAGCATCACCTCAAGTTGTCTCAGCCCTCATCATAAGCCTTACTTGCATGATTTCATATAAATTCACAACACCAACAAGTAGGTACCATCATGATCTCCATTCTACAGATGTAGCAACTGAGGCACAGAGAGATTAGCTAACTTGCCCAGGGTCACAAAGCAAGTCAGGAGTGGGGCTGGAAAGTCCGACTCCATACTATGGGGGCTTCTGCTCTTGGATAGGCCAGTTTGCCTCCCCAGATTGTGAGAACCTACAGCACAATGGCTAAGTTGGCCTTCATGTCCTTACCCACTTTGCTACCCTGTACATGCAGCAGCAATTGTCTGAACCACATGTACATACAAAAAGACATGACAGGAACATTATTTTCACAAGAAAACATACTCTCTTCATTGCCAACACTTAGATGATAACCATCTTTATCTCCTCTCATGGGCCCTTATTAAAAAATAATAACTAAAAAGATAGAGTAGAAAATAGGAGTAGTCATTTATAAAGATTGAAAGAATCATCCCTATTAATTTTTACAACCCCATGAGTTAGGTACTATTGTTATCTCCATTTTGCAGATAAGGAGACTAAGGCTAAGAGAGAATAAGCAAATCAGGTTAGCAAGGTAGTAAGTGGTCAGTTGCAAGGTTTCTGATGTCAGTAGTTTGGCTCCAGGAAGAGCTAGCCTGAGGAAGAAATGACTTGGTCAGAGTCATACAAAGCCTGTCCGATTGCCATCTGTGACCATCTTTTTGAAAGTAAATTGGTCAACTAAACATTTTTTTAACTGTTTCCTTACCCATTCTCTGTGAATGGGAAGAAGGGAGTGTTTATCCATTAGGTATTACATGAGGTGATACATTTAAGGGGCCATGATCTCACGCATGCTCACTACCAAAGTTCTTCTGGCAAGTACACCTCCCTTTTCACCGCCAACTGCCTGCCGCATGCGCACCTCAACAGGCCCACCCCCGCCCTCGCCAAACGGACCTGGCGATAAACTCAGTGAAGACGTTTAATCAGACACACTGTAGCCTGACTAGGCTCCAGAAGAACCTTGAAGGAGCCAGGCGGCCTTGCAGAATCTGTGGAAGCCACAGCCTCACAGACAGCACTCAGGACATGAAGCCTCAGCGCCAGCGAAGCCAGGATGTCACTGGTTTCCTCAGCCTGGGAGTCGATGAGGAGCGGGAAAAACTGCATGGTTAGTGCTGGTCGTGACACGTGCCTCAG
>CM053505.1:71863345-71881745 GCA_028627145.1 Eidolon dupreanum
CTGAGGCACGTGTCACGACCAGCACTAACCATGCAGTTTTTCCCGCTCCTCATCGACTCCCAGGCTGAGGAAACCAGTGACATCCTGGCTTCGCTGGCGCTGAGGCTTCATGTCCTGAGTGCTGTCTGTGAGGCTGTGGCTTCCACAGATTCTGCAAGGCCGCCTGGCTCCTTCAAGGTTCTTCTGGAGCCTAGTCAGGTTACAATGTGCCCTCCTTTGGTTTATCATCACATCCCGGTTGTGTGTGGGGGGAGGGGTGTGTCTGCGGAGGTTCACCTGAGGCAGGGGGGGGTTGGCCTCGAGGATATTCTCGCGAGAAGAGTGTTAGTAGGGAGCATGCGTGAGAACATGACTTGAGGCTCCAAGTTGCAAATTAAGCTAATCTTGACATGGTGGGGTGTCTTCCTAGACGAAGGGACTGTGGTGGGTTGGGCAAGCCGATTTGTGTGGGGTAAGAGGCAGACCTCACGCTAGCTATGGAGATCTCTATATCCAGCCATGGTGGTCAGGAGAGAGAGTGCAATAAATTGTGCCCTTGAGAGAGAGCTGGACAGGAATCATGAAGATAACATTATAGCAGGTGAGAAATAGAGTTTAAAAGGTGGTTTTGGGTCAAACTTGTGGAAGAAGTTAAAATGCCAGCATTTGGACATGGTTAACTGTAGAGGTTTTGGTCAGGGGCAGTGACTTATGAAAGCAGTGTCTTAGGATGTGGAGTAGAGGGGAAGAATCTCTAAGGTGGCACTTGGTTGAGTTCATTGCAGTTTTGGAATGGGGCACATTGTTCAGATATGGGGTTCCTGATATGGAGGCTATGTTTGGCCATCATGAAGATTGAGAGTTTCTGAACTTGAATGTAAGATCTGTATGTACTGTAATTTTAAGAGTGTGTGCATCTTTCATCAGATAATGAAGGGGTACATGATGACACTAACCACCCCCTCCCCCAAAATACAGAAGACCAGGGATTTAGTAAAGAAGCCAGGCTTTGGAGTTAGAATACCTGAATCTGGTTTCAGCACAAAGCATTGCTCTTCTAGTTTCCTTCTCATAGCGAGAACTTTGGCCCATATTCTTGTCACATGACACTGAGCAAGGCTCATCATCATTCCAAGCTTCAGTTTCCCTACTGTAAAATAAGGTGACTATTACTAATACTACTATTAGCAAAAATAAAAATAATCATTTCACAGAATACTTTGTTTTTGTCTCTGGCTAATTTCGTTTAGTATAATGTCCATGTTGTTGCAAATGACAGGATTTTTTCTCATGGATTGAATTATATATACATATCACATCTTTATCCATTCATCCACTGATGGAAACTTAGGTTGTTTCTATTTCTTGTTATTCAGAGAATAAAACAAAATATAGAAGATACTTTATTTTCACTGAGTAAAATATAAGGGGTAGTTTTTATCATTGTCATTTGTGTTAAGGGGTTTGATTTTTTATTTTTAAAAATTCCTTTTATCAAGAAAATTTCAAAATACACAAATGAAGAAAGAATACTGTAATGGAACCCCTATAAAAATTTTCACCCATATTCAATATTTATCAAGATTTTACAAAATTGTCTTCATCTCTCTCCTTCCCTCTCTCCCTTTCTTCTTTTTTTCCTTTTATCTTCTTCCCCTTCCCAATTATTCTCCTCTTTTTCTGTATTTAAAAGAAATTCAAGATGTTTTTTTTTTTTTTATCCTTACATCTTTGTGTGTATATGCCCGTTCTAAAAAGTATACTGTTTTTCTACATCACTAAAATGCTATCCAGGTACCTGAATAGTAATAATAATCCCTTGGTATCGGCACCCAGTCTCCTGTATTCAAAACTCCCTGGTTGCCTCAAAAGTAACTTGTTATAGTTGCTATTTTTAGAACTTAAGTTTTGCTGTGTCTACACTGGTAAAATAAGAGGAAAACTCAGGGGGTCTATTTGCATATCTACACCTTAGAAAAGAGCTGGTGGTTGTGACAATAAAAGTGATTCAATTTTTTCATTCGCTGCTTTATTTTAGGACACCATGGGCCCTTCAGGTTTATTCCAGGAAGCTGAATCATTTGCACACTAAATCCATGTCCACACCCCGGGACTGTGCATCCCTTTGCTGTAACCAGCAGTTAAGGGTAAAATTCCATAATTTTTCTTTAAATCATGCCTGATTAGATTAGACCATTATGTCCAGGAAGCTTGTAGAATCACTGCTGTTCATGGCTCCATGTGGTGAAGCATGAAGCAGATGCCACCTCAGAAAGTGTCTTTACCTGAGGCAGCTCAAGCCTCAAAGGACTGCTCCCTGCCACTGCATTCTGAACAGAAATCTTTCAAAGGGGAACATTACTTGACATTCTTTATCCTTGCTAGGATTGGGAAAAATTATTTGCTTTAATTCTACTTGATGGCAAAAGAATATGCAATGTGCTAATTGCCATTGACTTTCAAATTTTTCAAGTTCTAGTTCAATCCCCATCTCTTGTAAGAAGCAATTAATTGGATTCTTATTACATTGCCTTGTTGCGAGTCACTTTTAAATGTATGGAAGCACACATATATAGGTGTATGCGTATATATGAGTGAATGTAGTATGTGTGCATATTGTTGGGGCTGAAAATAAACAAATTCTTACTGGATCACCAGGAACAATGGGACACAGAGAGACACAAATCTAACAAACAGACTTGCTCAGAGTCTCCCTGTCTGCCACACTTAATTCATACCTGCTAAGGTGAATATGCTAAGGTTCCCTTCCTGAAGCAGGTTTTTATATCTGAATGCCTTCAGGCAGGTAAGGGGAAGGATCAAAGTTCTTTCTGAGTCTTTTGTTTCTTAAAGAAAAAAAGCTTAAAATAATCAGTATCACAAAGGCATATTTTGGGGTGGGAAATTCTGGTTCCCTCAATATGTATGTGTATTTTGTGATTCCTCAATTAGATTGTAAAATCCTTACATTTTATACATTCTTATTCCCCAAAGCAGTATTATGTACATAATAGGCATTCAGTAAGGACTTGCTGATTGGTTAGTGAGTACAGGTGAAGGTTGGATGGCCTTAATAACAAGGCCAGTGAGCCTGGGGACTTTTTCTAACTGAGCATGTCTAGTATTGGCTCCGTCATCTTATTTTCCTCCCAGCCCATCCTGCAGTCCTGAGTGACAAACTGAGGTAGCAAAGAGCTTCCCATAAAGGGTCTGGCACTTAGTTGGTGGTCTTAGATGTGGATTGAGAAACAGAACAGCAACATACTCTGCTCTGTCTGAAGCACTGTCTGTAGAGTTTCTCTGGAAATCTCTGAGTTGCAAAGACTCTTCTCTCCTGTTTCTTTCTCCTTCTTCATAGTTATCATACTTTTTTTCCCTATCATTTGTGTGTGTCTGCATGTGTGTATAGTTGTATAATTCGGTGTTCATCTAGTGGTTATATCTTTGTAGGGGGCCAAAAATATAACCAAGTCATGGAGAGAAAGAAAACAAATAAGTTAAAATGACATATATTCTGGACCAAGGCAAATACCACATATGAGTAACAAAGCAATAATATGGGAGTTCTAAGGGGGTAGAAATTACATTCAGTACATCTGGAAACATACTTGGAAAAGGTAGATATTAAGATGGACCTTGAAGTATGGGTGGGAGTTCTTATTGGCCTTCCACAAATAAATACTTCCCCTTCAATAACAAAATTAACACATTATCATTGAGATTTCTATAGAAATTATGAAGCCAAAAATAAAATGAATTAAATTCATCAAAACCTTGTCTAATATCCAAGGGTGATAATGAAAACTTTTTTTTTTTACTTTATTGTCCTGTAATTTCTTTTATTATAAGTACTGTATTCCACATACTATCTGATGTTCTGTATCTATGTTATCTAACATTTCATCAAGAATGTTTCCTCCATGTTAAAAAATGTTTTTGTAAGCTTTGATTAAATGATTGCATAATACTGCTCCAATGTGTAGGGTTTTTCCATGCCTCCAAGCAATTCTGTAGTTCTCAGTGGATGCTGACTGGGTGTCTTACAATTTAATTCAATTCTGACACTAGTGTCAGATCCCATAGGTGTAAGGGCTCCATTCCACAAGATTGTCCCCCCCCCCCGCCCTTCAGATGCCAATCATAAGTCGATTGTTGCCTGCTCTTTTGACCAACTGGCTATAAATGGAGGTTTCCACAACCCCCTCTTCAGATTTTATTAATTTGCTAGAGGGGCTTACAGAACTCAAACATTTACTTACATTAACCTGTTTATTATAAACATTTACTTACATTTACATGTTTATTATAAAGGGTATTATAAAGGATACAGATAAACAGCCAAATGAAAAAGTGCATAAAGTATGTGGGAAGGGGCATGGAGCTTTCATGCTCTCTCTGGGTGTGCCAATCTCCCCATACCTCTATGTGCTCAACAACCCAAAAGCTCATTGAATCTTGTTTGAGAGGGCTTTTTATTTTAATTTTTATTGAGGTAAGATTAGTTAATAAGATTATGTAAATTTCAGGTATACAACATTATAATTCAATATCTGTATACTCTATTGTGTGCTCACCACCAAAAGTATAGTTTCCATCTGTTACCATATATTTATGCATTTCTCCCTCTCCTATCCCCCTTCCTCTCTGGCAACTCCATTCTGTTATGTGTATCTATGAATTTGTTTTTGTTAGTTCATTTGTAACTTTCTTTGTTTTATATTCCAGGTATGAGTGAAATCATACAGATTTTATCCTTTTCTATGACTTCTTTTACTTAGCATAATACCCTCAAGATTCAACCATGTTGTTGCAAATGTCCATGTTTCATCTTTTTTATGACTGAGTAAATTCCATCATATACTACATCTTCTACATCTTCTTTATCCATCTTCTTTATCCATTTATCCATTGATGGACACTTCAGTTGTTTTATTTATTTTTAATTTAAAAAATTTTTTAAAATTATGCTGTTTTAGAGCTTCATCTGCAGTGTCCCTGCTTCCCCTTCTCTGAGGTGGGGGAGCCTGAAAGTTTCAACCCTCTAATCACTTGGTCTTTCTGGTGCCCAGCCCCCTACTGAGGCTATGTAAGGGCACCACGCCAAGTCACCTCCATAGTATAAGCTCAAAAAGGGCTTCTCATGAATGACAAAAGATACTCCTATCACTCAGGAAATTGCAAGGGTTTGAGCTTTGCACTAGGAACCAGAGACAAAGGCTGAATATATTTCTTATTATGCCACAATTGTTCTTCCTTCATTCTTTATTTCATTCAATCATTCAAACAATATTCATTGCCAGCCACAACCATTGTTGTATTTCAGGGTCAAGTACAGTGCTTGGCACTTATTAGGTACTCAGTAAATATTTATTTAATTAATGAACTGATGACAAACACTGCTAGTCAGGTACCATAATTTAATCAACCATTTTCTCCAGTGCTGAATAAATGCTGAACATGTAGGATTTTTTTTCCCATTTGTGTAACCAGTTTGCCTTTGTGCATGAGTCTTTAGTAAAAAAGAAATTCATTGGATGGAATTGAAAGTGGGAGAGACAGTCTAGGCAGATCACTTAAAAAGAAGATTATACAGAAGGATAAAAAATATGGGACAGCAAATACTTGAGTTTGGCTACAGATGAGGTAGGGGAAAAGTGAGATCCAGGGCTAAAAAGTATTAATAACTCCCCACATTTGTACACTAGTTAATAATTTACAGAGTGCCTTCAGGAACACCATGTTAGATATTTTTTACAGTGGCATCATCTCTATTTTACAAATGAGAATATTCTGAATGACAGTTTGAGTTGATCAAGATCACACAGCCAGTAAATGGTGGAGATGGAATTGGGTTTGAACAATATGGTTAGATTTGGGGTTTTATCTTAAGTGCAATGGAGAGTAATTGGAAAGTTTAATTCATCTTCATTATTATTATTGTTGTTATAACTTTTTATTTTCAAATATCTTATGACTTTCAAGAAGTTGATAAATAGTATGTGGGGATCCTGCATGACATTTATGTAGCTTTCTCCTATGGCAATATCATACGTAACAATAGCACATTGTCAAAACCAGAAAACTGGCGTTAGTATAATATTATTAACTTAGTCTCTCAACTTCATACTGATATTTTGGAAGGGATCATTCTTTGTTGTGGGGGACTCTCCTGTGCATTGTAGGGTGTTTTGCAGTATTCATGGCCTGTACTCACTAGATATTAGTGGGATACTCTATTGTGACAACCAAAAATATCTTGCTGATGGAGTGAATATGGGAATTAATGAACGGAGAAGTTTCAAGGATGATTTCAGGGTTTCTAGCTTAAACCAGAAGATGACACCACTTAATGAGAGAAATATGTGAAAGATCATGTTGAGCATGAAGGGACCAAAAGTTTTGCCTTTTGGGAGATTGATTTTTTAGGGGGTTTATTAAGAAACAAAAGCCTCAGAGAAAACCTTTGACTCTCCCCCCTTTCCTGCCCAAGAGATTCAGACAGAAAAATCTGTTTCAGGAAGGCAATCTTTTGGAAGGTCTTGTTAGTCTAATTTGAATTAAGTAAATAGGAAGGCTTCAGACAGGCACCTGTTAGCTAGATATCCTGTGTCCCATTGTTCCTGAGTTGCCTAGCAAGAATTTTTTTTGCCAGGTATGTTCTGCTCTTTCTCAACTACCTGTAAATTGCTTATTCTCACTTTGGAAATCTAATACTCCACCCTTTCTCTTTTGTCCAAAATGTCCTATATATACTCAATGTTGCCTCACTGTCTTTGGAATTTTCATGCATATGTGAACTCCCTATAAGCATGTGTTAACTTTTGATTTTCTCCTGTTAACCAGTCTCTGTTAATTTGATTATTGGCCCCATAGTAACAACTTAGAAGGTGGGAGGAAAGATGTTGTATTTTTTATCCCCTACAGGCACAAAGGATAAATTTGATTGTGTGGATGTTGTGACTTTGGGAAGCCAGTGGGCCTCCCAGATGCCTAACATATCTAATAGGCAGTTGCATATAGAATCATAAGCTATGGGAGAGATTAGCACTATAGATATTGTACAGAAGCCTGCTCTTTGTATAATTTGAACGAATGCTAGATACTCTTGGCACACACAATTGTAAGTTTAATTTCTAGGTCACAAGTTACTATCCCCACCACTTAGCTCAATAGCTGGTGGTACACAGGGGAAGGGGCTAGGTAACTTGGTTTCTCAAGCACTGGGCAACAGTTGTATGAATGTTGATACAAATGAATATAAAGAATGCATATAGACAATAAACTCAAAATGTCTGTGTACCTTTTAAAATTGATTCTTGAGGAATTGACATCACATATCCTTGAGTGGACAGATAGAGCTATTTTTTTCCTGAAAATAATTGGAAATGCCTGAATTAGAGCTCTATTTATACTTTTGGTGATGGTGGTGGTAGTGGTGTTTAGGAAGGATGGGTGGCATGGAAAGGAGGACTTACTTTAGTGGTGCTCTTATTTCCCCAAAGGGGAAAAAAACTGGGCATTATCCTCCTATTGTAACCACACACAGACTTCATTTCTTTAAGATAGCTTTTTCTCTGATTCAAACAGGTTTTGCCCAGTATAATGGCATTGTGACTCACTTTCCTTTTCTACCCTTATTATTCCACCTTTATATGCCTGCTCCCTTAATCATTAAGCCTAGGACATAAAGTTAATTAAGCCCCAGGTCTATGATCATGAACACAATAAGTTTTAATTCAACTAAGGACAACATCTTGGCTTTAAGTGTGTTCAGCTCCAAAACCATTGAGGTGGACCATGGGACCAGACAGGATGACATCATGGCTAATTCCATAACCAAGAGGGACACGATGAGCAATGAGTCAAGCTCCATCCAATCAGTTAACACCCATGACCCCAACTTAATTTCCATGACTAAGGATTTTCCTCCTATACAATCTATCCCCTCAAGATATCCAGGGAGCCAGACTTTGAGTGAAAGCTTGCCTGTGTCTCTGGGACTTCCAATTCTCTAAAATAAATCCTTTCTTTGCTGCAAAACCTGTACGTGTCTGATTGACACATGCAGGCATATAGACCTCTTTTGCTCTGGTAACAGTTTTGGTGGCCCATATGGGGACCATTTGCCTGTGGAATTGTTGGCCCTCAGCCACCAGGCCCCCATCTAGCAGGGGACCTGTTTGTTTTGGAGATGGAGGCTAGATGGCAGTCCCTGACTAGGCACCATCAACATAAGGTCCTATTGTTTACAGCATAAGAAACAAAGACTTGAAAAGGTCTAGATTTAGAATTCGTTTTGGTTCTGGAAATCAAAGAAATCTTCTGATAAGATTTCACAGGTGATGACCCCAGGAAGAACACCCTTATCCTGGACTTGGGGAAACCTGGTGGAAACAAAAGAGGGTGACAGTTCCTGGGAACTCTTGTTTCTTTAGTCTCTGTAGGCTCTCTGTTTCCTGGACCTGGGGAAACCTGGTGGGAGAAGGAGGTTTAGTCATTTTGTGTATTTTTTGGTCCTTTACCTGCTTTATCTCTGTAAGTTCTCTCTGGCTAGCATCTTTTTGAAGTTTGTTTTGCTAATAAAGTGTTGTATTTTGTGACTGCTTTTTGTTGCTCTCTTTGTAGTAATTGTTAAATCCTAGGGTTAATTTAGAATGCTCAAGCTAGAAGTGAATAATTAATTAGTATAGACCTTAATATGGGTAATTCCACCTCTTACCTCTTACAACCCTCTGGGCTGTATCTTACAGAACTGGAGATTCAGGGGAACACTGGCCAGAGGATGGATCTCTAAATTACACTACCATCTTACAGGTAGAACGATTTTGTAAGAAAAGAAAAATGGGACGAGATCCCCTATGCCCATTCATGTTGTCATGTCACAATAGACCTCTTCAGAGAAAATGTATGAATGTGAGTGAGATATGTTATTTGTCAGTGTTACTTACTTTAAATGATTTGACTTTTAGGAACTGAATTTCTTGGTGACCATGGCAAACTCCTTAGTGAGAGCCTTCTGACATTGTAGAAGAGAGGCACTGCGCGTGCTCGCACTCACACTCACTCTCTCTCTCTCTCTCTCTCTCTCTCTCTCTCTCTCTCTCCTCTCTCTCCTCTCTCTCTCTCTCTCTCTCTCTCTCTCTCTCTCTCTCTCTCTCTCTCTCTCTCTCACCCCAGAGAACTAGGAACTTAACACACTCCTCCTGGGCTTCCATTGTACATGGTAAAAGCAGCCGGCTGCATCTGGGGCTCACTCACTTGAACTTTGCTGGGGCCAGAGAGAAATCCATATGACAGACACATGGTCAGAGTTTAACCCATGCCTCCTTGTTGGTCTATTGGTTAGGATTTGGTGCTCTTACCATTGTGGCCCTGGTTTAATTCCAAGTTAGTGTTTATCTCATGTCTTGTTTGCTATGGCCACCATGAAAATGAAAAAAAAAAAAAAACCCTTCTTTTTACTGTTTGCTCCCACTGAGGGGTAAAATGCTGTCTGAGGCTTCCCCTTCCCCATTTTCTTCATCTTCAGACATGTGGCAGTTGCCATCTTGTGCTCAGGCTCCATTCCAGCTCCATCCTCCTCTAGGAAGATCTGCCACTTTTAAATTCAGGTGTTCTGAAGCCACTCTTTTTACCTTTTGAGCTTTCCAACTTTATTGTGCATATTCTCTTTTCATTTTGTTGTTTGTGTTTGTTGACCTTAAGGGGCACCCTTGAAGGAGAGGATCTCAGGCCTCTCAGAGAAAATAAAATGCATTCTATGATTTGTTATAAATTCATGTTAAAATGGTTTTAAAGAAAGTCTAACAGCATGCAAAGCTTTGGTCATCTGAGCAAAATCCTATATTAGTCCATCTGCTAAAAACATAATTTGGATCAAGTTTTTCCTCTGAGTCTACATTATACCTGGGACATAAAAGCTAGTGTTTTAAAATGAAAGCTATGAGATCTGTTTGTATGTTTATGTATATCTATGTATATATGTTCTAGACATAGCATATTTCTGCTGAATGTTATTGCTAATTTGTAATATTAAATTGGCTTAAACAAGCAAGTGCTTATATGAGAATTCTCAAAATATAACAGACTAAGCCAATGCTTTTCAGAATCATATGATTTGGAAAAATGTTTGATATTAAAGCTGGTTCTGAATTTGGTTTGGTTAAATAGGAATATCTTTAGAATAATCAGCATTAAATAAAACTTTTATCCTACCTGGGTTTATTAGTCAAATAACATGTTATTTCTGTTGAAAAATTTGTCAGCAAGAAAAATAACTTGATGTCGTAAAATTTTCATAAGTAATATAAACCTAATTGTTAGGAACAGAAATTAAATAAATGAAAATAGGATAAAAAGTTCCTTTTAGTTTAACTCTTTAGTAAAAATTATACTGTATGTATACTTAAATGGTTTTCCAAACCTGTTTGGTAACTCAAAACTTTAGAATTTTACTAAGTTAAAAGATAAAAATAATCAAACCTCTATATATTTTCAAATAACATGAAATACTGAAACATTGATTGCTAGATAAGTCTAAGTTTACCTACTTTGGACCTATTACAGAGAAACAAAAAAAATTAATTTAGATCTGCTAATGAAAACATTTTATGATTTGCCAGTAAAAGAATGTATTTCTAAAGGTTATGAAATAGATGTATAGAACTCTCCTAAATTTGCCAATCTGAAGAATGCTAATTGCATACTTTTAGTTGTCACAAGAAATTAAAGTTCTAATGGTTATAAATTCTAATCAATATGGAAGGAAATGATGTGTGTTTTCAGTAAAGGGAGGTACAAGGTATGGAAATACATTTTTAAAGGAATTAAAATAAAGTGGTTTGTCCTAAATGAGGTTGGTTATTTCTGAATGAGCAAGAAGAGACAAACTAAGAGGGACTAGAAGAGCTGTAGAAGTCTTGTGGAAAAAGAATCCTGAGAAAAGGAATTTTATGTGTGGTCAAGCTGAATAAGCTTAAAATAAATTTAATAAAGTTAATTTAAGTATCAAAAGTAAGCTGATGCAAAATTAGAGTTGGGTTTTGTTCCTCTGCTAAATAGGACAAAGGTCTTGGACTATTGGTCTGCTACTGAAAATGTTTTCTGCCTAGAAAACAAAGATTCTGTGCTTTATCTAAATAATTTTCTGTGTTTTATGTTGTCTTAATCAGGCTCTTGGTTACCTAAGAAAACCGAATCTCCACAATAGTAAGAACTATTTTGCTAATAATTATGCAAACTTCTGTATTTATATTTAAATTTTCTATTGTCACTTTGGTTAAATGAATAATTTAATATTGTTTCAAAATAATATGATCTGTTGGTCAAGCATATTTGACAAACTTCCTAGGGTTCAGGATGTAAAAGGAGACTTTTCTTAACCTCAGGCTGGGACCCAACATTTGCATTTCCCTGATGGCTAATGTTGAAAACCTTTTAATGTGCTTATTTGCATTGGCTCTTGAGAGCTGATTATAGGCATCTCTTTCCAATCCTGGTAGCATAGAGTTACCATATGGCTCAGCGACTCTACTCCTAGGTACATACCCAAGAGAATTGAAAACATGTTCACACACACAAAAAATTATACAGGAATATTCATGGTAGCATTATTCATAACCAAAAAGTAGGAAAAAACCACTCAAATGTCCATTAACTGAAGAATGGATACAAAAAACTAAGAATAGAATTACTATATGACCCAGCAAATCTCTCTTCTGGGCATTTACTCATAAAACTTGAAAATATTTATCTGCAATGATAATATGCACTCCGAAGTTTGTAGCAGTATTATTCTTCGTGGCCAAGACATGAAAACAACTGAAGTATCCTTTGACAGATGATTGGATAAAGAAAATGTGGTACATATATACAATGGAATATTATTCAGCCATAAGAAGAGATGAAATACTACCATTTGCAACAACATGGATAGATCTTGTGATAATCATGCTAAGCAAAATAAGCCAGACAGAAAACGTTGAGAACCATATGATTTCACTCATGTGGATATAAATCTTAAAGCAACAAATGAACAAGACAAATAGAACTCATGGACATGGACAACAGTTTAGTGGTTATCAGAAGGAAGGGGAGGAGGGGGAAGCAGATAAGGGTAATGGGGGTCAAATATATGGTGATGGAAGGAAATCTAACTTTGGGTGCTGAACATACAATGCAATATACAGATGCTGTATTATAGAATTGTACACTCGAAAACTATGTAATTTTATTAACCAATGTCACCCCCAAAATTTATTAAAAAATATGTAAAATGTTTTCATCGATTTCCAAACTCTACAACATGAATTCCCTCAAGAAACTCTTAATATATGCTTTCTCCTCTCCATTTTGCAACTTTAATAGACCTATATTATATAACCAGAATTGGAGATAGTGATCTAATATTGGCTCAGTTGACAGCCCACTGTGGGCTCTGGCTGTTTAGGGAGGTTCGATCACTCATGCTTTTGAATCACCCACAAATGGGCTCTATTACACTGGCCTTCTTTAGACTGTAATCTCATGCAGAGGAATGACTCTAAATATTACAATAAGTGAGCAAAAGAGAGGAGTTGGGCAAGGAGAAGAGGCCCACAGTGTCACAGTTTGTAAATTGAGAACTTTCAAAAGGATTGACTACAATGTAAATTCCATTAACTAGGATGCTGAGTAGGCAGGTTTAATTGACATGGCTTTTTTATTTGTTTTTTTTTTTAATAGTTGCTAGGCATTTAGGGAAAAGCCTTTTGTGTGGCCTCACCTCCATATTGTTGGTTTTTAAATTAACTTTTATTGAGATATAATTGACATATAGCATTATATTAGTTTCAGGTATACAACATAATGATTCGATATTTGTATATATTGCAAAATGATCACCACAGTAAGTCTAATTAACATTGATCACCATAGTTAGAATTTTTTTCTTGTGATGAGAATTTTTTAAATTCATTCTCTTAGCAACTTTCAAATATACAAGAGTATTATTAACTCTAGTAACCATGTTGTACATTACACACCTGTGACTTATTTTATAATTGAAAGTTAGTACCTTTTAACCTCCTTCACCAATTTTTCCCACCACTCAGCCTCAACCTCTGGCAACTTGTATGAACTTGGTTTTCTGTATAAGCTTGTTTTTTTTTGTTTGTTTGTTTTTTAGATTCCACATGAGATCATACGACATTTGTCTTTCTCTTTCTGACTTATTTGACTTAGTATAATGACCTCCATCCATTGTCATAAATAGCAAGATTTCATTCTCTTTTTTTCCCCCCTCTTAATTCTACCCCCCACCCCACTTCCACCCCTGACCTATGGATATTGCCGTTTCCCCTTAAGAACTGGATCACTGAAGGTGGGGCATCTCCTCCCACATGCTCAGCTCAGGCATGCACCCAGGGCCTGGTGCACCCAGCACATTTGGCACATCCAGGGCATCTGAGGCATCCGGGGCCTGGAATACCCGGGGGGGCCTGGCACACCTGGGGTATGGTCTGTGGCTCTACCTGGGGCACAAACCCAGGACCTTCTGCATGTAAAGCAGACATGCTAACCACTACACTATGGAGCCACCCTCAAGATTTCATTCTTTTTTATGATTGAATAATTTTCCACTGTATATATACATCACATTTTCTTTATCCATTCATCCACTGACGGACAATTAGGTTGTTTTCATATCTTCGCTATTGTAAATAATGATGCAATGCACATGGGGCGCCACTTGCTGACCTTGTTCTGAAATGCCTAGCTCCTGCCTTAGGAATTGGTGGTGATGGAATTGGAATCTCCTAGTTGAGGAGTTGGGTTAGCAGGGGCCTGAGTGCTCCTCTACTGCAGGCAACAGCACCTTCCATTCAGAATACTGAATTTGTAGCTAGACTTGGGTTAGCTGACAGTGTCCTGAACCCAGGAAGGTTGGAGGGTAAGGGCAGGTTGGCACACGCAGAATTGACAATGGTATGCCTCTTTTCCTCCAAACTATTGGCTGAGCAGAAATTGAGTTTTAATGAATTTGAACCTAGTTTGGCCAAACTTTCCTTAGCATTAAAAGCTAATATATAAAGGCAGTGTTTGTCCAGAGCTTCAGCAACTCTTATGTCTCAGCAAGACAAGTCACAAACCCCCTTGCCAGAACACCTTTTTTAAAAGCTTTACTGAAATGTCATCGACAATTAGTTTCTCATATTTATAGTGTACAATTCAATGAGTTTTTTTTTCAAATATAGTTTAGTATACAATAATATATTAGTTTCAGTTGTATAGCATAGTGACTAGAGATCTAACTCAAAAAGTGATCACCCCACTAAATCTAGTACCCTTCTTCCCTCTTACATATTATAACATATTTTCCTTATACTACACTTTATATCTCCATGCCTATTTCGTATCTATTCATTTGTACTTCTTAATCCCTTTGCTGTTTTTCACCATCCCCCAACCCCTCCCCTCCTGTCTAGTAGCTGTCAAAATATTCTCTGTTTCTGTTTTTGTTGTTGTTCTTTAGATTCCACATGTATGTGAAATCATGTGGTATTTGACTTTCTCTATCTGACTTCATTCAGTGCAATACCTTCTAGGTGCATCAAGGCAAAATCTTTGTCCAACTCCTTCCTTCTAGTCTGTTTGTGTCTTTTAATCTGAAATGAGTCTCTTGTAGGCAGCATATGTAAGGGTCTTGTTTTCTTACCCATTCAGCCACCCTATCTTTTGGTTAGAACACCTAATTCTTTTCCATTTGAGGTACTTGTTGATAGACATGTAGTTATTACCATTCATTATTCATGTTTTTTATACACGTTTTTTTCTTCTTCTTAAAGAAATCCCTCCAACATTTCCTGTAATACTGGCTTGGTGGAAATGAACTCCTTTAGCTTTCTTTGGGGCGGGGGTGGGTCTGGGAAGTTCTTTATCTATCCTTCGATTCTAAATGATAGCTTTGCTGGATAAAGTAACCTTGGTTGTAGATCCTAGGTTTTCATCACTTTGAATATTTTGTGCCAAGCCCTTCTGTCCTGCAAAGTTTCTTTTGAAGAATCAGCTGCCAGTCTTATGGGTGCTCCCTTGTAGGTAACTAGTTGCTTTTCTCTTGCTGCTTTTAAGATTCTCTCTTTGTATTTAATCTTTGGCTTCTTAATGATGATGTGTCTTGATATGGGCCTCTTTGGGTTCATCTTTTTTGTACTCTGAACTTTCTGGGGTTGTATGTCTATATCCTTTACCAGGTGAGGGAAGTTTTCCATTATTATTTCTTCAAATAGGTTTTCAACTTCTTGCTCTCCCTCTTCTCATTCAGGTACCCCTATGATGCAGATGTTGTTATATTTAATTTTGTCCCATAGTGCCGGAACCTGCCAGACGGAGTCGAACAGTCCTGAGTGGGGGAGCGAGAGTTAGGGAAAAAGACAGAGAAGAGAAAAAGATCTCAGGAGGGCATACAGTCAAAGCTGCAGCACCGAGTTTATTTAGCACGGTATACTTATACAGCTTGAGTATGGTTGACACAAACTGCTGGAAACAAAACCACAAGTATCCAGAAACAATAGCTGCGATTAACATGCGATTAACATAAGGCTGAGAGAAACCTCCTCCCTTGGAATTTCAGGAACTGATACTTCTCCTCCCTTGGAATTTCAGGAACTGCTATTTATCCTCCCTTCGGGGTTCCAGGAACTGATAATTCCTTACAAAGGGCTCCCAACACCATAGGCTCCTTAAATTATTTTCAATTTTTTGGTTTCTTTCTGCTTGCCATTCTGATTTGGTATCCTCTGGTTGGTTCCCCATCCTCTATATGGGTGGTTTGATCCTCCACTTTATCCATTCTGTTGATTCCCTCTAATATACACTTCATCTCAGATAACGTATTCTTTATTTCTGACTGGTTCTCTTTTATAATTTCCATTTCCATTTTTTGTTTTTTATCTCTTTTTTAAAGTTATCACTGAGTTCATCTATACTTCCTCTATGTTCATTGAACATCCTTATAACCAGTGTTTTGAACTCTGCATATGTTGGATTGCTGGACTCCGTTATTCCTGGATCTCTGTTCTGTTCTCTCATATGGTTTCTGCTTCTTTGTCTTCCCATTTTGACTGCCTTTCTGTATCTGTTTCTATGTACTAAGCAAAGCTCCTAAGTCTCCCAGTCTTATTAGCATGGCTTTGTGTAGTAGGTGTCCAGTGGCACAGTCCTGAGAGGGGTTCAGCTGCAGGCCAAGTTTAGCCCTAGCCTCTGTCCCTCCAGGACCACCTGTTAAGATTCAGCAAGCAATCTGCAGATGCTGTACTTATAGTTGCTGCAAGAGGCCATGCCAGAAACCAAGGCCAGCTGCCACCAGCTAGGGGTTGGAGCTGCTCAGCAAGGGGCACAGGATTTGCTGAAGACACAACTGGACGTGGCTTGGGTGGGGCTACAAGTTGGGGGAGGCAGAGTTTCAGGGAATCCTCCAGGAGGAGCGACCTCTCTGTTATCCAATTTGATGACGGCTCAGCTATGGCAGTACTGCATCTACACACTGGGAGGGGGAAGGGCTCAACAGAGGAACAATGGATACCCCCAGCACTTATTCCTGGGAGAAAGGCTGACCTCTGGCCCTCACTCCAACAACTCTGTGTCCCCCTGTATGTCTCTGGTGCCCCACTAAGCAGCCAATCTGGTGCTGGTGCTCAGAGCGAGCAAGTCCATCACTGCGAAAGTCCACTCACAGACATGGCCCCTTTAAAAGAAGCATCTGCAGCTGCCATAGCCCATGTTCCACTCAGCCACTGAGGACCACGCAGCCTCGCATCTTCACCCCCTCCCACCTTCTACCATTGCAGGGTAATTTCTTATTTCTCTCTCTAGTTTTAAGGCTTCTCTTCCTCTTGACTGCGACAACTCTGCTTCCTATTTTCTCTGTGTTTCCATCACAATGTTGGTGCGGTCACAAGAGGAGATGTACAAAGTCTCTATCATCTATGTCATTTTGCCCAGTCTCCTAGACCACCTTTTTAATTCTCGAGAAGTTTGGGGATGAAGGACCCCTTAGTTATCCTTAAAGGAAACCTTCTAAAATCCAGTGTGCTTCTGTTGATTATGTATTTCAGACTGAAGAGGGGCTTTTCAAATAGGGGGCTGTTTCCCTCAATCTGACTTTGAAAGGGGTCGAGTTTTTTACCATGTTCAGCTTCCCCCATTACCAAGGTGACACTGTCTCTAGTGAGGAGGGGGCAAAGCAGCTGGATAGCTGATAGTCTGCTGTCAGGACACTTAAGATTTCTCATCCTGTTACCAGGCAAAAAAATTAACAGCAAGGACACAGTGCAATGCACTAGCTAATCTTGCACCCAAGATCTGGAAAATAATTAATGAATATTAAAAGTGGAGTATAAAAACAAAGCAATAAGCCTAGTCCAGCATTTGGCACATAGTCCACACTAAGGGTGAACTGAAGGGAGGGAGCACAGTCTTAACTTTCCTAAGATATTTTAGCAATAAGGAAATACTTTCTTCTATTGTGATTTAAAATCACAATCCAGATAGCATACAGATTTGCATGTTGTTTTTCTAATATGGCATTGACTGTTCAATATACTAAACCAATCCCTTTTTTCTCCTATGATAGAAGATTGGGTATAAAAATAGTAGGGACAGGGGACTTCTGGTCAAGATGGCAAAGTAGGTGGATGCTGTGCTTGCTTCCTCTCACTACCACATCAAAACCACAACTAAACTACAGTCCAATCATCATTGGGCATTGCCTGAAGTCTGTCTGAACAGAAGTCCTACAACTGGGGACACACATAAGAGTCCACCTCAAGACTGGGAGGAGGAGCAAAGACATGAAATGGGCTGGTTGTACAAGTGCATGTGACAAAAGAGAATTAGGAGGAATATTCCGGCTACCAAGGACCCCCAGGAGAAGTGAGGGGTCCTTGCCCCAAACTGGGCTCCCAAGCCCAGGGTTCTAGTGCCAGTAAGAGAAGTCCCTACAATCTGTGGCTGTGAAAACTAGGAGAGATTGTGGTTGAGTGAGACAGAAAGCTGCGTAAGTCTTAGACATCTCTTTTAAAGGGCCTGATTATGGATTTACTTGGTGACAGACTCACTTACTCTGAGCTCCAGTGCTCAGTGGGTAAAGGGGATCAAATATATGATAGCTGAAGAACTGGACTTTGGGTGGCAAACACAAAATAGAATATACAAATGTCAAATGATAATGTACACCTAAAAATATATAATTGTATTAACCAATATTACTCCAATAAACTTAATAAAAAAATTTTTTAAATTTTTAAAAAATAATGGGCAGAGGTCCTTAATAGGCATTTCTCCAAAGAGGAAATACAGATGGCTAATAGACATGAAAAGATGCTCAACATCACTAATTATTAGAGAAATGCAAAACCACAGATGATTGGATAAATAAGCTGTG
>CM053505.1:71882245-72077245 GCA_028627145.1 Eidolon dupreanum
TATAATCTTTTCAACTGGAGATCAGATTTGGAATAACCCTAGAAAATTATTTTAGGGTTCTGTCTGACTCTAATTCTTTTCAGGTTGTTATTAAGTTATTTGTAAGAACAAGTTTCTGATAATAATGCTTTACCACCCTGTCAAAAATTACAAAGTATACCTGTGAAGCATATTGTCTCAACTCAACCTAAAGTAGACATAGAAATAGAGGGAAGGAGCAGCTTATAAATATCACCAAACAAAAAAGAAATAGGTAAAGAAAGCATTAAGCCATCAGATATTATTGGATATAGGGCAATTAACTAAACAAAACCATACTGGTACATTCATTTTTAAATCCTTTTGTAATGCTAATTTATGGCATGCAATCCGCTATTGGGTTAGTTGAGAAAAAATATTTCAAAATAATATAAATGTATTATTTAACACTGAACTCTTCTATGAATAAGAAATTAGCACCTCATGAATAATTTAAAGAGAACAATTAGCCTGCTAAATAAAATCCACTGGCAACATGTTTTAGTTCTTAGGTATGTTCTATGTTTTCAAAACCTAAGGGTTATAAGAGGATAAATCACAAGGAAGTAGAAAAATGTGAGATGTACTTAAAGTTCTTAAGCTAATAAAAAATTTAATAGACTTGAGATTGAACAAATGTTATAATATTTTAAATATGTATTTTTAACAACTTACTCTGGTTCAGGATTGTATTAGTCAGCTAGGGCTGCCATAACAAAATACCCCAGGTTGTGGATCTTAAACAACAAAAATTATTTTCCCACCATTCTGGAGATTAGAAGTTCAAGATTAAGGTGCCATCAAAGTAAGTTTCTGGTGACATCTCTCTTCTTGGCTTATAGACTCCTGCCTTCTCCTTTTGTCCTCCTTTGGCCTTTTCTCTGTGTACATATAGTGGAGGGGGAGGGAAGGGGGAAAAGGGAGTTAAGGGGGAGAGAGATCTTTGTTGTCTCTTCCTTTTTTAAGTAGGGTATCAGTTCTTTTGAATCAGGGCCCCATCCTTATGCCATTACTTAATCTTAATTACCTCCTGAAAGGCCCTATTATCAAATACAGTCAGTCACTTTGAGGGTTGGGGCTTCAAACTAAGAATTTGGCAGGGGGAACACAATTCAGTCTATATCAAGGATTCTCTGGAGAAAGTCTTCACACTTTAGGAGCTCCCAATTCTCCAATCCTCTCTCACTTAATCTATCAGAAAATATAGATATGTAAATAATTCAATGGCTGAATTGTTTCATTCATATCTATCCATCTATCTATCTGTCTATCTCATCTATCATCTTTTCAAATTCAATAGGTCAAGTTATCCCTTTACATTTTAAACTTTAAATTAAAAACCTGGTATAAATGTGAACTCAACTTTTAGGATTTATGTTCTAATATCGAATGCTACAGACTACTGTCAGCCTGAGAGGTTGGGCCAGAAATGCAGCCTTGGGGGGCTGTCAAGTGCATCATTTTTTCTGCCACACCCATGACATAGCTCCTAACTGCTCATTTCGCTTTCTACAATATGTGACAGAAACAGTTTTACATTTGGAAATAACTCCATTTGTTCGCACACATTTATAAAAGGAAAAAGGAGTCTGTTTTGATTTGGTTAAAACTTTAGTTTTCAGAAACCCAGGAATTAGTAAAGCCAATTTTTAAAAAAATGAAGCACTAAAAGTAGAAAATAAATGGAGCTCTGAAAAGAAAAAGTTCTATGTGACAAAAGTTGTATTCAATGAGATTCAGGGTTTGTTCCTGTTTTTCCTTTCATTTCTTTCTGAAAAAGGAATATATTGTCTATCTGTTCTTTGGAGAACATTAAACATTTTCTTTTATTATGTTTGTCACTTTTTAAAATTTCTGCTGTTACTCATAAATGGGAAAAACTAACAGGCTCAATTCCCCAAAGTTTAGCTGTTTATGTTTTTATTTGGTTTAAAAAAAATCTTTACAAAATAAGTATATTTGGTTTCATTGTTTGAATGCATTATTTTTTTTGTTTTACTTTTTTTTTTTTTTATCCAGGGGAAAAGGTATTATACCTACATGCAGTTGGACTCAGAGGGTCTCCGAATCAAGAAGCAGGTAATCTAAAAGTAAACATACAAATAACAGTTCTTTGAATATGAGTATAGGGGTCAATGGGGCCTGCCGGACTGTAAAGACACAGTCCTTATGATGTAAAACATAAAATTAAGGCCCTATATTAATGTGCTGCCTTGACATCTGGGGAAACCAGTAGGGCCTCCACTTGCATAACTGCAAATTCCCCTCCCCACTTTGCTCCTGCAGATGAGGTCCCTTAGCCAAACAACCCTCTTTATCAAAGAGACCAGGCACACTTCCAGATTATCCCTCGGTAGTGGGTCTCAGTACCCTGTCAAACTGTGGATCTCGTTTGTCAAGTGTCAGGTGTCCTGTGTTCAGCCTCCCCATAATCCTAGGGAAGACAACCCTCCTTCACCAACAGGGTGAATAGGAGACCACTAAAACTGTCCCTGCTGCTACCTGGTTTCATCTGTGCGCTTAAGATAAATTATCTTCTACATGCACAAATGCAAATTTCATCCAAGCTGTTCTTACATCTTTTGGTTAAGATTCAAAAATAACAAGCTGTTTGGTTTTTGATTGACACAGACTGGGGGCACCTTTCTGAAACATTTAACTTGGAAAGGCAGGTCTCCACTGTAACTCAGGACTGTTTTTACTGTTTGTCCTCTCAGGCATGAAACCCTAATAGCTAACATGGAATGTGTATTATGTTCCAGGTACTAAATCATTACAACACTAAATACATCAGCACTATTTTTATCACCTTTTACAGGTGAAGAAATGAAGCTTAGAGAGGTTAAGGAACTTATCCAATGTTTTGATTTTGTTAAATTAACATTTGTTAAGTGGAGCCCAGGGTGCTGGAAGGTAAGCTTAAGTTCAACAACAGACTACAAGAGAAATTGAAGTAGAACAGTTATTACTTACAAGTACTGGAAGAGCCACACAGGGACGTCAAGGCAGAGTGCAGATAGAAAGACAGGATCTGGGGCACATACCTTTATTAGGGTCTGTGGGTGGAGTACTTTGGGTTCCTAGGCTAGGACCAGATAGATCAACTTAAATCAAGAGTAGGTTTTTGGTAAGCCCCAGGGGTCTTTTCTAGGGGGCCCAAACAGCATACAGGTGCTGGGAGGCAGCTGATCACGAGGGTTGCTGGGGAAGTGATATCAGGAACTTACACTTGTTTGTAACTCTGTGGGCTATCTAAGGCACGTGTTTGCATGAAGGGGATAATGTCATTTTAAGGTCCCAGCAAAACACTTGGCTGAACAAAATGGATGCTAAGGCAGCAATACAATGGAGTAACTTAGTTAAACTCTCCACACCCAAGGTCACACAGGTATTATGTGGGGCTTCAAAGCAGGGCTTCAAACTCAAGCAGTCTGAATCCAGCCACTATCCTCCTCACTATGCTTTACCTCCCACTGCTGAAAGAAAAAAGACTCGTGAAGGTATCTCTCAGCTGTTGTAAATTAAACTTACCCCTCAATGCCTGGACTGTTTTTAAATTTCTCGTTTTTTAAAACACATTCAAGGCACTTAGTATGCTACCGAGACATTCAATAAACATTAGATACGAATACGTACACAGCAATAATTATAACTCTTTTCCTTCTCCTTCTTAAACTATTTTTCCACTCCAATGCTCACTTTCACTAGAGGATAATTGACCTCACCCTCCCCTCATTTCTCGAAGTCAAGATTGAGATCACTTAACAAGATCTTTATAAAGGTAGCTTCCTCAGCAGTTTAGCACATCACTTTCCCTACATTCATTCAATCACGTATTGAAGGAAGGTTTTTCTGCTTTTCAATTTAAATCCTTAACCTCAATCCTTCCCAATTCCCAACAAAGAATTTCCACTTACACATCCCGTTATCATCTCAAACTGATCTGTTCATTCATTTAACACACAATGGCTGAGCTCTTACTAAGCGACAAACATTGCGAATTCTGTGAATAACTCACAGCGTTTCTTCTTTCCACTAAGTCTAGTGGAAAATAGAAACATGTTCATAAATAATACAAAGTAAATAAATGCTATATATCGGTCTGCGAACCTTGGTCATATCCGCTACAAGAGCCAAGGTGTAAAGGGGTGGAGGGAGACCAGGGCACTGTCTGAAGGGGCTCAAGGATGAGTGAGAATTAAAGAAAGAAAGGGGCGAATAAAGGGCTGCCATGGATAGACTGAAGAAAAAATGAAAATGGGCACAAGAAGGGCAAAAGGGAGCGAAATGCAAACGATCAGGGTAAAAGATGAAATGGACTTAGAAGCCCGATGCACTCCTCAGAGTGAAGGCGCTTCCTTCTCACATATCCTCTTTGTCTTTGTCCAGGAGGCTAGGCCACAGGTTGTCGCTCCCGCAGGGACTGCAATAGGCGGCCCGAAGAGGCAGAAACGAAGAAGGTGCAGCGGTACCGAGGGCCGCTCTCGCGAACGATACCACCAGCCAGAGCAGTAGGGCCGGTTTGGGGAGCCTTGGCAGAGGCCTCCCCGCTGATGCCCAAGGCCATTCGGGTCCCCTGACTGAGAGCATAAGTGCTAGAGAGAGCAGCGGTCCCGCGGGGAGCGCGCGGACTTCTGCGCCCCGGGCTCTTGGATGAACTGCAATGCTTCTCTCTGAAGCCCGAGGCCTCCCTTCTGTTCCTCTTCCCGGCGGCGCGCGAAACACCGGAGTCATTGTTGCCGTGAAAATAGGGAACACGCTCATGAGCCTGGGAAGCTACCTGATTCCCAGAACCCGCCGCTGCAAAACCTCCCAAAGCCACAGAAACTACGGAAACCTTTCTGGGTACTTCGGTAAAATCTTTCCCCAGGCCTACGTGGCCTCCAGCCGACAAGAAACGAGTGTGTGTATCCTTGTAAACAAGCCGATGCTGCAACCAGTTGGAGGCATTTTTTCCGGTTCCTCATGGGGCTCGCCAGGTCCAAATTGGACCAGAGACCTTGTCTTTCTCAGCCTTGTACTTGAAATAACTGAAGGGAAAGATGACAGACCAGAGGGTATATTTCAGAGTGGCTGTATCAACAATACAGATAATTCTACTTGTGTTTCAGGTGCTTTCTGTGGATGCATGTTACATATTCTATACTATTGGGTGCTACTGTGTCTTTATGTATGTATGTATGTATGTATGTATGTATGTATGTATGTATGTATGTATAAATAATATATGCACAAATGTGTGCATACATATGTACATATAGAATATATAGGAATGACTCAAGTTGAATTATGTCGTAGTTATACGTAGATTTTCAACTGCCTGGGAGGCTGGCGCCCCAAATTCCCCTATTGTTCAGGGATCAACTGTACATATTTTCTGAGTCTATCTTCAATTAAAAGAAAAATCAAAATGGGATGGGAAGAAAAGATACAAAGTATTCAAAGTATTTCCTAAGCAGCTAACAGTGTGTTTATTTTAAAGTTGTCAAATTTAGCAAAAAGAAAGAATACAATAGGCCCACTTATATTTGAATTTCAAATACACAATGAATAACATTTTAGTATTAGTATGTCTCATACAATAATAATGCAACATGATATTTGTATGGCTCTTACACTTAGTTCAGTCTATTCTCTGCTCATATATCATCTTTTCAGAGAGACAGTCCCTGACCATGCTATCTGAAATAGCACACTTCTCATTCTCTATTCCTTTGCAATTGATTTTTTCATAGTACTCCTTAGTATCTGATATTATATATTGAGATAATAGATACACATATTTATTGTATGTCTCTCTATAATCCAAGTTTCATGAAGACAGACTTCATTTCGATGATGACTGTACCCCTAGTGCCTAGGACATTGCCTGGCACAGAGTAGGTACTAAATGGTATATATTTAATGAACATATGAATGAATTGATTTTTATCGTCAGGGTTTATAGTGGTTTCATTCTGTCACATATTCATATTCAGCCTTCTTGTTTGGTCTTAGTCCTCCATTTAAATAGATAGGCTCACTACAAAATGTCCATTCTTAATTCTTTATTTGGACTCATTTTTTATTTGATTTGATTTCATATTGCCAAGTAATTTTTCACAAAGGACTCATGGGTAGTATATCCCTTCAATTTTCTTTTTGTATTTGAAATAAACTACCTGTTGCTTTTTCGGGTAGATTATAATTATTGTTAGCAATTATCTGCTCCCTCTTTCCAAGTAGGAGGGTTATACATCCCTTCAATTGACTACAAAAGATTTTAAGAAGAGGAAAATTAACCATTTTAAACAAGTCAGTTAAAGAAAGAATTGTTGGGATTAAGCAGAAAAGGAGATAGTAATGAAAAACAAACATACATTTAGCACTTATTGGATTCCAGATATTCATTCAACATCAAGTAACCATATCTATCTAATATTTTTTGGGTTAAGACTGGCTTCACAAATAATTTAGTGCTTGAGTCGTGTCTTTCTGGAAGACCAGGAACTTGCCAAACAACAAGAGAGGCAAAGTGTGGATATGAAAGGGATGATTATTCTAGATTCAGGCTTCCAGGTACAGACATGGAAGCAGCAAACAGCATGTCATATTTTGGAAATTGTAAACTGTTTGACATCACACATAATTTATTTAATCATCCAAACAACTCTATGGGAAAGTATTATTATCATTATTTTATAGATGAAGAATCAGGTTCAAGGTTGTACAACTATTAGGTGACAGTACAGAATCCAACTCACTCACATCTGCTCCTCAAGTCTTTTTTTCAATATACCCTACTGTGGTTTCTTCTTATACTTGTGTGGTGACCTTACTAAATCTGTGAAGCTAAGCATAACTCAGAGGACTGAGTAATTCAAGGATCTAGGACTGGATGAATGTCATTTTTTCTCTTTTATCATCATCATTTAATATATAAAGCACCCACAAGATTCTTGGCATTTTAACATAGGAGAGGACAGTTGTAGCCTTCACAGAATTCATAATCAAGTTCAAACAAGGTGAGCAAACACTGACACATGGTTACAAAACCAAACCAATTCCATTATCAGTCAATTAAAAATCTTTCTAGAATATGAAACCATTTGTACCTCCAAATCCATTTGATATAGGTTCTATTTAAAATCTACTGAGTTTCATATTCGAAAGATTTTTGCACACCAATGTTCATAGCAGCATTATTCACGGTGGCCAGGACATGGAAGCAACTGAAGTGTCCTACAATAGATGATTGGCTAATGCAGCAGTGGTACATATATACAATGGAATATTACTTAGCCATAAGAAGAGATGAAATATTGCCATTTGCGGCAACATGGATAGACCTCTAGATAATCATGCTAAGCGAAATAAGCCAGACAGAAAAAGTTGAAAACCACATGATATCACTTACATGTGGGATATAAACCTAAAAGCAACTAACGAATAGGACAAACAGAGACTCATGGACATGGACAATACTAGTGGTTACCAGAGGATAGTGGGGAGAGGGGAGAGGGGTGGTATATGGGATAAAAAGGGTCAAATATGTGATGACAGAAAGAAATCTAACTATGGAAGGTGAGCACACAATGTAAATATATATGCCTCACTGTTAAAATGTACAGCTGAAACTTATCAGATTTCGTTAACCAATGTCACCATAAAAAAATAAAATCTATTGAGTTTGATGTAGGGTTAAGCATGTAGATGAAAAGAAAGTGAAAGGTGAGATAACTTTCTGAGAAACAGAAAATTAATAAAACTTTCCAATGATCTTGTTCCAAAGGCAAATATTAAGTTTCTTGGTCTGCTCTGCTTTCCTACAAAAAAAAAAAAAAAAGTCCTTTCCTGATCATTGGGTCTCCTTAATTATAGGTAGCTTTTTAATTTTAGTTCAGTTTTTGCTGAGTTAGGGGGTGAGAGACATAGACAGAAGGGAAGAGAAAGTTCCCTAGGCTTTGAATGAACAGGTTTTCACTGTACCTCAGTTGAGGCTCCACACTTTTAAAGCCCTTTCAGGAAAGGAACAAAAGCAAGGCAATCCTACGGACAGCCTTGGTGCTATTAATGCTGATGCAACAGAAATTGTATTGCATCTTCCAATTTACTGAGAGGTAACCAACAAAAATTTAGTATCGAGCATGACAGCTACTACCACTCTGATCTGTATTTCAAAGTTAAGTCTCATTTTAGTTTTAGTCACCTTAGCTACTGAAAGATAAATAGATCCTAAACTTTCAAGATATACTTTGTCCTATTTCCTAAATTTTTTTTTGCTATTAAATTTTGGGGGAGGATGACTCAGAAAAATAATTATTAACCTGCTAACTAGTTTTGTTAAGTGCTCAGTTGCCAGGAAAACACTACCATCTGTTTTAGTTTCTTTGACAACAGCACACTCCTATTTCCCATGAAATGTCTTTGTATTAAACAATGAAACTTTCATAATTTTAAGTCCTAATAAGAAACAATGATGCAATAATTCCCACATAGTTTGTTTTCCCACAATATAAAATCTTGGAGAAGAAACTAAGGAATATCTTGTCAATTTCCTAATTCCATGTGAAAATACAACTATATTGCACCACTTTGATGTTTTACTATGTGGCTTTACTTTTTTTTTTTTACATTGGAGTTACGACTTTGGTTCTGTTTTCACCCTTTATTGGGAATACAGGGCAATTTATGTGGCTTTGCTTTATTGAGGAGAGTGTAGAATAGATTGGGGATAGATGATGACGTCCTTGTCTGACTTCATGTTGAAGAAAATTAAATATAGTTAGATGTTTTTATTCTGGAATATCCTGACAGACATTTTCAGTAAGATTTTTGTAGGAAAGAAGTACAGAGATCTGACTGATAGGTAAACAGGTACGAATTCAAGTTTTTGGAAGCGGATGCAATATTATTCTACACATATTTTTTAAAAAGAAAATGAAAGTAGCGAATGGCCTTTATTGTTGAAGGAAAAAAGCTACTATTTTGGTTCCTTAGTTGAATATGATCAATAACCAACTGAAAGAGAAATATTTTGTTCTCCAAACGCCTATCTTGTTTCATTCACCATGGTACTCAGTCGGAAGTGCATTACCAGAGGATTTAAAAAAAAATACCACAACTCATTTATTCATTCATTAAACAATTATTGAACACCTACTATGTGTCAGGCACTAAAGCTGTCTGAGGAGGAAATGCTATGAAAATAAGCATAAATCAACAATGCAAGTGTTAATATTATTTATGTTTCAAGGTATAGCTCAAATGTTAACATTCAGTTTGCTATTTCCTTCTCTGTGTTCTATACCTTGTACAAACACTTTTGTCCACGTTTGGGTACGTATCTCCTAAGCTCTTTGAAAAGGTAGAGACTTTGGCTTATTCATTTTTGTATTCCACAGAACCTAGCATAAGATTTGGTACAGATCAAACAGGTGGTAAGTGAACGATAGTTGAAATGAAGGAATTAGCATCATTTAGCAGTCCATTAAGAAGATAGTACTCGTCCAGACACTAGCTTTATTTCCTAAAAGTAGTTACTGTAATGTAGTTATCTTGTTATCCTAGAATTTGAATTGAGTTGACAAAATTTGATTGTATTTCTTCAGATTATATTTCGAGGTGGTTTATCATCTAAGAAACAAGCTAAGAGAGCAGTTTCAAACTTGCAGAAGAAATGGAACTCAGATAATCTCTCAAAGTTTTTACGCCCGAGGCGCTTACACTGAATTTAGATGAAAGCGATTAGCCTCCCTTCCATCCCCATCGCTTGTGACTGCATTGCTCCATCTTCCCGTTTCCTTTTTCCCACCCTTTCGCCCTCCGGAAAGGGCCGAACATCCCAAGAGCTTCCCAGTCTTCCTCCGCCCCTTTCGGAAGGTGCCGAAGTCTGAATGGGGCGCCGAAGCGGGTCCGTCTGGAGCTCGGGCTCTTCCGGAAAAACCCGAAGTGCTCTCGGAAGAGGAGGGAGCCTTCGACTTCAGCGCTTCGCCCCCGCACTGTGCCCTCTGTCGGCGGCGTGGGGCAGCGGTAGCAGCGGTGGCGGCAGCCGCGTCGACGTCGTCCAAGACTGGAGCGACGTTTAAAGAAGGAGCCGAATCGCCGCGGAGTTCGGCCTCTTGTTGTTGGAAGACTCCCACCCTTCGGCGCGGCCCGACGAGGAGAAACTGTGGCGCCGGGAAGCAGGTGAGGACCTGGCCCCAACCCGGGAGGGGCGAGGGGCAAGGGGCGCGCTACTTCCTCCGTTCCTGGGCCGCGCCTGCATCTGTATTCTCCTCACTTGAACCAGGAAGCGGCAGAGTCGGAGGCTCCGCTCCTCCGGCCCTTTCTTTGTGTGGGCCCGGGAGTGAAGGAGGGGACGAACCAGGAGGGCCGCGGCGCGGTCCCCTTCGCCGTCAGGGGCCTGGGGGCTGCCGGTGCTCTGGGTAGGCCTGGAGCGTGGGGAGCGCTCCACCGAGACCCACTTGGCTTTTTCCTCGCCCCTCTGCTTGCCTTTTTGTGCCTCTTTTTCTCCTTCTCGCCCCTTCTTTGATTTAGAGCTTTTCTGCCGAGCCCATCCTCCCCTTCCGTCCCCTTCCAGGGCATAACAATGCCGCCTGCTCGGCCTCGTCCCCTCCCAGCACCTCCACCCTTCTCTTTGCCACCTTTTACTTTCCCCAGCTCACCTCATTACCCCGCCCTGACTGTGCCGTTCTTTTCTCCATCTGTATTTGCAAGAAGCTGCCTTTTCGCTTGAATTAAGGTTAAAAACCTCGGTTGCAGGCGGCTAGGTGCGAATGGGGAAGAGAGGTGGAAGAAGGAAGATGGGGTTCAGCTGCCACAGGGAGCCGCGTGTCGGTTTGTTTCACTCCCTCACGGATGCTGTTTCTCGCTTTTCCACCATCACCTCACCTGCCCATAGTCAAGGATTTCTTTCGCAATGATGCAGAATGGCTTTTTCAAAGTCAGGCCGCAAATCTTGGAGTGGTTTCAGACCGATTTGTGCTATTCCTGGGTCCACCCTAACGGGGAGGAGGAGGAAACCTAAACAAAATGAAACCATGTCCTAGAGTCACAGGGACATGTCCATATAACGCATTCTTCCATTGGAAAAAACCATTGGCAAATGACAAAAATTGTGAGATCGTATTCAGAAACCCATCTATTCCCTGAAAAGTGACTTCTGTCGAAACTCCCATATTTCAGAAGCCCTGGTTGCTGGCTCGCTGTCCAAAGGTCACCCTTTCTGATGAATGCCTTTATGGTAACTTGAAATTCCTTGGTACTGTTATCGAGCAACGCCTTATTACAGATGATGTTTTAAGTCTTTGATCTCTAGACTTTTCACTCACTTTTTGTTTTTAAGCTATAATTTTGAAAAATTGAGAAGATATTTGAGATGCCCTGCTTTTCAAGTGTATAACTTAGGCACTATAACAGTAGTCCTATTTTGGTAACTATAAAGGAAAAGAATATTAGCAATAGAAGTGTTTCCTTAACCAAAAGTACTTATCAGCTAATTGTTACACACACACACATAGACACACACACACATTTTTAATCAACTCAGGTCAGTGCTACTGGGAATATTTCTGAGAAGTCCAAAAAAATGTTTTGGGGTGGTACACAGCAATGCTGTTTACTGACATCATCCCCCCCTTTTCTAGAGTAATGTCTGCTCTGTTCCAGTAAGTTTATATTTTCATTTTCGCTAACTCATTTGGTGTAAAAAAAGTTCTCATACCAGTGCACATAATTCTTTACTAACAAAATGTTTTCATGCAAAATAGCATTAAGAAATAGTAAACTTTCCTTTCCTTTGTCTTATTTATTTTTTACAATAGCATCTGTTGACTTCACTTTGCACTTTGTTTAACATTCTGCCTCTGGAGATTGTAAGGGTAAAGAGGTGAGGGGAAAGGGGATGAAGAAGGAGTAATAAGATGTTTAATGATTTATCCAGATGAGGCATCCCAATTTAAATAACAGAAAAATAATGAGAAACTTACAAGTAATAGTTTTCAGTGTTTATAAATGCTGATTCAGTCATTAGCTGTAGGGAGTAGCTTATTCTTAAAGATAAGTTAAAATTTAGGAAGAGTATTTCCAACCCAATATTGCACAAACCAAACTTTTCTAACTGTAAATTAAATCATTCATTTACATGAAATAACTCATGTGTCCATGATACTTTTTCTTAAAAAAGTTTTAAGACAGCTAAAAATGAACTCTTAGCTCTTCTTGAGGAGAAAACCCAAAATCAGAACTAAGAAAATTAATTCTGATCTTTAAAATTTGCTAAGTGGTGTTGCATGTATCAGCTTCAAATGTAGAGATTACTATTGACGTCTGTAGATCAATTTAAAAGTTGCTTGTCTCAGAGGGAAGACATGAGAATTGACATGTGGTCCAAAACCCATCCTGTATGAACAATTTATATAGAAGTAAGAAGTTATGCCAAACTTCAGTTAAAACTTGAATGAACTATTTAATGATGCTGTAGCTACAATTCTGAATGATAAAATACTTTCGTTTTTCTTTCCTAATCTTCTCTCATCCCCATTCCCTTCCCTTTCTTTTATAGGCATGGAGAGTAGAAAACTAATTTCTGCTACAGACATTCAGTACTCTGGCAGTCTGCTGAACTCCTTGAATGAGCAACGTGGCCATGGACTCTTCTGTGATGTTACCGTTATTGTGGAAGACCGAAAATTCCGGGCCCACAGGAATATTCTTTCTGCTTCTAGTACTTACTTCCATCAGCTCTTCTCAGTTGCTGGGCAAGTTGTTGAACTGAGCTTTATAAGAGCAGAGATCTTTGCAGAAATTCTCAATTATATCTATAGTTCTAAAATTGTTCGTGTTAGATCAGATTTGCTTGATGAGTTAATTAAATCAGGGCAATTGTTAGGAGTTAAATTTATAGCAGAGCTTGGTGTCCCGTTGTCACAGGTTAAAAGCATCTCAGGTACAGCTCAGGATGGTAATGCAGAAACCTCACCTCCTGGTTCTAGTGACAAGAACCTTGAAATACAAAAATCAAAAGACGAAGCCCAAGATAATGGGGCCACTATAATGCCTATTATAACAGAGTCTTTTTCCTTATCTGCTGAAGATTATGAGACAAAAAAGATCATTGTTACTGATTCAGATGATGATGATGATGACGTCATTTTCTGCTCTGAGATTCTGCCTGCAAAGGAGACTTTGCCAAGTAACAGTGCAGTGGCACAGGTCCAGCCTAACTCAGGCTCTGTTGCTATTTCTGATGTCGCACCTTGTGCTAGTAATAACTCTCCCCCTTTAACAAATATCACACCTACTCAGAAACTTCCTACTCCTGTGAATCAGGCAACTCTGAGCCAAACACAAGGAAGTGAAAAATTGCTGGTATCTTCGGCCCCGACACATCTGACTCCTAACATTATTTTGTTAAATCAGACACCACTTACTACACCACCAAATGTCAGTCCTTCACTTCCAAATCATATGTCACCTTCAATCAATTTGCTTGTGCAGAATCAGCAGACACCAAACAGTGCTGTTTTAACAGGAAACAAGGCCAATGAAGAAGAGGAGGAGGAAATTATAGATGATGATGATGACACTATTAGCTCCAGTCCAGATTCGGCCATCAGTAATACATCTTTGGTCCCACAGGCTGATATCCCTCAAAGTACCACTTTTGATGGATCACTGATACAGAAGATGCAGATCCCTACACTTCTGCAAGAGCCACTTTCCAATTCTTTAAAAATTTCAGATATAATTACTAGAAACACTAATGATCCAGGTTTAGAATCAAAACATCTAATGGAGGGTCAGAAGATCATTACTTTAGATACAGCTACTGAAATTGAAGGCTTGTCGACCGGTTGCAAGGTTTATGCAAATATCGGTGAAGATACTTATGACATAGTGATCCCTGTCAAAGATGACCCTGATGAAGGGGAGGCCAGACTTGAGAATGAGATACCAAAAACATCTAGCAGTGAGACAGCAAACAAACGTATGAAAGTAAAACATGATGATCACTATGAGTTAATAGTAGATGGAAGGGTCTATTATATTTGTATTGTATGCAAAAGATCATATGTCTGTCTGACGAGCTTGCGGAGACATTTTAACATTCATTCTTGGGAAAAGAAGTATCCTTGCCGTTATTGTGAGAAGGTATTTCCCCTTGCAGAATATCGCACAAAGCATGAAATTCATCACACAGGGGAGCGAAGGTATCAATGTTTGGCTTGTGGCAAATCTTTCATCAACTATCAGTTTATGTCTTCACACATAAAGTCAGTTCATAGTCAAGATCCTTCTGGAGACTCGAAGCTTTATCGGTTACATCCATGCAGGTCTTTACAGATCAGACAATATGCATACCTTTCTGATAGGTCAGGCACTGTGCCTGTAATGAAGGATGATGGTATCGGGTATAAGGTTGATGCTGGGAAAGAACCTCCAGTAGGGACCACATCTACTCAGAACAAGCCAATGACCTGGGAAGATATTTTTATTCAGCAGGAAAATGATTCAATTTTTAAACAGAATGTAACAGATGGCAGTACTGAGTTTGAATTTATAATACCAGAATCTTACTGAACTCTTTGGAAATTTCAAAGTTTTGGTTTGGATTAAGGGGCAGGGCTTTCAGAAGACCCATAAAACAAGGTGAAAACAAGTTAATTTGTTCTGCCACATCATCTGAAGGTAGTGTAGTTGGATTACTTGTTGATAATATTTAGAAGCAAATTATTCTGAGTTTGAGTACAGAGATTGAGAATTCCCCCCTGCCCCAAGTATTTGTTCATATAGTTAGCTTTCAGCTTATTTAAAAGAGGCAAAAAAAGCTTGGAGAGATAGTTTCCTGAATAGAGTTTGAAGCAGTCTGAATGTTCTTTGAAAATAACTGGAGTTATTAGCATACCCTAGTACATCTTATAACTTCCCCCTTCTATGTTAGCACTTTACTGCTGAATTCTTAATTTTCTTAATATTGAGACTATAAATGTGTGTTGTGTTTTATATATGGCATAAAAAGTGAACAAGAACTTTTAAAGTTGTTCTGGAAAATTTCAGAGTAAGTCTCTACTTGGTTGTATATTGTGCTAGTCCAAATGGATAGCAACCTCCTGCCTCCCTGCCCCCATGAAAATGGCCATGCAGATAAGTCTCATCTGAAGAATTAATTAGTTTTAGCTAATTAGAATTATATCTTGCTTTTATTGTCATAGTTTGGAAAAGACTTTGGTGGCTTGACTACTGTATATATACCTTTGCTATGTGGTCCCTGTGAGCAAAAATGCTAATCTCCATAATGCAGACAGGAGGAGATGAAAAGTTGTCGTTTTTTTTTTTTTTTTGAATTCTTGTTCTTACATGATAGAGACAGAGTGGAAGTGAATGGAGATTGCCTTTTTTGCTTATTATGGTTAAAAATATTCCCATGAAATTTTCAAATTTTGAATCTGAAAGCCACCAAATAAATCTTTAATTCTGTATAAATCTTTATACATGATAGATTCCAGAAATGAGACTCCTACATATTTTGGGTGGGAGGCCACTGGCATATATTTTTAAATGTTCATATTACTTAGACTCTCTAATAGAAAATTTTCATTTGAAATAGTTGAATCAGTGATCTAGTATTTTCCTTTCAGCAAGACCTTTTAGGTTTTTACCACTTCTAAAGTAAGTTCCATTCCATCTGCAAATTGCTGCAGTATTATAGCAATCAGAAAATATATATGGAATGTAATATAGGCTTGCTGATTACCATTTATCTGGAGAATAGTAAATACCACCTTTCTTCCTTTTAAAATGACACATATTTAAACACTTAGAAAATAAAGTAAAAACTTATTGAAGTGCTAGTACTAAAAGGAAGCAGGTTGGGACAGATATATAGCCTAGCATTTATAACAGGATTAACTTGTTGAATTTCTGTAAATGACTTTTTGCAAAGGAAAAAAAATTAATAGATACTGAAAAAGATTGTTGTGCATAGTTATTAGTCATTCGTAACCTTAAGTATATCTTAATTCAACATAGATATTTTCTTTTTCCTTAACCATGTATTTCTTACCTTTGAACTTAAAGCTTTAATCATAATTTCTCATGTACTCATCATCCTTCTGACAGTAAGCTAGATTTGAAGATAATGGTTTCAGTGTTTCTTAAGTTGGTACCTGAGGGTATCAGGCATCAGTACTTGCAATAATACATGGAGAAAGAAAAAAAAATCCTTTGCTTACCGAGGACTAGAATAACATACATCTGTTTTGCTGTTGTATGTCTAGAGCTACAAACCATTTTGTAAACTAATCCTTGGAAAAATTTAAATTGCCTTGTAACTTAAGACAGAGCTCTGGAATCACAATATCAGTGTCTTTTCTATGTAGATATTGATAACATTACTCTTTGGCTATAGGGTGCATTCTGAAATATTTTCAGTGGAAATTTGAGTTTCATTAACCTATTTCAATCAGTTAGACATAATTATTTCTACAAGTGTGAATGATACTGATGCCAGCAGAGCCTCTAGACCTTTCACATTTAACTGCTAGGTAAATTAGTCTGTCTAAAATCTATCCATCCTGAGTAATATGGATGTGTGTGTGTGTGTGTGTGTGTGTGTGTGTGTGTGTGTGTGTATATATGTATATGTATATGTATATGTATGTATGTATGTATGTATATTTGCTGCTGTTGCTGCTGCTGTGCTTTCTGTAAATTCTGAGTATGAAATTTAAACTGCTTACTAAAGGTATCTTCTGGAGTTTTGGGGAAGAGGAAAACTGAACAATTAAATTGTATTTCTGCCAGAAGACAGACTTGCAGGTATGTTAGGGTCTTCAGTTTTTCTAAAAGTTTCTACATCCAAAGTTTGGAATTCATGTGGAATACTCCTTTGAGGCTAAAACCCTGCACTCCAAGTATTTATTGGGTTGGAAATCTGCAGCAAGATGTGGTTTAAAACTGACCATGGGCTTTTTCTATTTTATACTCAGTTTTCTGGCTATTTAACTTCATTTTTTTTTCTTTCAAATTGGCTTCAAATTTCCTTCTATGATAAATTACCTGTAAATATTCTGGATAGAAACTGTTTGAAATAGCAATTTGTTAAAAGAAATGACAAAGTGAAAATTCTCCAAGCAGATTTTAAAATACCATACCAATTGTGAAAGATTCACTTTAAAATATATTTTAAATGATCATTATCATTTTGGTAGTAATGATCCCCCACATACAACTACTATAAGGAATTGATGTAGCATTATTTCTCATTGTACCAAAAAGATAAAACAAATGGTAAAAGACGATCAAGGTATTTTGAATGGTTAAGGCATGCATATTCTAAAGAATTAATTGCTAATTCAACAGCACTGACTTCTTCACCTCTGTCAATCATATGAAACCTTGTTCATTTCCACCAATACTGTAATATTCATACTTGTACAATCTTTCCTATCATAACTTTAAGTTCTACTTTTCATTAACTGTTGTTACCTAATATTAGTTCATAGAGCTTCTTACAGCAAAAATAAAACATTTTAATTCTGATTTTTGAGTGCATTTTTACAAGATTATATTTTAGAAATTATATAGACTTTTCTGTTGTTTTTCAATTTTTATAGCGAGATTTGAGCTATGTTTCTGATGACAGCATGACATAATCTCCCATTAGGTTTCACATGTTGGTTATTTGCATGTCTGATGTATCTTGAACCATAATAGTCAAAAGTGCGTCAGCTGCTGTCAGTCGCTTTAGAGTGTTTGTCACACTCATACATTCCATGAAAATGGATAAGGAGGAGGATAGTTTTATTAATTTGAAATATCACAAAAGCAGTCTGGGTTTCCAACATGGCAGTGATACAGATTTTAAGCAACATCCAGTTTATATAGGTTCTGGGGTAATATTTTAATGTTTCATGCCCAGTTCAATATTTTAAAGCAGAGTTAGGCATAAAGCAGGAAATATTACAAAATGCAGTTAAGGGATGTATTGGAAATACAAATTCCTTCATTACAGCAAATGTTTTGCAAAAGAGTAAAGCAACAAATAGTAATTTTTCTAAGGTAACATGCATTTTATATAATTCAATGTAATAAAAAAGCTCAAATTAAGTATTATAAAATCTATACTGCTTCAAGTTATTTTGTAAAGTAAGAAAAATACATAGAAATGAGTCAGAATCTTAACACTAAGAAATATGATAAATGTAATATACTGTAATGGTGCTTTAAAAAAATTAAATATACATGAAAGCAAAAGGTTAAGTGTAAACAGCAAAAAAAAATCACAGTATTACAAGTTGATATTTGTAAGTCAATTGGTTATTAGTCCCTTTTTGAAATCCAATAGCATTTTAATATGCTGACAACTGTAGAAAATAATAGTGATTTTATATAATGCAAAAGGATTATTGTTTTTCAGATTCAAAATCTGGATGAGACATTATGATGCTGAAAGTTAATGTTTTGCAAACATTTACTGTGAACAATGAGTGCACTTGTTATACCTTGATAATTCTTGATGGCTGGGTGTCTACAAGGTAGATGGGAGCACCAGCATTTGCCTGCTACCTCTAATCCATCAAGTCTGGAGGTAGCGAAATTGGCTGGAAAATTTTCCAACATGTGTTCAGTGTTTGCAGAACTGTCTAATTAGGTACCCTCCTGTAGCCCCTGTATTTTTACATTATACAAGTGTAGGATTATCAATCTCCCTTTAAATTAATCTTTAGGTTAACATAAGATCACAATGAAAGTGTTCATTTTGAAGTGGAAGCATGGGTGTCAAAGTGTTAAATCCATCAGGGTGATGGTTTAGAGCTATGTCTAATTAAAAGAACTATATGAATACCTACCACAATGTGTCAAATGGATTTTAAATCTACAATAACACTTAGGAATTTGTCAAGTTGGCTGCACTTGAGTTTTTGCAGACTTAAAAGCAGTATTGTAACACTTTCATAATCTTGAATGCTGTCATGATTGGTCTTAACAGAAAAAGGGACCAATAAGAGCAGTGGCATTAAAATACTGATGATTCTTCTGGGGTGGGGTGCAGGATACGTGCGGTTTGCTGGGGCCACAGCACAATATTTGAAGATTAAATAGCCACAACGACTAGTAACCATACCATGACCCAAGAACCTAATCTAGCATTTTTTAACTCTGAATTTAAACCACAAGATTTATATTTCCTGTAGCAAATGTATTTTGTAATACTTTGCAACATGTATTAGAACCACTGTCTCCTAAGTTATCAGATGTGTAACATATTTAAAACACCTCACATGTTGCTCTGTGAATGTCAGTGCTTCCAGGATGATCAGTTCTGTTCCCCACTATTTGAGGGAATATTGCACTTTTCCCTAACAAGCTGAGCTGAATGATCACGACAGCAATTTTTATAACACTTAGAAGAAAAGTTAGTTAATGGGAAGTTTTTTTCCCAACATCCAGACACAAGCTAACAAAATCTTAACTAGAACTTTCTGTATTGGAACTATCGTGTAACCCCATCATCTGGGAAATTTTTCTTAGGAACTGACTTTAGTGGTAGGAAAATATAGGGCCTATAAGCCAGTAAACTTCAGCGGAGGTACTATGGTGGCGATCTGCCAAGGGCCTGAAGACAACACTACATTTACACAAAATGAAACAGATGGTGACCACACTTCTGAATACAGAGGCAGAGCCATGTGGTAATGCAGGTCCAAACATGACAAGTTTCTTCCTGGGATGGCTCCCCAGTCTTAGATTGTGTGTGCTACCCTTCTCGGAAGTCCTGGGTTCAGCTTAGCCACCCCTGCTCAGCACTGATAACAAATAAGCTTCATTGCTATCCTTCCCTAGCCTGGCAGGCCATTGTAAAACTTGAAACTGCATAAGAATCACACTTTAAATTGTGTACCCTACACAATTCACTAAAGCAGAAATGCAAAAGCCACAATAATCCCAAGAGCCGGCAGGTATTCCTCTTTAGGGGCTGTAAGGTGGTGGCTTTTCAAAAGGCGGATAGTAAGGTGGAGAATAACGGGGTGGTACGCTGGAGGACCACATGTAGCTGGGCGAAGGAGAGGCAGACTGGGGCTCATCAGAAAGTCCAGAGGGAGGGGAGGCTGGAAAGACACCGGAATGCTGTGTAATGAAAACAAAACATCAGTTTGGGCAGTGAGATTGCGATTCCCCCAAAATGTATATGGATCAAATTTGTTTCTGTTAGGAACAAGAAAGAGCTCCTAAAACCCCACAAAGTCAATGAGGGGCATGGAACTGGGGTGGTATTACTTAGTCACTCAGGTTGTGATGCTCATGCAGAGGTATCTTGGACTCCTCCTACCCTTCTCTCTTTGAATGCTTTTTCCATGTTTATAACTCAAGCCTTTAATACTTCTCCCTGAGCGATGGCAACAGCATCCCAATTAATCTTCAAAAATGTAGTGTGGGCCCTAAGAACATCTGAGGTTAAGTTGTTAATACCTGGAAAAGTCTTTGCTATAAGAAAATATCACAGAACTCATCTCATAAAACAAAACAAAAAATAAAACAGAAACTAAGGTCAGAGAGGTTGTGTCTTTCTTGGATCTGGGTCTTACTTTAAGACCAACAATTTCGATTTCATCTTAACTGTGGCCCACCACTTCCAAGGGCAGCATAGGTTGGAGAGCAAAGAGGAACAAAGGCATGGAGGTGGGAATACCAATGATAAGGAGGAGGAGCAATCTGTCAGGTTACAGATGTACTGAGGATTTAATTTTACTTTGTGTTGTCTAACATTGGTGGTCTTTGGGAAGGGAGCAGATTTGTATTTAATAGTCAGTGAATTGGCATGTTAGGAGTCATCTGCCATTTCTGTTTCCCTGGCCCATGTATACCCTTGACCCTAATGATTTTCCTGCTCAAGGAGAGTTGGCCTGTTTAATTCATTGCTGTATCTATCCCCCCGGGCTCAGAACAGAGCTTGGCAAGTAGTAGGTACTCAATAAATGTTGAATGAGTGACTATAACTTCAGGAGTAAATAAGATGAACTTAGCATGTTTTTTTTTTTAAATGAAATCTATTTTCAAAGAATACGGTCACACCTTGTGGGGACCATTGCCTTGCTCCAGTGGTGGAGCACGACTGAGTCCTGAAGGCTGGAGGGGGCTACAAGGATGGCAAGAAGTAAGAGGCCAGTTTTTGGCTCTCAGGAAGAGCAAACATAAGCCAACAAACAGGGCTGGAGAATTGTAATTTTCTGTTGTGTCTCAACTCTAGGAGGAACTGGTATATATAAAAAAAAGACTCACACCAAAAATTCTCAAGAGTTCAAGTGCTGTTTGGGGAGGTCACACCTTTGTTTTGTTCTGCTGGCCAGAATCTGAGTAGATCACGTCATTTTCCAGGCCTGGAGCAATCTAGAGTGAGCTTTGACATAAGGTTTCTGGAGTCTGAGACCAGTTGGCTGATTCTCCCTATCCCCAGTCCTGACCACTGTACCCCTTAGAAAGGTATGTCCAGGTTTCTAGGTCTTGCTTGAAAGATTGAAATATCTGCCCCTTACCACATAATGTTAGGACTGAGAAGAGACTGTAGAAGCCATCATCCTGCTCCTCCCCCATCCCATCTATTATTTTATCCTGAGTGAAGGAATGACAGTGTCATAGAAGCTGCAGAGCCTTTCAAGGCAAAACAACTTAAAGCTGTGAACTAGAGACAAGACAAATTCCTTTCTAAAATCTCAATTTTTCTTCTCCCCCCCAAGAAGATATGCATTCTTAAGACATCAGTATCATGATTTGCTAGTTTCCAACTCCACACCCCAGAACTTTCTATTTCTCCTTCTCTCCCTTTCTCCTCTTCTGTTGCTTTCTTCAACTAAGAACACTGTCCTCTTAACCAGAGAAGAGGGCAAAACCCCCCAGGGACAAGATCTCTGGGCCGAGGATGTGGTACTCTGCCCTTCTAAATCTTGCTCCAGGATGGTGAGTGTTGGGAGGCCAGTTTTAGGTGTTCCCAGCCACAGAAGGGAGGGGTGAGTTTCCTACAGTGGAGCTAAAGGCAGTTCTGTCCCAAGAGGCTTTAAAAGGCTTCTGTGGACAGCAGTTGCTGTGGGTGGCAGTTTACACTTTGATAATAAAAGGGGATGGTACAACGGCCTTCAGTTTTCACTTCTTAGTTTCATGTTTGGGAAGTTATTGGAGAGGAAGGGGGTGGGATGATTCTCACTTCCCTTTGTGGATGCTGGGAGTCTTAATGATAATGATAATTGAAGGGCTCCTAGAAGAGATAGGGAGCTCACTGGCTGCAGTTCACACACCCTTGGGGCTTCGGTTGGGGTTGGGGAAGAAGGCCCACAGTACCAGTGCGTAGTTTCCTAGCAACAAGCAGGCACCTTGAGAAAAATCTGGCTTTGTTGCAGCTGGGGAGCTGGCCTGGTACATTTTGGTTCCTAAAAGTCAACTTTACTAATGAGACAGGCAGCTCAGAAGAACAGAGCTTTGAATCTTTGCACATCACAAAACATGAAAAGCATCTAAAGAGCCTATTGCTGGGCCTAATCAGCTCGAGCTTCCTGAGCTGCTTCTTAGGGTCTAGGGTGGCCTACCAGGCTGATGGTGCTACAAGAAAAGCACCACCTTTTTAGGACACACACAGCTCTCCTCTCCCATGTTAGCTTGACTTCTTCCCTCTGCTGGATGGCCGACCCCCACTCTTCAAGACCAATGTGCATTTCTGTACCAGGTGGCTTCTCTCTTCAGGAGCACTGTGAGGCAGTGACTCGAAAAAGAGCCCTGGCACTGGCAAGGTGATAAAGATTAACAGCAAGAGATGCTGTATCCCTAGGGGAAAATCCAAGATCTCCTGGTTCTCTGTTTCTGCCCCAGAAAGCAAAGCCAAGGGAGATGGAGAGAAGGGTGACTAAAAGGAAGAAAAAGAAAACAGGGGAGAGGGGTCAGAAACCAGAGAAAGGAGGAGAAGAAAGGAAAACATTGTCAGGAGAAAGCAAATAAATGGAAGTTCAGTGGCAGCAGTAACCTGTGCCATATACTGCCTCCCCCAGGACTAAAGCAAGCCTTTCATTAAATGGGCCTAATTTATGATGGGTCATTTTACATGGCAAAGATGAAACCTCCTGTGACTGAATAAAGAACATAAACAGAGGCACTTTAGACTACTTGGCTGAAGCTGAAGGATGGTTAATGGGGAAATTGGTGTGAGGGGCAAAGGAAGTGAGTGTTGGAGAGGTGAGCAGGGAGGCAAATGTAGTCTCAGCTTATCTCCATCCTGCCTTGGGGGATGGGTAGTTCATTAGAAGCAAGGATACTTTGGAGCCCAAAGTTTAAGAGAAAATTGTTTCTTCAAGCTCAGTATCACAGCATCCTGACCAGCTGACCAGACCCAAGTACTTGCTCATGTCTGATCATGCTTCCCAAGAAATGCTTCTCAAGCTTCCTATCTGGACAGCTACCCAGTAAGGGCATGACTTTTAGGGGTTCAAACAAAACCCTATAAATTTCTTTCCTCTTCCTTCTATCAGCCTTGGGGTAAAAAGGAAGCGGAAGTCTTCAAACTCTAAGTCACATAAATAGTCCTATTTGGAAATGACCAGAATGGAGAAGTCATTCAGAAGAAAGTCTAGAAAGGTCAGTTTTCGTACTATAATTTGGACCCTTTTACAATCTGAGAAGAGCATAGGGAGCTCTGTTTTTTTTTTGGGGGGGACAGGAAGGTAGGTCTCTGCTTTTGGTGGTTTTATTGTCAGAGCTGGTATACATTTTGCTGACTGCTTTCTATTTGCCTGGGAACATGAGCAGATTTCCCCCTATCTTCTAGCCTTTCTTGGGTAAAGACTAGTAATACCTCCTATGAAACCATAAGGAAATAGAACTTGGTGAACAAAAGAAAGCTCAACTCAAACACTAGAACAAAACACCATTTAAGTTCTGGAGGGAAGCAAATCACTTAACATAACCCTTAAAACCCCACCATACAACTACAGAGTCTCCCAAAAAGAAATTTAAAACATAGCTTGAACCTAGGGAAAGAACTGGGAGAAGTATAAGAAGTGTCCCAGCAGCCCCTGCAGTGGGGAGCAATTTAATAATGTAATAAGAAACCCTTTCTGAGTCATGATTAGAAAGCCCAGAATTTAAACCAGTAAAAAGTATAAATATCCTAAAATTAACTGAGGCAAAGACCTGTGCTGTGCTCAGATTTACAGCTTTTCCCAAGAATCTGCAAGCCAATCTCTGGAGTCAGACAGACCTGAACACAAATCCTTGCTATCTCTGTGACTTTGGGGAAGTTACTTGCTTTCTCCATGACTTAGCCATCTCATCTTAAAGATGTCAATGACAAGAGTATTTCCCTCAAAGGAGTAAGTGAGATAATACATGTAAAACACTTAGCACAATGCTTCATGTATAGTAAACACTCAATGAATAGAAGTTGTTATTAAAATTAGAGGCCTCCACAAACCTCTGAAGGCCCTGCTATTAGCCCATAGCATAGGTCTGGGTGAGGTGGCTAGATTTGGATCCCTTCACTGGGTTAGATACCCTGTTTCTTGGTTTCCACAGCACTCTGGGTAAGTCTATTTACTTTTTTGTATCCACTGCTGTCTTCGACCATCCCCTAATGTCTCATTCATAACGCAGGGCCTATGTCTCATTCACTCTATCCACAGCTCCTAGCACAGTGCCTGGCACATGGGAACACAGAGTAAACATTGACTGAACTGAAATCACCAGCCTGAGTCACCAGTGGCACTGTCAATCTTGTTTTCATCCCTGGGGGTAATGTTTGAATGATGAATGATGTAGAGAGAGATGGCTACATACCCTAAAGAGGGGCTTCCTATCTTAGAGTCAGCAGCAACCATCACCAGGGAGATTACTGTTCCTACTTAAGAGGGCTTATTATAAAGTGAACATTCATAAAATCAATATAATTGATATAATTTACTTTGATAAAAAAAAATGGAGGCAGCCTCTTTGGCTGAATCTAGAGTGGGTCCTCAATCCCTGGATGACTTTTTATCATAGGGTCCCCAGGAGAATGGTGCCCCTCCTTGTGTTAGCTTCAACTTCCTTGGATTCTTTTAAAGGATTCCTTTTCTGTCTCTGTTACTAATGAAATACCTATGTACTTTTTGAACATATTCTGTTTTCTAGTCTACATCATCTATTTGGGTAATAATTTCTCTGAATTGTCTATCTGTGAATACATAGGCTCTAAAACAAGCTCTAACATTATTTTTTCCAAGCTTTAATGGATGCCTCCTTGTTCTAATATTGTACTTCATAACAGTGAACAAGTCTCTGTTCACACTATATGTACAGCTGTCCCTCAATATACACGAGGGATTGGTTACAAGACCTCCCATGGATGTTCAAATCCCTTATATAAAATGGCATAGAATAATGCATAATCAATCAGCTTTCCACATCTGTGGATTCCCAGCCGCAGGTGGAAAATATTGTTTCTGATATGCAGTTGGTTGAATCTGTGGATGTGAAACCCTGAGATACAGAGGGCCAACTGTGTATTTATTGAAAAAAAATCCACATATAAGTGGACCCGCATAGTTCAAACCCATGTTGTTCAAGGGTCAACCGTATTACTACTGCAATAAAGAGTCCTAGACCTCCTCAAACAGTATCTAAACCAAACAAAAATATGCTTTATTCAACTTAATGGGGTTTTTCAGTTTCAATTATTTTGTTAATATGCAACTGAAATCATGTTACCCAAGGGCTTTGCATTTTCAAACTGACTATTTAATTGAAAGCACCCCCAAACACTCACGTTTTTATGTCCCCTTGGAGTATTTATGGGCTCTTAGTCAATAGAAGAAATTTATTATGTGCTTCCCTCCCTTCAAAGGTATTTCCTTTGGTCCCACATTTTGAATTAACCAGATTTTAGTGTAATCCCACCCTTCTGTGCTCAAGGGTTTACAATCACTGTAAATGCCTAAAGAACCATTTTATTTGTTTTCCCAAAGTGCCTAGTTCAGTGCTCTGCACACAATGAATCCATTTTAATTAGGCACTTTTTTTTTGGTTCTGTTTTTCCGTGCTTAGTCTCAGCTCAAAAGGAGAAAGGGAAAGTGCAAATTTGGTAACACTATTCTTGACTTATGTGATAATAAGACAACAAAGGGGAGGGGAATGTTATAAAAAATATTTTCTCTATGTCATCTTAGTTAAGAAGTCTGGAGAAAAAGAAGGAATTTCTTATAGATTTGTTTCAAACCCTTGTGTAGCTCAGAATGTCCTTGTGCTAAGGAGCAAGACTAGGCATCTCCCTGTGGCAGAGGAATGGAAATAGCCACTGTTCATCAGGAGTCCATGGCGAGGTACTAATGAGTACCATCTTCTCCTGGCTGTAGGTCAAGGCAATTTTGGATATCTCAATCCTATTTCCTTGTCTCCCCTATGCTTTCATCTCTCTGTTTCTTCTTCTCTTGTGTCTTTCTCACCTTTCCCATATATTCTATCATTGCTTGCCTACATAGTTCTTATGTTAGTCAATGGTACCCAAGGCTGCTAAAGGCCTTTAGGGATAAAGAGCCTGGTTACTTCATACACATTAAGGAGGGTCCATAATTAGGGAGAGAATAAGAGAGCATGAGTGAGAGCAAGAGCAATGGAGAGTTTTTTTTCTCAAAACATACCTGAAAGTCATAAGCAGAATATGGTGGCAGGTGAGGAGGACTATGGTAGTAGGTATTGTAGGATGCCACTTGAGGACGAGCATAGTAAGAAACAGTCGGATGGGCATTCTCAACAGAACAGTTCAGTGCTGGGAGAGTTGGGTTCTGTAGAAAACCACATATTAGAAACAACATTAACTTTTATCACTAGGAAAATGGTTAAATAAACTGTGGTACATCTATACTCTGGAATACCATGCAGCTATTGATAAACAATTTAGTGACCGAGAAAATTGTCTGGGATATATTGTTAAAACAAACAAACAAAAATAAACAAGCCACCAGCAAAACTATGGAATCAATAAAAAGATCAGTGGTTGCCAGGGGTTGTGGTTGTGGGGGAGGGATAAATAGACAGATCACAGAGAATTTTTACAGGAGTGAAAATATTTTTATTTTTATTTTTCAACTAGAATTGACATTCAATATTATTTTATATCCCTGTGTGATGTTATAATGATGGATATATGTCATTATACATTTGCCCAAACCCATAGAATGTACAACGCCAAGAATGAACCATAAGGTAAACTGTGGACTTTGGGTGATTATGACGCATCAATGCAGGCTCATCCTTGGTAACAAATGCACCATTCTGGTGGGAGATGTTGATAATTGGTGAGGCTATGCATGTGTGGGGGCTGGGCATATATGGGAAATCTCTGTACCTTCCTCTCAATTTTGTTGTGAATCTAAAACTGCTCCAAAAAAATAAAGTCTTTTAAATAGAAGCCACCATGTTCTATTAATATAGCGTGAACCCAATTTATAAATTAGGACCCATACAATTATATATGTATATATATTGTAAATAAAAAAAGAAATTAATCTGGAAAGAGTTACAACAAACTGTTAACTGTGGTTATCTCTGGGGAGCAGAGTAGTATTAGGAGGTAAATGAGGACTCTTCACTTTCTGTAGTACAGCTAAATTTTTTACAACTAATACGTTTTACTTGTGTCATTTCCCCCAACTTACTTTGAAAAAATCAAACTTATAAAAAAGTTGAAATAGTTTATTTACATATTTTTAAAACAAAAAAGAAAAAAAAATAAGACCTAAAATACACAATGTCAAATAGACAAGGCTGAACAGGCTACTGCTCTTGCTGTGACAGAAATGTGATGAATCACAAAGCGTTTGTAAAAGTTGTGCGGATTCCCACAGATTCCAACCTTGCTAAGGAGTTCTCATGCAGATAGGAAGGATATTTATTTTTCATCAGCCTTGCAGGTTGGAAGCAAAACCCTAGCAGTGCACAGAAACCATGAAAGACAAAGCAGAATATATTGATCACCCTTTTCCCCTCCAAAAAAATGCAGAAAGAATTGAATGCCATTTTTATAACATGGCAGTGTGTGTAGCCCTTCAACGGTTAAAGTTAATCTTGTCCAGGATGGGAGTCCTGCTCCCAACAGGGCCAAAGCATTGCTAAAGGAAGTCATCACTGCTCATTAGTTCCCAAACGAGTCTGTGATTTGTACCTCTTGAGTGTGACATGGGTCAAGGTGTAAGACAAATGTTTTTCCATTTTCCATGTCATTGACATCTCCTCCATTTGTGTGAATAATTGAGAGCTGTCTGCAAAATCAATGTGTCTTGTTTCTGGTACTCATCTACTCCACATTGATGGAGAGCAGAAGCTTCCTCTCAAGTGATAAAAATGTGTGGGCAGACTTTGGCAGTGGCACAGGCAACCATGTTGGGGTGTTGGCAGAGGAAACTCCCTTATAGCAAGTTTCAACACAGTTCTGTTGCTCTCTTCCTTGGAGTGGGTACTATTTACATTTCAAAAAGGTTTGAAGAACTACAAACCTCAGTCATTACAATGCAGCTCACAGACAACCAGAAAAATATTTGTCAGCCTATCTCATGTGTGGGAGAGGGCTGAGATCTTGGCTATTTCCAGGATTGGCTTGCTTTATGAAGGAAGAGTGCTCAGAAATGTCCTTACCTCTCCACCAGAATTCTACGAAGAAATTTCATTCTGTTCCCTAGGCCTTCTGTCAACTAAAAACACATCCTCCAGGTCCTGCAAGATGAAACCAGTTCTTCTATGCAAAGAAATTAAGCCCAACCATAGAGATACAATCACAACTCTACCTATAATTTTTTGTGAGTGTTTAGCAAGGCTGAGGGTCCAGAAGAATCTTTGAAAGGAAGTTGACTTTTAGAGAGAAATAAACACAGAAGAAACATGAGAGGAAGACTGAACAGTACAGGAAAGCCACAGAGAGAAGAAAGTCAAGGGTAGAGGATATAGAAATAACATGGGAATAAGAGAAGACGAGGGAGTGAAGGGAGGTGAAGTGAAGAGTTGGGCATGGAAGGAACAAAAGAGGTGCCCCCAAATAATGGTCTGGTTATGTTTTAAATCAATAATTCTGATTTTACAATAAATTTGGGCACTCTATTTGTGTGTGCATATAAGAGTGTGTATTATTTCAATTCTGGGGCTTAGGTTAAGAGACCCCTATTACTGATCAGTAGCATTCTGAGCTCAGTGAAACGAAGGTTACTAGGTAGTACAGGAAATGGTAAAAGCAGTCTTGTCTGGACAAAATGGAATCTATTCTTAGCCATTGATTTTGGACTTTGAGAATGCCACTTTTATTCTCCCATACTTTACTCCAAACCAGAGACACCGATCAGGAGAAAATGACAAGATATAATCACTTTTGAAAGTTTCATCTCAAATCCTCATAGCTTTGGTCAAAAAACACTTCCTCAAACATTTTGTTAAGATTCTTTTTACCAAACACCTCTGGTCAGGGAATGAAGATATCTTTTTTTCCTTTCTGGATCCCACAACTCTGGAAATGGTGGTTCCTAGCTGATCCTATTGAAAACTGCCAGCTCACAGCCCTTGGCTCCTCTTCTCACTTTCTAGGGAATGGCTTTCATCAGCCAGCATCCCTATGCCTCCCTGAAGACCCCAGGGCATTATACTCAGGCAGGAGGTACACAACAAGTTACCAACCACATTTGGATGTAGGTCAAGGATTTTACATGAGTTCACTTGGTTGATGTTCCAGAATTTTCTACACCATGTCTCATTTTAATAAAGTAAGCTAAGTAATGGTTCTTCTTTGGTGCCCCATCTTATACTCCCACTATGTTTTCTTACCTCATGAATCAAATGTCTTGCTCCCTGATGTTTGCTTTCATCTTTCATTCCCCCTCCCCACACCCGGTCCTTGCTTGAGTTCCAAGGACTGGCATTTGATGATGATCAGAACTTCCCTTGCTCTCCTCCTTTACTGTTAAAGAAGTTCCCAACATTTGGAAACAACTCACTCTATTTTTTTAACTAAAACAGCGAAGCAAAGTAGGTAATGTCTGTTAAAGCACTTGCAGAACCAGAAAGGGCTATCCAAATGCTGGTTAGTGGAAGATGGGATGGGGTAGAAAGAGCAAAGGCTCTGGCATCTGAGAAATCTGGGCTTCAGTTCCAGCTCTGCTATTTAGCTCTGGGCAAATCACTTGACATCTGTTGGCCTATTTCCTCATCTGTGAAATAGGGGCAGCAATGGTTACTTACCTCACAAGGTACTAGTAGTGGTGAGGAGAGGAGAAAGTAATTGTGCAAAAATACTTTATGGAGAATAAAGGGACATTACTGCCACTTATGAGGACAGACCATCAACAAACTCATTTTCCCCCTAGAGAGTAAAGGTTGCAGTGAAATTAAGAGTCCAGAAATAAACCTAGACATCGATGGTCCACCGATTCTTGACAAGGGTCCTTCCCATAACCCCATACAGCCTACTAAGTAGCCATCACCAACTCCATTTGGGCCTCAGGGTAGCTCCGCTTCCCAAGTCTGAAAGCTCTAGGAAAAAACTCTTCACATCCATCCTGATGTCCCATCTCCTCAACTTGTCAACCAGGAAGCTTCTCTGCCAACAAGGTTAGCTCGGATTCAACATAATGCCTGGGCTTTCACCTGCCCTTTGGGGAAAGTCTCCAAGAATAAAGGGCATTCTTTTCTCCAAAGAAGCCCCAACCCAGAAACAATGGTTTTTCCCAAACTCTCTCACCCAAGCTCCCTCAGATCCAAACTTATAGGAAATCCTTCTCTCTCTGAGGACCCCACTTCCTTGATGCTTCTCCCACTCCTCAGTGCTTGGGTTTTCACGAGTGGAAGAAGAGGAATGGGAATGAGAAGTGTGCATATGCAAGAGGGAGAGAAAAAAGATAGAGACAGGCAGACAGACAGACAAGCTGGGGATGAGCCAGGAAGGATTTCTCTTGACTTAGGGTCATCAGCAGGAACACTCAATACTTCTAGTCATCCCAATTCTGCCAGGGACTTGCTGCCCCAAACTGCAGCATTTTTCTTTTCCCTTGTCCTACTCCACCTTTCATTTTCCATTATCCATCCTTTTGACAGTCCAGGGTCAAATTACAAACAACCTTTCAGGTTCATGTTCATCAGGGACCCCAAAATGGGACAGAAACCGCCAAGGGACTAAAGGCTATTTGCCTCATTTTTGGAGTCAAAGTAAAACCCCTTTTAGGCACAAAATAATTCCATAAACACACGAGGGGCATTCCTTTAAAGTAGTACCCCTATTAAACCTGACATAAATTTATTATTTTATTTTTATTTTTTGCTTATTTGCTTTGTTGATATTTGTTTATATACCTCATTTACTAAGGGAATTTGAGATACTTGAGAATAGGACATTTATCTTGATTTTCCCCACATTTAGTAGGTCCTCATAAACTCTCCCTTGAGTGATTGAATAAATGAGCAAAAAAATGAATAAATGAAATGTTATTTTGTATCAAGTGCCCTTAAGTAATCTAAGTTTATAATGTCCAGTATGTTAGTAACAATTTAAAAATATTTATTAATACAGAACAAAAATAAAATGAGATAAATTTTAATTTAAAAACTGTATCTTAAAACCAAGAAAGAAAGAGCAGGGAGGGAAGGAGGAGGGAAGGAAGGAAGGAAGGAAGGAAGGAAGGAAGGAAGGAAGGAAGGAAGGAAGGAAGGAGGCAGACAGGCAAGCAGGGTTGGAACGAATGCTGGCTGCAGATCAGAATCACCTGGGCTTCAATTTAGACCAATTAAATCAGAATCTCTGGAGAAGGGGTCCAGGGATCTGGGTTTTTTAAGCACCTCAAGTGATTCTATTCTCATAGGAAGCCAGGATGATAGCTTTAGAGATATTATCCCTATAATTTGAGATCAAGATTCATTAAATAAGCAAATAAATGCTTAGAAATGCATTAAAAGCAAAGGAAGGAAGGAGCCCAGTATTATGGAACACCTACTAATTGCTGAGTCCTGGTGTGCCTTTGTAAACATACACACAAAGATGGAAGAATTGAATGGGAGGATAGAGAACATGGGGAGGCTGAGATTGAGGTTGAGGTTGAGGATAAGACCTGGCAAGCAGCTTAGTCTAGGGCTAGCCCTTCAAATGCATGAAAAAAAAAAAAAAAGAGTCCAGATGCTCTTTCTGGAGAAACTCCAGGACAAAATTTCTGGGAGGGGAAAATTATCATTACTTTTACCTGTAGCTAAAAAATCTCTTTCTATCTCTCCCCAAGTCTGTTAGGGGAAAAACCACCCAACAAGGTTTCTGCTAAAAGTGTGTGTGTCAGGGGAGGGGAAAGGGGGGGGGATACAAGGCTATGTTTACATAACCAGCATGAACATGAGAATTGAGAACACCCTATTTCCCTTGCCTGCTCCCAGAATGTGCCTCAAGAATACAGGCAACTCATGTTAACAAGAAATATTTGCAGATGGATGGCATTACCTGGCTCCTTCAACTTTAAATGTTTGACGGCAGCTACATTCTTAAAGCGATTTCTTCTGATTCCTCCCTTCAAAACATGGGTCCCCATTGCTCTTAACTGCCCAGCTTGGCCTTGGATCCTGACAGGGGCCTCTGTAGAATGAGGTCACTTCCTTCCTTACCATGTCCTTAAAGCCTCCAAGGACAGCGGCAGTGATGATGCCCAAGAACAGGCCGACAATGTTGAGAATGGTGGCAGACCAAAGCAGGTGGTAGAGGTGGATGATGTCCTGGCAGCTGCTGACGTCGATGTATTCATAGTACCCACCGGTAATCTCCACCCGGCTGGACAGGGAGAACCACACTCCAGTCAGTCCCTAAGGACAGGCTGGCCCCTAGGGCTGTGACTATCATGCAGCTCAGCGAAAAACAGGTGGGCAAGTAGGGGGCTATAGTAAGGGACATCATAGCTATAAGTGCATTGGGGGAGCAAGACACTATAATAAATCAGTGTGATTGCTGTTTATAGAAAACAAAAACAAAAACAAAAAACTCCTACCTGCCAGAGAAATACTTGTTATGATCACAAACAGTAATCTTAGATAACGTTTATTGACACTTGCTATGTGCCAGGTACAGTGCTAAGCATTTTAAATATGTACTAATATGGCTACGAGTCACACGTGTTTATTTAAATTTAAATTAATTAATATTAAGTAAAATTTAAAAATCAGTTCTTCAGTCTCACCAGCTATATGTTAAGTGTGCAGCAGCAATACTTCTAAGGGTCACACTAGTAGCTAGTTACTGTATTGTACAGAGCAGATTACAGAACATTTCCATCATTTGCATAAAGTGTATTAGATAGCACAGCAAATTCTATGAGGTAGTATTATCACCATTCCTGTTTTACCAATGAAGAAACTGAAGCACAGAGAGATTAGGAACTTGCTCAAGTCATAAGAGGTAGAACTGGGATCTGAATTCAGGCTTCAAAGATTTCAGTGTTTTCTCTCTCAAAACAAAACAAAATAAAACAACGTCCCAACAAATAACTAAAACTGAATTGCTGCACAAAACTTGACTATCACCTCCTTGGAGGTGTTTAAAGACACCCCAGCCACCCCAGCTCAGTCACTATTTATCACATTATTTGCTATGGACTAAATTGTGTCCCTCTCCAAAATTTGCACGTTGAAGCCCTAACTCCCAATGTGACTGTATTTGGAGAAGGGCTTGTAGGAGGTAATTAAGTTTAAATGAGGTCATAAAAGTGGGGCCCTACTCCAATAGGATTGGTGGTTTTATAAAAAGAGTAAGAAAGTACACGCGAGTGTGAGGGCGAGTGAGAGCGAGAGCGAGAGCAAGCGATCTCCATACACAGTCACTGGGAAAAGGCCATGTGAAGGATGACACAGTGAGAAAGTTGCCATCTGCAAGCCAGGAAGAAAGCTCTCATTGGAATTCGGCCACACTGGCACTGTGATCTTGGACTTCCAGCCTCCAGAATTATGAGAAAATAAATGTCTGTTGTTGAAGGCACTCAGTCTACAGTATTTTGTTATGGCAGCCCAAGCTAAGACATTTTCCTTCTTTAATTCCTCTGTAGCACTCAGTCTTTACTCATGTGTCTGCTTCTTTACTATCTGTCTGCCCAATCCTAAAGTGAACTCCATGAGGACAGAGTTTTCATTTTTTTGTTCACTACTGTACCTGACACAGTAAGCTTCCATAGTGGAATTTTAAAGGTGTTTCAATTCAGTAGAATTTGAAATGGATTCTAGTATTTTCCAGATCATAGCTGAAGAGACCATCCATAATCATACAATGAGCATATCAGGTTAGTTGGCAATGTATTCAGTTCTGGGAATGGGGCAGAGTTACTTACTACTCAAAAAAGGCACAGTTGTTCAAGGTGTATCTCCCGGAAAAGGAAGGCCTGTGTATAAGGGCAAGTACGGGGTTGTAGAGGCCCAGGAGAGCCTTGAGAATCAGCTTCCAACTGCCCCCAAACTATCTTCACCTACTTCCTAAGGCACTGAAAGCAGGCTGGTAGTACATAAAGATAAATAGTGTGGCATAGCAGACTCTGGAGTATGAGTGCATTTGAACCTTGGCTCTGTCACTTGTTTGCTGTCTGACCCTGAGCAACTTTCTTAACCTCTCTGAGCCTGGGGGATTTAGTTAGAGAATGTGTGAAAACAGTACTTCAGCACATATTATGAACCCCCACCAAAACATGCAGCTATATTTTTTCTCTTCTAAGAGTGAGCCTCTGGCAACATGATTCAAACCTTTGAATCTTGCTCTTAAAAGCATTAACACTTTAAAGGCACAGACCACAACATGGGGATAGGTCAGTAGTTTGTTTAAAAACTTTCAATAATTGTATAAAATATATGTTTGGTTTCAGTTTGAGTGGGTACAGCAGCTATTAAAATATTTTTTAAGATCTGGTTCAGGATTTAGCAAATTAATGTGGTTTGTTTCTGTTTGAGATTCATGATTCTATTTGGTTCAGCCTCTGTGCAGAGCTTCCTCTGAAATTCCATCTTTTGCATTCTCAGCACTCCCACCGTCAAGCCTCCATGACTGCAGGGCTCTCCTGGCAGACCCACTGCCTGATTAAGCTTTCTAAAACATTTTAAAACTAAGTCATTGACTTAATCAAAACCGTTCCATGGCTCCCCATTACCTTCAGGAAAATGTGTCCAAACTCCTCAGTCTAATATAATCTGACTCCAAAATGGAGTCAACACTCCAGCCAAGCTGGAGTCCTCAGAAGCCTCAACTGGCCATGCTGGGCACTTATTCCAAAACTTTGCTCAGATTTCTCCCCCTATATGGAAGGTACTGCCTTCTGTTTTCTGCCTGTCCTAATCTCTCCTACTGCTCAAAGCTTCAATACTCACCTCTCTAGAGCCTTCTTCAAGGACTCTTGTACCCATTCATTAGCTGTTCCCCTGGACTCCCACAGCCTTAGAGAGTCTGTTTTTCTTAGTTTGGCACTTCGCATATGTCAGTAATTCAGTTATTCATTTAATCCAATGTTTATTGAGAACCTACTCAATACTGAGTACTATTCTGGGTGCTAAAGCTACAACTAAGGCCAAGGTGGACAAAATGTCTCCATCTAAATTGTAATCCCTTGAGGGCAAAGGTCATCTCTTACCTTCTTTTGTGACTCCCTCACTGCCTCACATAGTGGTAGAAACATTATAGGTAACCGAGTTCAGACTAATTATTGCATTAATCATGAGATTTATTACCCAATATGGGCTGTCACTTTCTTGCTCTCAACTTTCTGGGTGTGCCTGGAAAAACAGATAATCTCTCTGTGTTTCAGACCCCATTTAACAGAGTAAGAGGCATCATATCTTAGATTAGGCAGAATGGCATACTTTCACCCTTTGATAGGGGCCTGGAACTATTAGCTAACTCTTAATGGACAGGCAGTGACAATAGGCAGCCTCTATGCATATCTCTCTCACTGCATGTATTCAGTCTAAACCCCCTTCCCACAATCTCCCTAGTAAATTGAGTTCCTTAGGGGCAAAATTATGTTTTATTGATAGGTATTCTTTTAGACTAGTCCCTGGTACATAGTAGGAGCTCAGTAAAAGTTTGTCAAAAGGAAGAATGAATGAAAATAAGCTATTGCCTTTCATTTTATTACCAGCTGAAGTGGTTCACAAACCACTCCCATTTCCTTTCATTACCTTTAGGTTATATACACTGAAAACCAGTGATATTGACTTGACCTCTCCAAAGCTGAGTAAAGTACTCTGAAAGGCTGCTGCTGAGGAGCTGTGTCCTAGAGAAAGCCACCTTCCTGCACAAGGCTAAATGGAATAATCTATGTTTGGTATTAAAACCTCATTGTCCCTGACGTCAGAGAAGGTCTGTGGGTTTGAGGCACAGTAGAAACTCTGTGTTTCTGTAGCACTGCACAAATAACTGCCTGATGTGTTTGTGCCCACTTTTCTTTCTTGGCTTCTTTTCCAGGAAATGGACTGGAGGAGCTGGCAATTGATTAAAAATAGGCTTCATGTGAGGAAAACGAATATGCATTTGGCAAAATTAAAGTCTCCAAGCCTCAGAATGTTTGTGGCTAGCTATATTTAAGCCTGGAGTTTAGGTCTTTTTGGAGCTGGCTAGAAAAAGCCTCAGATCAAGGTAAAACTTTTCCCTCGATTTGTAGGATCATCGCCTCTTAAGTAACCACGGCCTTGGTTTATGACCTAGTAGGACTGTTTCCTGATGAAAAGTTCAGTAAATGCTTTTCTAGTGGCCTTGACCTTGGAATCTTAGCAGGACAGACTTGGAAAAGAGCCTTGACTACTGCTCCAGGGTGGTCTCCAGGGATCAGGTAGATAAAAACCATTTCCAGGCTTGAATATCTTTAGGAGCAATATCTCCATGACCCCTCTTAGTTGCCTAGTCCCATATTTTATTTTCCTGGTGAAAAGGTTATTCCTCTTTTTTTTTTTTTTTCAACAAATGTCACTTCCTTTTCATCAGGTCTTTACTCATGCTCAGTCCTGTGCTAGGGCCTAGGGATACAGATAAGATGAAGTCATGTTCGCTGCCTTTAGGAAGCTCAGAGTTTAGCACAGCTCCTTATAAAATTCCTTTAGAGCCTTGAAGACAATACTGGCATAATTTGCTTTAAGAAAGTTAGAAAGTCAGTTATTATGAAGTTCAGATTGAAAGGAAGATAAAATGGGCTTGAGTCTCCACTACAAAAAAAAAATTCACCTAAAGGCTCAGCTAAATGGAATTTAAAGTAGGATTTAGTTTATTCAAAACTTTTTCATAAATACCCTTAATTGTAGACAGAAAGGTGTGTCTGCAAGGAATCACTTCTCAGCCCCTTTAATGGGCCTCCTGTTTCCTTGGATCTCAGGCCCCAGTCTGGCCAGCTCCCAGCCCCTGTCCCAGGAGGCCCTGAATAGGGAAAGAAGAGCTGACCAAAAAGGAGAAGGGAAGAGGCTGTCAAGAGGAGGGAGGAGGGAAGGGCTGAGCAGGGGAAGGAGGGATAAGTTAGAAGCAAGAGGAAAGATAGCAAAAGAACCCCAATTCCTCTGGGACCTATTTTATATTCCTTTGATCATTTTTGGAAGGATGGGCTCAGGAAGTACAATTATAACCAGCACTCAATCATTGTTGCTAGGAGGGAAGTCCTTTACAGGTGTTAGTTATTATTACACCATGAATAGTTGAACCTTCCAGATAATCCCCAAACCTCATTTGAGTCTTTAAGTTTCTCTTCCTCCGCCAAAACAAAATGAGACTGGTGCTAGCAAAGATGGTAAAGGGCTGGTGTGAGTACCCTTTTTCTCCTCCCTGCCTGTTGTCTGTTAGGTCTTAATACCCAGCTCAGAGAAACTGGTTCCCCAATACCAAAAGCAGAGAATATGAGTGAGAAGGGAGCTGCATCCATTGGACCTCTTTGGATATAGCTGCATTCGAGCCATTTCTGCCAACCCCTCCTTTCCTCTCTTCTTCTCCTGGCCCTCAGCACTCTGGCACTGAGAGTCTGGAGAAAATATGTGCATGGGCAGGCATTGGCAGACACACCCCACAGGCAGGGCTATTCACTTATGCTCTGCATCGCCTGCTCACGCATTCCTGTCAATTCCACCTTCTAAATGGCTCTTAAAAGTATTCTTTGCTTCCTATTGTCCTCAAACCAACTTAATCCAGGCTCCATTCCCTTTGGCCTAAACTCTTGCAGTGGTTCCCTTAGCTGCCTCCTCTCTAAGCACTCAAATCCATGGTATACCCTTCAATGCCTCCCAATTGTTTAGAGAGTCAAGTCCAAAGGCATTCTTATGGCCAATGAGCCCTCCATATTCTGGCCTATGACCACAGCTTTGCCCTCACTTACTACTTCCTTGTTTAACTATCCCCACCCCCACAACTCCTGGGAATACCCTCCCCACCTCCACTCCTATTTTGGTTTGTTTCCAAACTCTACTTATGCTTTAAGTCTCAGTTGCTGCATCAACTCCTCCTTGGCAATGCCCCCCACCAGCAACTCTGATTTCAGTCATTTGGGTTGCCAGTGTCTCCAGTACATCTACAGATCCCCACCACACATATCATACTATCTTGCAATCAATTGTTCATGTATCTGTCTTCCCTACTAGACTGTGAGCTCCTCAGCAGTAGTCTATGTATTCCTAACTCCTAAATATGTTTTGAAAGAAAAAATAAATGATGTTTTCACAATCAAAGGGCAGAGAGCCAGAGGGGTTATAGTAGAACTAGCACCAAGCCTTCTCTTGCCTCAGGGCCTTTGCACTTACTGTTCCTTCTGCTTGAAACACATCTTCCCCAAGTATGTACTTGGGTTGCCCTCTGACATCACTCAGGTCTCTGCACAAATGTCACCCCCTCAAAGAGACCTTCCCTGGCTACTTCATCTAACACAGCACACAGAGTCCCTTATTGTCACTATCTATCTACCTCTCCTGCTTCATATTTTTTTTTTTCAGATCTCTGATCAACATTTGGCATGTTCTGTATTTATGTATTTAGTGGCTATCTTTATGTATTTAGTGATTTTTGTTCTGTTTGCTGCCAAATCTCCAGTGTAGAATAGGGCCAGGCACAGAGAAAGTGCTCAGTAATGACTTGTTGAGTGTCATTGAACTTGGCCTTAGACAGAACTGAGTTTGAACCCTTCCTCTACCATTTTCAAGTTCTGTGTGACCTTGGGCTAGCTGTCTGTTTTCTCTGAGCCTCACTCTAATCATCTGTAAAATGGAGATAATTCAATATACATCATATATAAGAATTAAATGAGATCAAATATTTGAAAACACTTAGCATGCTGTCTGGCACAGAGAAGGCAGGTAATGCATGTGAGCTGAAATCTGTTGACCAACCAGTCTTCTACTTTTTTGATCCTAACTGTGTGCCCTTCACCCACCCTAGCCCTTCTAATGTCCATCGTGGTCAAACCGTTATTTCTGTGCCTGGGGGCTGAGCTCTTACTTGCCGCAGTTATAGAGGTCACAGCAGAAGCAGGTGTTGCCCCGGATGCGAGGAGTGCAGGGTCCACGGCTGAAGTGAGGGCAGTCCACCTAAGGGCACAGAACAGTGAGGAGATGAGCTGGCATTGCATTAAAGCCAGGGCCCTCTGGGATTGGAAATGTGAGTTATCGACTGATGGAGACAGTAAAGATGGCTGTGAGATGAACACACTAATACATGGAAGGGATGGGGCTGGGAAGGGAGCTGGCTGAACTTGTGCATGAGGCAAGTCACTGTGTAGCTGGGCTCACATTCAGCCTCAGCCACATCCCTCAGTGCCCCATCCCTGAAGAGTAAAGATGGAGAGAAGGAAGGACAGATAGGAAAACAAATGGATGGCAGAAAATTAGGATACAAAAGTAAGGGAAATCAGAGTATAAGGGATCAGATGGGAAGGAAGACAGAGGGACATCACATGCACTCTGAAGTACAATGGTACCTCTCTAGCTGTCTGGGTAAGGTTCCTCATAACCCTCGCGGAAGGAGAATTTTTGGTTGAGGAACTTATGACCTTATATAGGAAAAATAGGGTTAGGGGGACTAGGGTTACAAGTGAATCCATTGAAGTCATTATTAATATTTTTACAGTCACTAAGTTAACACAAGAAAGTGACCATGATGAAATCAAGAGAAAAGCAATGACTATTTATCCATCTTGAGTTGGCAAAAAATTTTAAAGATTAATTTCCATTTACCATCTTTTGTTGGTAAAAATTTTCCAGGCTCTCTCCACATATGTATGCAATGAAGCATTCATAAACTTGTTTTGCTGTGTTATAGAGAACATTCATGGTAAACACAATTTTTTTCTATAGTAGATCCTTCACCTAATGCTCATTGCATTTTTGATAAGCATACACATTTCTACTCCTCCCTTCTAACCCGAGGATAGTTAGAAAAATGGTAAATTTGTGATTGGGATTAGAAAAAGGAGGCAAGTGAAGGGCAGTCGTAAAAAAAGTGTTTGTCCTGGTGCTTTTGGAGCAGGGCCATCATTTTGCCTAACTCCAAGGGCATCATTCATATAGTATTTTACATAGAATGGCTTCCCCTAAAGTTAAGCAATGCAGTGGCCACTTTCTAACCACTTGCCTCTCTTTTCTCCCAATCACAAGTTTACAATTTTTCTAACTATTCTTGGGTGGAGGAGGGGGCTGACTTTCAATTTGAGGTTAACAGAGAATTAAATTGTCAAGGTTCCTAGAAGCACATTGTAGTTTCCTATAAAAGTGATCTCTGGGACTATTGTGTACTGAAATGTAAGCTCTCCAAAAATGACCTGGAGCAATACTTCACCTCACTGCCCACCACCTCTATTTCTGCGTGAACCATGTGGAACACAAGGAGAGCTGTGTGAGGCAGGAGAGAGTCTCATGTGATCACTCAAGCATTATCAGACTGGCCTCTTGGGGGTGTCATGAGAGGGGCCAAGTCCACAGTCTAGGACTCTCCACAAGGCTCCATGTGGACCAGGCCTCTGAATCACCCTCCTTTGGATTCTTGACCTCTTCTGTATATGGGACTCAGGCTCTTCCCCTAGTTCAGGCCTAGTACCTTTGCAGGGCTCTTGTCTTCCAACTTGGGTACCTGAACCACAGACAACTGAACCATTATCCATAGAGATGGGGGAAGACCCTGCCCTATGGCCTCTGTACTCTCATCTGTCCCTCTTGGGATCAAAGCCACACACCGAGAGGCTGCCTGCTGGGGTCAGAGGGGTAGCCTGTGGCTACAGAACAAAGTAAATATGATTAGGCCTTATAAGGCTCCAAGCTATGACCATGGCCTCATTAGCACTGTGCTTCAATCCACTAAGCAAACCAATTACAAATATCTAGCAGCCTTAGACCCCTGGAAAGGAGTAGAAGAAAGAAGATTTTAGACAGAACAGGAGACTTTCTCAAAAGGTCGGACATGCAGCCTCATTCTGGCTTACCTCCTCGGCTTCCTTCTGGGATGTCTTGGGGACATAGTGGCACCGGTTAGCATAGAGTGGTTTCAGATCCTGAAAATGAAAACACCAAACCAAATGGATTTTGGCTTTGGAAAATAAAGCAGCAAGTACTCTGATTGGTAATAAAAGATTTACACACACACACACACACACACACACACACACACACACACACACCAGAGCAGGTAGTGGGTTGGGTTAATTTCTGAAAGCTGCTCATCTAGGAAGGCTGAGAATGTGAGGATCCGATAAAAATGTTTTAATAACTGCTTTCCATTGGACCATTTAGCTAATGAAAACTTAGGAAATTGATTGAGGAATAAGTTTCTGGAAATTTCCTCTCTGGTTTTCTTTTATTTCTAGTCTTTGTTTTCTTGCAAAGTGTCCCTAGGGAACAAGATTCAAAACTCCAGGTTATTGCAACATCACACTCCCAAACAAGGGGAGCCCAGCTCCAACATTGAGGTCTCATTATCACCTGGGGACAGGACCAGGGCTAGCTGACATGTACTCCTTGCTGTTATGGTCACAGCTTTTCCAGAAGGAAGAGCTCTGGAAGCAAGCCCCAGCAGGATGGACAGCTACTCAGATTTTAATTCACTGAACTATGAGCCATTTCCACTCAGTTACATAGAATAGATGAAGACAGTGAACTTCAAAAATATTGCTAAAGTCCAGAAAACTAACATGGGGCTCAAGGACCATTGATTGACCCCACTGGCTTGGCCAGCTTCCTGGTGAGGGAGCTCTCAGTCACAAGGTGGGGGTGGGAGTGGGGTGGGGTGGGGGATGGGGGTGAGGGTAGGGTTGCGGTGCGGGCTTGGTATAGAACAGACAAACACAATCCAGTGCTGCCTGGAAGCTTGCAGGAAGGGATGTTGTTCACTTTCAGAGTGACACTAAACATCCCCTAAGTAGTGGAGGTCTTTGTCCTGAAGCAGGTTAGGATAGGACAAACAGTTTATGCAAAGTGGCCTTAGGGGTGGTTTGGCCAAAGCTCCCTGGCAGAGGGAGTTTACCAATTGCTCCTTGCCCTGCCCCCACTATTCTCACCATTTCCAATAATCCTGATGGCTGCTTTTAACCACACATGTGATTTAACATCTTCTGTTCCTAGCACCTAAGTGCCTCCTGGCTCCTAGCTTAAGCTGTCTTCTACATGTACCTAGGACTTTCTATCAGGTACTTCTACATGAACTCCCTGGCTGCTCAGTGTTCTGAAAGCACATTGCCCTGTTGGCTTAGCCTAGAGTCAGGCTGGAAAGGAATGTGGGTTCTCATGTCCACACCCTGAAGGGTTTATTTTCTACGTTTGGATGACAGCAGAAGTCATTGTTATCCTGTAGAAAGGAAGGCTTGATGTTGGTCACAGCCTTCCTGATCTCCTAGTTCTGCAAAAAGCATTCAGCCACCAACTTCCCTAAATGAAAACAGACATGTGTAATGGTTGCCCATTTGCTGCTTCTGACTGCTATTCTGCATTGAGACCCCAAAGGAGGAAGAAACCCACACAACTGGGAAGTATGTAAAGGTCAGTCAGCCAGGGCTCAGCAACCTTTTTAATCTGAAGTACCACTAACTCTGGAGTGATGGGATAGAAATGGAAATTGCTTTACAATTAAGTGTCTACTTTGTGCCAGGCCCTTTTAGGGCATGTTCACACCCATAATTTCATATTGTCCTCATACTTACCCTGAGAGGAAAGTCACTATTATATCCATTTAGAGGAAGAGAAATTGTGATACAAGAAAGTAGAGTAGCTTTCCTACTTATTTAATGGATATGTTAGAAGGAAGGAAAGGGAAGGAAATAGGAGATGAGAGAGAGAGGAGGAATAAGACATTTAGAAGGGTGTGTAAGAAGGTAGATCATGAGAGGAAGCTCCTATGCTCACAAGCCAAAGGACAGGGCAAGATGACATTAAAAGGCTTCAAAAACAGGAAAAGCTGGCTCTAACCCACCCAAGTGGTGCTAGGTCCAAATGTGTCTTTCATTTAAACTGGTCAATAGATATCACCATAGATTAATAAAGCCTCCTTCCTCAAAACTCTCTGGGTTTCAGTAAGAACTGGCAGGTGTCTTAGGACAAGTACAGTGGAAGCAGAAAGGTTTTCTTAAAGATTCATCCAGCCTTAACTCAAACCCCTGAATCAAATGCTCTACTGTAGGCCGCTAACTGAAAGAGGTACAGAGGTACTGGAGTCAGATGCAGGTAGGGGTAAAATTCTAAATATAATTTGGATTTTTCCCCATTGCCTTTGACTGAGGCCAGTGATCAGAAACATTAAGAGAGTTTCAGTAAAATGTAAATTGAACCCACAATCAGATACCACTTCATACCTACTAGGATAAATTAAAAAGTCAGATAATAAGAAGAGTTGTCAAGGGTGTGGAGAAATTGGAACACTCATACACTTCCAGTAGGAGTATAAAATGGCACAGCCGCTTTGAAAAACTGTCTTGTAGTTCCTCTAAATGTTAAACATAGTTACCACATGACCCAACAATTCCACTCGTAGATATATAGCCAAGGAAAATGAAAACATATGTCCACACAGAAACTTGTACACGAATGTTTATAGAAGCATTATTTATAATAGCCAAAAGGTAGAAACAATCCAAACTTCCATCAGCTGGCGAATGGACAAACAAAATGTGGTATATCCATACAGTGGAATATTATTAGGCCATAAAAATGAAGCACCGATACATATTATAAAATGGATGAACTTTGAAAATATACTAAGTGAAAGAAGTCAGGTCACAAAAAACCACATATTATATGATTCCATTCATATGAGATGTTACTTAATATAGGGAAATCTACAGAGAAAGGAAGCAGATTAGTGGTTGCCTAGGACTAAGGGGAATAAAGGAATGGGGAGGTGATAGCTAAAAGGTATGAGGTTTCTTTTGAAGATGGTGAAATCTTCTGTACTTTATAATCTTCGATATTTTTCACATAACTGTAAAGATATAAAAGTGACCAAATTGTATACTTTAAATGGATGAATTATATGGAATGTGAGCTATATCTCAATAAAGCTGTTAAAAAAATCAGGAGTGAGAGAAGGAGAGAAATGAAGGAAGCCATTTTAGCTCATGATGCCATCAAAATCTAATGCAAGCTTTTTGGCCACAAGGCCTATGTTGCCATGGAGACTGCTTCAGAGTCAATGCTGCTTGTGAAATAGGGATAATAATGCCTGCCCTACATACCTCACAGGATTTCTGTGGATCTCAAATGAGATAATAGATGTGAAGGCACATTGAAAGCTAAATTCACTACACAGAAACAAGGCATTATTGTTATCAAGATGGCTCCTGTTGAATATAAAATAGCATGAATACTATGATTGACTGCAGCTATGCTACAAAAATAGGTATGTACTTGGAGGGTAATATGCAAAAGTGATAAGAATTGCTATGTTAGGGTGGCAAGAATGTGGATTTTAGAAGTTCCTGATGTGTCATTTGCCTTTTTTAAGAAGAAAAAGATGAAAAACAAGATGGCTGCTCTCAGCTAAATTCAGAAGGGAAGGGTCTAAGATCCTGAAAGAAAATTGGGCAAAAGCCCTCCCTCCCTCACCTCCTTTTCTTCTTCTGCCAGAAATTATCTCTTGAGTTGCCATTTCAGAGACTGCTCAGGTGGCAGCACTGACCATACGAGTTCTAATCTTGGCAAAGGAGGAACTGACTCTTATGTCCAGGAGGAGGGGTCCAAGAACAAGTTGGAATTGAATAATAATGTTGCAAATCATCTTTTCTTAGATGCGACTATATGCATGACATTCTTAGCCAATGACTGTAATGGAATAAAATGTCATTGCTCCACAGAAGATTTTGATAATACAATTTTGTTGCAATTCAATTGTTTTAGAAAATAAAACAATTTCTAACTACTTTCTGAGATGTTTTCATTTTCAATGTTGGTTCAGTTGAAGTCAAATAAGTATTTGAGTTTGTTGTGGGAGCTCAGTAAGTTGACATGGCTTGTTCTTGGTTTTGGTTTGTGGGACAGATTGGAGCTACATTATGACTTCCCTGGCACTTAGGCCCTTCTGCCTTTGTGGACCCCTTCCTCCATTAAAAAATATTAAAAATTTTATTTTATTTATTTTAATTATATCTTATGACTGTATTGGCATATATATTTATATTATATGTGAATTTTTTCTTTTGACCTAAAAGTTCATTGTTTTTCTTCTGCTTTGAAAAGAAATGATCATATTTTTATGGGACCCTGAAAGCACTGTAGGTCATAGGTACAGTGCTTATTGTACCTAATGGAGAAGTTGGCTCTAAGCCAGATGCCTAGAATAGTATGAAATGGAAAGTGCTGAAAAACAGGTGAGGGCTCCTGTAGAGAGCCACATGAGAGTGCCCTGAATCCCAGGAGTCCCCAGAGAAGGAGCACAGATTTGGGTTTCAGGTAAAATGGCCTTTCTTGAAGCACAGGCTTTCCAGAGTAAGAAGTATTTGGCACCTTAACTCCAGGACTGGGCTCTGAGTGGAGGCTTCTAGTTCTGGGGCTTTCCCCAGACCTCAATCACATTTCTATTCTCCAACTACTGTTGTATGAACAGCAAAGTTCAGGCAGCTGAGAAAAGGTGAGTCTGTCCTCATGATCTATTCCTGTGGCTGTTGAAGGGGAGAGAGGCCAGCTATTGAAAACTTCAAATTTCTCAGGAAGTCCTGTGGCTTCCTACTCCTTTTTCCCTACCTCTTCACTCCCAGCATCAGTTCCAAGCCATTCCCCTGGCTCCACTGCCCTTGTCTTTACCCTTCCAAATCTCACCCACATGTAAAAATGCTTAGCTCCAGTCCCACAACCACTGGGGAGCCTGTCTTGACCTCTGGAGCCCAAGATAAACCACTTTCACACTTAGAATCTATGTCTTCAGCTGAGACCCAGTTCTCTAGATGCTTGTATGTCCATTGGTGTCCTCATCTTGACTGTCAGTGATCCTGTTTTCTCCCTCTACTGTTCCCCTCATGGCACTTAGCACACATCCAGCACACACTCAGTGAAGCCTTGCTGTATTGCATACTTACTTTAACCCAGGACTAAAAATACTCACAATGTGTCTGGCAGCAAAGACCCCATCAACTATGGCACAACAAAAGGCGGCAATAACACCAAAGCTGATAAAGACAATAGAAGCCACCAGCTGTGGAGGGAACAAAACAAAAGTGTCTGTTAGCCTTCCACTCTTGCTGCTTCTGGAGACTAGGTGATTCCTAAGAGACTGCCAGCTAAAGCAGAACTCTGTCCTGCCACCCCATGAGGGGTGTCATGCAAGTCAAGTGAGAGCTGGGGATGGTGCAGGCAGAGAAGGGGCCACTAAAACATTTTTTACATGTTCAAAGCAAGCTAAGAAATTCACTCTGTGAGTCTACAAGCACCAAATGAAGTGGAGGTTTGCTGGTATCCAGCATGCTGTCCATGGTGGAATTTGACTGCATGACTCTTCCATTCTCAGACTCAGAAATATGTTAGACTTTTAACGTCATGTAGTTCAACCCCCTAATTTATTTATTGTGGAACTGGAGGCTCAGAGAAAGGAAGCAGTGTGTGTGCCCAGAGTCTCCATCTAGTCCACAGAAGAGTCTGGTGCCCACCAACTCCTAGTCCAAAGTTCTTCCCAACCCCTCATAGTGGGCACTGATAAAGACAGGGATTCTGAGGCCCCACACAACACTACACAACCTTCTGCATCGTTGAAGAAAAAGAGAACATTCAACTTACTAAGACTTAAATGTCAAAGATATTTTATAAGAATTGAAGTCTATGAAACTGATCAACTCTGTGTGGTGCAAGTGAAAAATTCCAAGTAAGGAAAATGCTTGCTTGAACCAGATTGCTCTATTCTCTGATCATGTTAGATGACAGAAATGTTCCTAATTTGTCTTCCATTATGAGGGTGATACAACAATTCAATGTGAAGGAAAGTATTTCAAGGTGTTTCCAGGTGACAGGAATAGGTATTGCCTGAGCCCACCATCTGCTTGTGTTGACCCTCAGAACTAGATGTGAAATCAGTTTTTCTTTCTTGAGATGTGTGGGGAGGGAGAAGAAGGGGAAATAGCATGTCATTAAGCAGCTCTCTAGGGAGAAGGAGGAACCAAAGTCAAGGCTGCCCTAAGGTGTCAACAGGCTAGGAGGAAATACTTATCTCCTTTGGAAGTTATTCCGAAAATCTATCGCCATAAATCTCACTTCACAGCACTACAGAGTATCGGTAAATAATGGATGAAACTGGCATTATTAACTATGTTATTATCAGCTCTACAATTAAAACTCTCCTTTTATTTTGAATAATTTAAGCCCAAAGTGCAAACACAACTGGGAGTGGGGCAGAGTCCAGGTGAAATGGAAGAAGAGAACTATTAGAACTCCCCTGAGGGTGATTCCCGACATTGCTGGGGGAAAACATATGGTTAGAGTTCTCTGTCCCTGGAGCTATTACATTATCTGATTAAACTAGCTGTTAAATAGACCTTATTATCAAAGTCAGGATGCCACAGAGACTTGTAGTGGGGGAGCCTAATCAATCCACCATATGACCACTCACCAGGCATCTTGATTTACAAGCCTATAAAACTGCAATATACTGCAGTTTAGTCTGTACCTTCTTCTTCTGCCCTCTAGGAAGCCTTCTCAGACTGAACCAGGAAAATACAACAGCTTGCCCTTGTGGGTCCCCCATTAGGACATAGAATGTTCTAAGTTTTACTTCCTGTTATATGCTCATACTTCCTTTCAAACTTACGACATACTTACTTTTGAACTATGAGTAATGAAAATACTTTAGGTTGGCTTCATAATATTATTTTGTCTTTTATGTACTCCAAGTATATTTGTTCTCTTAATCAAAGTTCTCTAGATTGTAATCTCAAAATGCAGGAACTCTCTGTGGAAACTTCCTCCAAAGATTATGCATCAGAGAGGAAGATGTGAAAGTCATCAATAATCCAGGGCTCTGGAAATGGAAATCACAGAAGCAAAGGCATTCTAGACTAGGACAGTAACCCAACTGGATAAGCTTGCGGCATTCCTTTGGTATTGAGGAGGACAGTAAAAGGCAAAATCCATAACATCCTATCTCTGTGAAGCTAGGCCACTGAGGGAGCATGAGGCAAGATGAGAACAAGTCTCATACCACAGGGTCACTGGAAAACAAGTTTCCTGGAAGCTTAGAGAAAAGGCAAAGTAGCATTTTCTTTTCTGGTCCCATTTGGTTAGCCTTAAGAAATGTGTTGCTTTTGGATTCTATAGCAATGAAAACTTACCATCTGCCGTTTGTTCTCAACAAGGTTGGATCCGATGATTCCAAGGAATGATCCAAAGCCGAGCTGCAAAGCAACACGGCACATAAAGCACATGGGGAGATGGTCAGCCTGACCACACAATCATTCAGCTCCTGAGTATTATTCAGGATAATGTAAAGTAACTGAGGTATAGATGCTAAAGCCATGTGCAGTCATTACTTACACAAATACAGTATGTGCAATAAAAGTATTTCTCCCACCATTTGCCATTTTCCCTTGCAGATATAAATCACATCTAAAAAGAAATGCATGTGTCCAAAAACTAAAAGCTAAATTTAACCATGGCTTTCCAGAGCCTGCTTATTTCAACGTCAGTATCCATTACCTAGCATGTGACTGGTAAAGCACATGTTATATCCTGATCTTTAGCCTTTTTTTTAAAGCAACCTTCCACTCTGATGCACGGGTTATAAAAGAAAGTTTTGAAATAGCAATTTTTGGTGCATCGGGCACATTAATAAAACCCAAGAACTACTTTAGAAATCATCAAACACCTTAACCTAGACTTAAAAACAAAGAACTATTTTTTGAAAGCCTGTATTTGTGGTTGACCCACTGCAATTTATGTTAGCACTTATTCACCTATTCTTCCATCTCTGCTTCATTTATGGACAGAAAGCATTCATTAAAGGGAGAAGAGAAATGGCAGAGTAAATCCTTGAATAACAATTTTTCTAAGTGGTTAGAATGATGGCTCATTGTAGCAGATTCCACTTTCCTCTCAGTTCTGCCATTAGTGGATTGAATCTGCCAGTCTCAGCTGAAACTAACACTAAATGATGGCTGTTGATGTGGATGAAAATGAAAGAAGTAAAAAGTGGTGAGAATGGGCCAGTAAATCTTAACACAAGTTCAGCGATGTAGTTACATATCTCTTTAGCCTCACTAATGGTCTGGATTTCTATCTTCAGCCTTACTTTGGCTCACACAGGTATCTATTTCAGTCTGAGGCCCAAAGCTTACACCTGGGCTTGGAAATAGAATGGACCCACAGGCTGGGCAGGAGCTTGGTGGGGCGGTGTAGAGGAATTGGGTAGTTGTCTCAGAAACCCAAGAATTAAAGAGAACAAAATGAAGGAATGAGTACAAATTTCCAAGGATTCCTTCTGAAGGGCCACTCAGCCAACAATTCCTCTTGGGAAATAGAAGTTGAAGTGCATAATGGTATACAGATCCCATGCCATCCAAGACTCTACTGAGAACATCCTCACTCAGCCATTAAACAATACCTGTCTCCTACCTGGTCTTATTAAAGGCAATTAAAATGTGTTGTCATAAAGTATACTGATTAAAACCTGGTTATAAGCCTAGTTTAGCTTCTAATTCCAGCTCTTCCACTTATGTGTGTGCAATATTGAGCAAATTGATTGACCTCTCTAAGCCTCAGTTTTATTATCTGGAAAACGAGGACTACAGTAGTGGCTGGTATAGGGCTTTTGTAAGGATTAGCCAGGATGATACATTCAAAGAATTTTGCACAATGCCTGGCACAAGGTAAGTACTCAGTAAATATTAATTCTTATTCTAGCGATTATTTTACTATTTTTAAAGACATTTAACTTTTGAGCAACTCTAACCTGATTTGAGCTGGAAAATCTTATCATTATTTGCTCTGTTTCATAAGAGAGTTTTGTGTTCTATCTTATCTTTCCTTCCAATATGTCCCACAGCTTTTATTTTTAGGAAGAATTTCATGAATAGTCTGTGCTATGGCACTCTGGGCCACTTGTGGAGATTGAAAGTTTGAGGCAGCTTCTTATATGGAAAATAAATCATTTTACTGAGTTAATCAATTTCCACAGATATTCACTGAATGTCTCCTGAATACTAACAGCAGTCTTTGCCTTAAGAAGGAAACAGACACTGGCTATTTCTGCACTCTCAGATGGCTCTCTAATAGCAGTGACCAGAAGAGGTGGGCTGAAGCCTCATGAAATTGACTGGAAAGACAAGGTACTCTGGGACTAGTAATCCTAGGCCAGCCAGTTACTTCATCCAGTTCCCATCCACTTTCCTTCTATAATATTTTATTTCACTCCAACTCACTCAATTTTTTAACATTCACTGAGTACTTTTGTCAGATAAATAAGAAGACATGGCCCCTGCCCTCAAGGAACTCACAGTCTAGTGAAGGAGAGACAGACTGTGGTTTAAGAACCACAGGTGAGGTATAAACAAAGTGTTGTAGGAGCAGAGAATAATTCATTTTGTATGATATCCCTGGCTCTGCTACTTACAAACTGTGTGACCTTGCATTAGTCCCTTAATCACTTTGTTCTTTGGTTTCCTCATCTAAAAAATGGAGCTTATAATGGATTAAATGAGATAAGGTATAGGTATACCTCAGAAATATTGTGGATTCAATTTCAGACTACAGCAATAAAGCAAGTATCACGGTAAAGCAAGTCGTAATTTATTTGCTACTGGAGGGTCTTGTCTTTAGTTTGTAAAAAAAAACATAACATCTGTTAAGCACAATAAAGCAAAGTGCAATAAAACAAGGTATGCTTGTATGTAGTGTGACTTGCATAAAGTGGGCTGTTAAATACATGGTACCTCTAAGATTTCACAAAGGAGGAAACATTTTAACATGAGCTTAAAGGATAGATAAAATTCATCAGTCAGGAAACTAATATCTTTTGAGTCATGGCTGGAAAAATTCACTCACCTGGATAACAGATTGATGAACTCACCAGAATCTCTAAAACCACTTTATATTTGAAAAGTATTTTAATTTAGGGAAACACTTGCCATCTACTTTGGTCATAGTAATGTTATGGAATTTGATGGAGTGCATGTCATTCCCATTTGACAGATAGGAAAATGGAGATCTAGAGAATTGTATGGACTAGTCCCCTCTTACAGCAAGTTACTAGCAGGGACAGTACTAGCCCTCAGGTCCTCTAACAGCCAGGGTGCTTTCAACCATACTTTGCTGTATTTGTGGCCAATGTTAGTGAAACACCTTCGTAGCTTCCCCATAGAGAAGTTCTCTGCAGGGATGCAGTGAGAAGTCCTATTTGAGGAAGAGCTGAGGGATTGAAAGTAAAGAAGGAAAAAATCAACAGCATTTCCTGAAAAATTGGACAGCTGCTTCTAATCAACTGCTCTCCTGAGGTCTCAGAAAGGTAATTTCTGTAGTCACCCTTCGAGAACTGCATGGAATCATGGAACATTCAGACTTTTGGATCTCCATCTTGATTACCTATTACATGAACAGTTTGCTTTATTTTGGCTGTCCTCCACTTGCAGAAGAAAAAAGACAAATCATGAGAAATCAAAATTAGAGTCAAGGATTCTTTTTGGGTTGGGCCCTATAACCTATGCTTATCTCCATCCACTGCCCCAGACATGCAGTGCTGAGGCACAGAAGGATTAGTCATTCAATGAATATCAATTGGACACCTACTTTGTGGCAGGCAGTATGCTAGCCTAAACCTATGATTTGGAGGCCAGGATGTAGGGTGGGGTATGATACCAGGACCAATCAGAGTCAGCCTCAGGAGCTATAATTTAGGTAAACTGGTCCACAATCCCTTTCCATAATCCTGAAATCCACAAAGCTCTTAAAACCAAAAGGGGTTATTTTTTTTTCTTGGTAACTAACTTAGTGGCAAAACCAGACCTCAAACTGATGTGAGCATTTAAAAAAAAAATATCTTCATCTGCCTAGTGTAAAAATTCAGTTTATTATAGAAATATGAAGATGCTTTATTATTGGGTATTTATCAAGACCCCACTGGGATATTAGATAATATATTATATATGTACTATATTATCTTTCTAAAATAAAAAAGTATAAATTCTCAAAACACATCTGGCCTAAGGGTTTAAACAAGGGATTGTGGACCTGTATAAACAAAGGTAAATTAGATTGTAGCTCAACATCCCACAAAGCAGGATGTGAGAATTTTCTAGGAACCGTGAGTAGGAGGAATCTATGGTAGGGAGTTCAAAGAGATGGTAGACACAACCATGGATCACAGTAGTTGAAAGTGTCCCAGCTGTGTCTTTAAGTTGGTATAAGACAAATATTTGGATAAACAGAGTGAGAGAACAGAGAGAATGATCCAGGCCAGGGGGAACACTGAGAATGACAGCGTCAAGGCAGAAAAGCCCAAGTCATGTTCAGGAGACTATGAATTGACAGTTTTGGCAAAAGAGAGGTGATGGGAGACCAGGCCCACGGTATTTTCAGAGAACTTTGAATGACAACAGTAAAGAAGCAATAGGGACCCAATGAAGGTTAGAACCTTCTGGCATTATATGTCTTATCTAGCAAATCAAGATTCAAGTCTTATCTTTGGAATGTAATTACTGAAGTAAGAACTTTATTTTAGAAACATTTCGACAAGAGGTAAACAAAATTTCTGCTCAATTCACAATAAAACACCAAATCCCTCTGTCCAGAGCTCCTTAACTTTCCTGAGCATTCAAGTTAGTCAAAGCTTGGTTGGATTTATTAAAAGAATCTTTACCTGTGAAGTCACACTGGCCAAAGATTTCTGGGATAATAATTGTTTTGAATTATACCTGTTGTCTCTGTTAATTTTCAGTTAGCTCTGGTATAATGGATATAAATATTACCAGACATAAAATAACTCGAGTATCATTATTATCAGACATAAAATAACTCTGATAAAATTTTCAGTTAACTGAACCCCAACGATCCCCAGGGGAATGGCTTAGAAACTCTTGATTTCTTCTCAGAAAGAAAACCCAGGCTGGTGTAGGCCCTATCAGTACAACTGCTGGGGAGGGGAGAGGGTTCAAGAATAAAAGGCTTTCCACATTGATCAGGTGGCCAACTCTATCTTGTGGGTTGCTTGAGAAACACTTTAAGAGGCTTCCCTCTCCTGGATTTAAAGTTAGAAAGTTAAACAGGAACAGACTCTCTCCCCTGCCATTCTCAGCTTTATATAACAACTGAGGCTCTTGTTTTTTTAGGCCTCCAGAGTAGAAAGCTCACTGGAACTCTTCTGGAATGGAATATGTCTTGAATATTCAAGGACAGTAAAATGCCTAAGTCTTTCTTTGTGAGTTTTAATTTTTAAAAAATTGTACTGTTCAGCCTGTACAGGTGAGCATATCTTTAAAGATGAATGTATGCATGTGCGCCTTAGGGTGACGATGCCACATTCTAACTCAGGTAGAGTAGCTAACACCCTATTATAATGCACCTCACTGTAAAAGGCTCCTCTTTTGGCAAAATGAAGATGCCCAGAAAAGTTTCACATGACTTAGTATTATGCAAATACAATTATATTTTAAAATGCCTGGGATCTCAATATTTAAATGAATTGTATGGTAAATCTTTTTTAAAATATAATAACTGCTTCCTAGTTTGTCTGTTTTGAAATTTAACTTCTCATATATTGTTAACACATTTAATCAGAGTCTAAAACAGCAGAGTTCCAAATAACCTGAATTTTTTTCACAGTTCTATGCAATGGAATTTTGTTTAAGGCGACCGATTTAATAGTGAGGAATCCTAAAATGCCACATTATGCTCATTCTGGTTTTATAGCTAAGCATACTTTATTTATTGTGTTTTAGTTTTCTATGTGGTTGCTGGTCCATCTGATTTAGACTCCCTGGGTGGTGATTAAAATGCAGACTCAGCATGTCTTACTTTTTCTATCAAATGTTAGCTCAGAGAAAGAAAAATCAGATTCTTGGGTCCCATCTACTGAATCAGGATCTCTGGGGGTAGGGAGGGGAGTTCTGTATTTTTTACAGGACCAGGTTCACCAGGTCATTATGCACACCAAGGAGGGGAAACCACTGACTTAGAGTTTATATAGTACCTCTCTAATGACCAAATATTCAATTAGTGAAAGTGTCCAATTTCTGGACCAATTTTGAATCTCAGGCATTTACTGTTTCAGAGATATGAGTTGTTATTGTGTTTGTTACAACATGATCTGACCTATAAACTCAAATGGCTTTTTCTGCTTTTCAGTCTGTAATATTCCCGCTTCACTTTCTATAATTAAAACCCATTTTAAAGAAACAATCTACAGGAACTACAAGAGCAAATTTTTAAAGGTTAAATGATGAGGCACACTGTCTGTTAGGGATGGCTCTCCTATTAACATTTCCAGGTTAGCTCTTAGTTAAAAGCACACACACAGACATATGCCCCTACTGCTTCAACTTGAAATACTAGCTGAACATCAGGTACCCAATAACAACAACTGTGCACCTTCCTTCCTTTGTTAGTATTCCAACCTAACCACCCACAGTCAGATATTCTACAGAGAAGGTTCATGGCCACTGATCATGAATAGGTGTTTCTATTCTTAAGTGACATGGAAAATACCTTCCTTTCACCCATAGAGAATCTGAGTCTTGGTTTGAGCATTGTTAGCTCATCGGTCAGAAATATTTCACTAAATGCAGCTACCTGAAGCACACAAAGTGACACAGACCCTATATATTGCTTTTCCAAGCCACCAAAATGCAATATTACCTCCCTTTCCTCTCCACCCCCTTGCTTGTGTTTAAAAATAAAATTCAATTCTGCCGATGACTGGTTTTCTTGCCTCACCATAGGAAGTAGACCAGGTGAGTTCTCACATCATCTGTTGAACAGAGGGCACCAAACAGTGTCTCTGGGATACCTGCCCTTGCCTGGCGGGAGCCCTGCTGGCCTAAGAGCTGTGAAGGAACTTTCCCAGGCAGCCTTCAGCTCATGGGAGTCCAGCTCAAGTTGGGTCCCAGCTTTGGTAGGGCTATTGAGAAGGCCGACTGTGGAATCAGTGACCTAGGCAACAGGCATCAGTCTAGATCACTCACAGCGCTGGCTTGTCAAAGGCATCCATCTTTAATCCCTTTCCCTCTTTTTGCTTCTCTTTCTCATCCTCACCTCTCAAATAAAAAAAAAAAAGAAAAAGGAACAAAACAATGACAAATGCATCTGACCTCTTTGCTATCCTAAGATATTTTTTCAAATGAACAATCTTAAAATTTCTTCCTGCTTTTTAACAGTTTCAACTGAGAAGTCATTTAATTGATATTAAAAATATGACCCAAACTCTAGAGTTAGGTTTTTGGGTTCAGCAGCTGTGTGTGTAGATCTAAATGAGGTTTTGTTTTTGTTTTTTCTTTTCCCCCAGCTTTCTTGAGGTATAATTGACAAATAAAATTGTATATATTTAAAATGTACAACATGCCGATTTGATATAAAATGAGTTTTGTATGTAAAATGTTCAGTGGTTTCCAAAATGGAGTGCAAACATCCTTGGGGTGGGTCAAACAATCCAATGAAATATGGAAAAAAACTATTTGAACTCTTATTTCCTATTATTGTTATTCTAAAATGATAAAAAAGGATTTTATCATTACAAATATCCAATAAACAGACTGTCGATGGTGTCTTTTGGTATGAATGTCAGATGATAAAGTGAGCTCTCCTGAAGGAGGGCAAGTTCTAAGCAGCAAAGAGTGGGGCATTTGACATGTACTTGGATTATCTTACGTAATTTTAACTAAACTAGTCCCAACAAAATAGACAAGTAGTTTGGAAAGACTCCTGCTGTGAAACCACGAATTAAAAATGACCCTAATAATGTAAGCACAAGCTAGCAACTGGAAAATGGCAGGGTTGACACTTTTAACTCTCAGGGTGAGCTTTTTGTCAGCCATGTAGTGAGATCAAAAACAATGATGTCAATGACTATCTAATCATATCCGATAAGTCAGCCAAAAATATTCAAAATTATCTAGTGGGCTATTTGAAATAATGATTTATAGCCACTTTCTTTAATGATAGACTTCATATGAAGTTCATATCAGTCTTTGAAATTTAGTTTGTATGAAGATATTAAAATTATTGTTTATTTCATTTTATCTAATTTTTAAATTTCCATTTGTGTATGTTTTATGAACATGTACATAATTTATAAGTGAATTAATATACATATTTTAGGAGTAAATATCCCATGTATTTTTCTTGATAGGAATGCAGGATCACTTTGGAGATCAGTGTCGTTGGTCACAAAGTGTCAAACTGCCAGGGTCCTCAGATTTCAGGTAAGATTAGGAGACTACTGTTATACATAAGAAAGCAGATGCACAGAGAGGAGAGGACCTTAGCCTAAGGTTAACGCTGCTAGTTAGTAACATCTTCTAGACCAGAAAACGGAGGTCCTAAAGAGTGAGATGATTTGCTCAGGATCACACTGCTAGTTAGGGATGAAGATTCTTAGTCCAGTATTCTTTTTAATGGGTCCAGTTGCATTTCTATATAAATATAGAGATATATAAGGAAGGAAAATGGAGCAAACACTAGAAACTCAAACCAAATTGAAAACCATCAGAATAGAACCTGAAAGTCTAAAGCCAGCAAGCTGCTGAGACCCAACTATGCCTTTTATACTTACAATAACTCCCGGGTAATAACCTCCAACAGTCACATTCTGAGTCCTGGTGGTTGCAGCAAGGCCCACCGTGAGAATTAACATGGACACAATAAGCAAAGTCACCGTAACATAGATTGAATTTCGTTTCCTCCGATTGAAGGCCCCTGAAAGTACACAGAAAAACTGAAATTGATCATTTCTGCTGGAGAAGAGTGGACTTAAAAAATAACTAAGAAGGTTTTCCTTTCCCACTTCAACTGGTAACTGGGGTTATTTCTGGGGAGTGGAATTTTGGGGAAGGAATAGAGCTTTAGTTTTACTTTTTCTTTTTGAAGTTGTCAGGTATCATATTTACAATAAAAAAATGTATTTCCAGTTTGAAAATAAACAACAAGATATCTTACCAGTTACACAAAATCAAAACAAAACATTTTTTTTTTTTTGCTTTCGGCATTATATAAAAGATGTGTCATACCCACTTAGAGTGTTTTTTTTTTTTTTTAGGCTAAGTTATAAGGCATACGGTAAACGAGAAGTGTATGTGTGGAAGTATTAAATGAAAATATTTTAAAGCCAATGTGCAACTAAGGTTTTTTTTTTCATAAGTTGGAGATATGAAATTTCATTTTCAGTGTAGATACCAGAATCAAGCTAGAAATTGGGATTTTTTCACTTATTTCTGACATTTGCCACCTCATGTATAAACTTTAAAATAGTATGTTAGCAAGATTTGTTGCATAACAAATGAGTGTAATAAAATAAGTGTTTGGAGGCCATTAGTCCAGGTAGATGGGGAGGATTATAACTTGCACACATTTAAGCTATGTGAAGGTGACATAAATATAAATGATGAGAAACCTGTTCTCCTACTCTGTGATTATCAGACATGATAGCACAAGCCAATATATTTTTTTTCAAAAACAGGCTTATTAAGTCAGATAAAAAAATGGTATCTAGACTTGTTTTTCAATTTAATTTTTAAAAAAGGAATCAAGCACTGCTCCACACCCTGCATGCATTTCTCTGGCCTGGGGAGTGGGGCTCTCAAGAGTAAATACCAGAAACGAGTTACCCTATGAGAATCCAGTTCCCTAGTTGAGAGCATAAAGCAGTGGGGAGCCTCTGATGGGGTCGCCCACCCAGTGGATTGACTGTCATTTATGGGCCTAAAGAGGCCACTGGGGTCTGTTAATAGGACCCTGTCATTCGGAGAGTCTTCACTGCAGCCTCAAAAAGCAGCTGTCATTGAAGCCGGCCAGACTGCACCACTGGGAGGGAGGGGAGAGGGGATGAAGGAAAGGGAAAGGAGAGAGGGAGAGAGAAAACCAGTGGGATCCAGGAGGCTTGGTTGTGGTGAAAGGATGGGGCTGTAGGTGGCCTTGCAGACCCCAGCAGATATCTCCTTCTAATAGGAAAAAAAAGTGTCAAGAGTGCCTCCTTAGGTCCAGTGCGGTCCCTGCAAGGCTCCAAGGAGGTGGCAGGGGTTGGTGGTCTCCCCTAACGTCAGCTTCGAAAATGAGGGATGTGACTCGTCAGGGTCATTTCTAATAGGATACTAGTCTAAGACTATTTTACATTGAAATGTAGAAGTGGCATGAGTGTTTATAGGCCCTATGTACTAAAGTGCCATATTATACCCTGGGAAGAGAGGGAAGAAGAGTTGGGAAATGAGGCTAGCCTCCAGTTGAGCCTGAGTCCAGCCTCCATGGGAAAACAGAAAAGGACCACTAGAGACACCTGTGACATCAGGTCCTTTTGTGTGAGAGGGCTATTTGGGATGCGAATGGCCAGCTGACAGGTTGTAAACAGGATGAGTGAGCCTGGGAGAAGCGGACTGCGAGTGGTGAGCAGGATTTATTTCTTCTGTTTACCTGAAGTTAGTTATCCCTCCTCTTGATTTCTTGGGACCCTAAATGAGTGTCTAAACCAGGGTTCCTAAGTCCATTTGATGATAGACACTTCTCAGTGAATCTTTGAGTTGGTTCCACAGACCGGTTCTAATCTAAACTTACCAACATCGCTTCCCATTTCTGTTTGCCTTTCTCCTTTGTTGCTCACACCCTTTCTGTCCCAAATTGGCAAACAAGAGTGAGGGAACATCTGGATACAACAAGGGTATCTATGTGACACATGAAAGTGTTTTAATACCTCATACACAAAAAAACATGTAATCTTAGAGATTAAATTGGGGGACTGTGTGTGTGCATAGTCTTTTAATTTTTTAATATCACTTGTCTGCTCCTTCTCCACTAACTGGCTTTTGATTCTATTTACAGCTCTTGGGTCTCCTTTGCAAATATCACTCTAACTCTTAAAAGCATAGGAGCCAGGTCAGAAAAGTGACTCAGCAAACCACATGGTGTTATTTGAACATCTATTTTTTTTTCCTGCTTTAGAACCTGTCAGTTGAGAAACCCAGGCAAAGATCCTACAGCTCCACCAGGGCCTTGCCTCTAGGCAGGATTCACTTTGAGTAAAATTCCTAAGACAACTCTCCCATTACTAGGTTGAATATTTATTCTCTGTCCTCTCACACCTTCCCCCAAGTCATCCCTTATTTTATACTATAAGGAACATACTTGTGTAAAATGAAATTCTTTCTAGTCGCACTTGGGGGTGAACCATTTTAAGGCATGCTGGAGTGAGTTCCTTTGAAAAGCAAAGAATCACCTTTCCATTTATCTTTAGTGTCAATTTGACTTAAAAGACACATCTTCTGAGAGCAAGACACACCTGTTCTCTGAAGGTGTGGCTGGAGCTCCTAAAATACAGTTTATTGTGTCTGCTTAGAACATTTTCCTGGTGTTTTATTTTTTTATTTTTTAAGGAAAAAGTAGAGCTCTGTTCTTATTAGGGTGCATTTTGGGGCCTGCCTTAGTTGTCCCGGTAAACAAAGGAATGTCTGATTCCAATTTGTTTAGTAAATCAACATATCAAAAAACCTTAGACACCATGAGGTACTTAAATAAAGCAGTGGGTACTTGAAAACTGCCTATCACAGTGTATATGTAGTGAGGAGCAGTCAATACTTGTTGAATAATCAAGGGGCAACATCTTAGGATTGCTTCCCTTCTAATCAAAAAGGCTGTGTGTGTGTGTGTGTGTGTGTGTGTGTGTGTGTGTGTGTGTGTGTGTGTTCTGAGAGGGAATTGTGTGAATAAATATGGGCTACATTCATAGAATTGGTTTTTTAAAATAGGGTATACTTAGGGCTCCCCAGAACTAAAAGCCTTCTGGCCAACTAGTGTCACAACCCAAATGTTGTTCACTAGCCCGTTTACTTGGTGCCAAGTATATATCTGTTTCAACAACAACCACCACTCCTGCAACCAACAGCAATGGGAGAGTCTGAAATCCAGTCGTTGGCATTGCCTGCCCCCTTCTTTCCCCAGCAGCCTCCCTGCAGAACTACTGCAGCCCTCTCTCTCTCTGCAGTTCCCCACCTCCGCCCCAGATTCGTGAGGACCAGCATACTCAGCTCTAGAAGCACCCAATTATTTGCTGTCTCCACCCTTCTAAATACAGCCAATTTCTCCCTCCTCTGGGTTTCCCCCCTGGCTAGAGCCCCTCACCCTCCTGGCACTGCAGTCTTTGAATCTCAATCCCTCCATTCCTCTGAAACCTGCTCAAAACTCTCCTCTTCCAAGCAGTTTTCTTGACCGAGCTCACTCTAATCACTCATTATTTCATGTCCCTACTTCTTAGGCACATTACTTAATAAGTATATTAAATATAATTGTAATTGTGGGTCTGGTCCACAATCCATCTGATGTCCACCAGTTTCAGGGTTATGTATCTGACAGGAACCAAAGTGTGGGTTGCCAGAAGGTAGGATGATTGTCTCTGCTCACTTGTTTTACCTCATACATATCCTTCATTACCTCCTTGATTATGGGGTGTGCACTCTGAGTGCAGCGAGGATGAAGGCCCACCATCCTGTCCTATGCACTGTGTTGTTGAGGACTGACTAATTCTAGGGGCTGATCTTCTGAACTGGTTAGAATTTGCTTACCTGAGTCAGCTTTGCCACACAGAGAGGGTTCCAGGAAGTCCCAGCCTTGAGCATCTGTGGAAACCTGTGGCTGCCCACACAAGAGCCTCAAGGCTCTGCCAATCTCCCAAACATTTCCTTAAAGGTACTGAAATCCATCCGGCAATTCTTCGACCAGAGACACCCAAGGCCACTGGTGAATTACAAATGTGTTATTTCGGAGGGAAGGAGTGCCCTGATATAGTAGAGGAGCCTTAGCGCCTGGGAGCGGTGTTTCCAAAAGGGAGAAGGGGGTGCTATGAGAGGATGAAGGGGTGCTGGAGTCAAATTACTATCTTTCTATTGCCAAACACCTGCTCCTCTGCAAGCCTTGGACAAACAGCTCATCCTCAGGCTGCCAGTAAGTGTAGGCACCTTGGTGCAGTATATCCGTGTTTTAAATTTTATTGTTTTGGCTGCTGTTGTGTCTTGCCTTTAGAGGGAACCCACTCAGAAATGCTGCCCTTGGAGGCTGAAACACTACCCTCCCCCCTTCCATTTCCCCATGCAAGGGAGGGCGTTGTTGCCAGAGCTAAGCGAGAGTATCTCCCAAGTAGCCTAGACGCTGATGCAGGCCTGGGCTGTGAGGGACCAGCGCCAGGGAACTCCGTGGACACTCCCCCGTCCAAAGTGTTGAAACCCAGGGTTACCACTCTACTCAGGAATTTGCTCGTACCCTGGGTCTGCAGACTTTCCAAAGCCGGATGCATGGAACAGGATCTATGATTCTTTCCCCACAGCGTCTGGACGAAGCCCACACAGCTTCTTGTTGCCCAGACCTTCGGGAAACGCAAGACTGGCTTAGGGCCCTTGCGAGCCCAAGAAAGAATTATCTTCATCTTGTTCCCCAACCCACAGAGCAATGTGCCAAGTCGCAACGTTTTAGGCCCGGAGCCACTAACCTGCCCACTCTCCCGCAGGCAGATGACCCAGCGCAGGGGGCCAGATTTGCTGGTGGTTGTGGTGGTTGCCGGCAGGGCACTCTTCCCCACCAGCCTTCCCGCGCAGCAGTTTTGGTATCTGCAAGCCAGGGCAGCTTTTGCACCATAGCTGGCCAAGGTAATAAGTGCACTGCGTGTGCGTGTGAGCGAGAGAGAGCTGTGGGGAATCTAGTACTGCTGGGTTCTAGAATCCAACCTAAGTCTTTGACCTCATTTGTACCACGTTGCAAATAACTACGCGCTTAGAAATAAAACAGAGGAAATTCTTATACTGAATATGCAAAACCATTAAAACTAAGATTGTTACCACAATCTAACAGGCTACACTTTCTGCCTCCGCATCCCTGCCCTCGTTAAATGAATTTTGTTCAGACCGAGTCTTTCGCCGACTGGCAGCAGGAAGCTCACAGAGGGGATTGCGACCCTCTCCCAGCTCTCTCCACTCCAGACGTTGCCGCAAAAAAGCCTGAAGAGACTGAATGGCAAGAATTCAGGACGGAGGTATTTTGCAGAATGTAAAGTATGTTGGAAAGAGAGAATTCGATTTGGTTAAAATGTATCCGAGGTGAATTTTAAGATTAGATGGGATCATGGTTTGACAATTTCCTCCCACTCTCCTGGCCTCCAAATTAATTTTTCTGCCTAGTGAAATCGTAGGGCTTGGGAAGGTGCCTAACAGCTGAGGAGGACTGGGTTTGTATTTTATTTGTTACTATCAGAATGCAGCTTTGAGGAGCAGCCAGATTGGTGCCTGGAGGTAGCTGTACCGAGTTTTGATGAGGAAAGGTGTTGAACCAAATCAGGGTAGTGGGTTCCCCCACCCTCCATTCCACCCGGAGAAGGAAAGTGCGACTTCTGAAGATGCGCAGGCTCGCGCTCGCTCTTTCTTGCTCTCTCACTCATCCTCCCCCCTCCCTTTTCACACTCAGGCACATTACATTCCGTGCGTTTGGAGCAGAATAGGAATCAAATTCAAGCAATGTTGATCTTACTGCTGCAGAGCGCAGGGCTGGGCTGTCTTGAATGATTCTTCAGGAATTCTCCTCCCGCCAGTCCTTCTTTTTTCTCCCACCCGCCCATCTCTTATGGTTGCTCACCGCCCCACCCCCCACATCAGCTAGGTGAAAGTCAGCCCAGCCAACCCCACTGCAGCTCTGAATTTCAGGGCAGCTCCGACAGAGTTGGGAGAGGGTGAGGGCCCTGCTTCTTTTAATTATCATTAGTCGTGAGCTCTTAGAAGTGACGGGGACTTTGCAAAGAGGGAATGTCTAATGTAAAGAGAAGGTGCAGGTTGCAGGGAAGTGTTTTGATTCCCCAGACAGCTGGGATTTACCACCGGCTGCAAGTCTGTTGACGCACGCACACAAACACGTACACACCCGCACTCCGGGCAGGGAGACTCCAACGCACGCTGGGAGCTCCAACCTCGACGCGTCGCCCCGGCCCCCGCCTGGCCGCTCTCTTGGGGCTCTGGTCCACCACCCAGACGCTGGGGCTCGCAGATCCCCCTCCTTAGTCTGGCTTCCCGCTTCCCGCTTCCCAGCTCTCTCGGCGGTCAGTGCGCTCTCAGTCCAGAGGGCAGCGCATACACCCCTCGCTGCTGCCGCCCCTGGGAAAAGCGGCTAGACTTACCCATAGAATCGGGCAGGGACATGTCGCTGGACCGCTGCTGAGTCAGGGACTGATGCATGGTGAAAGCTGCCCTGTTGCCCCAGACACCGAAGCTGCTTCACTCACCCCGGGCTCAGGGCGCCGCGCAGAGCATCTTACTCGGTGGCTGCAGCTCCGGGTCCCTCCTAGAGCTGAGAGAGATTGCTTGTGATTGTGAGGTGCAGCCCAAGTGCCGCCTCCCCCTCCCTCTCTCCTCTTTTGCCAGTCTCTGCTCCGAGAGGCAGCAGCATTGACAGTCCGAGCAGCCGCGTGCGCTTGCGCAAGAACCCCCCCTCAACTTCCCCCCTTGGCACCCCCATCTAGTTATCCACCTCCCATCTTCCAAAGCCAGACGGAAGCCGTTTTAGTCCCTTGGGGCCAGGGCTGCGCAGAGAAAGAGAGAGAGGCTACAGCCTATGGCCAACCGACCTTCTCTATAGTTTGGAGAGAGGGCCTTGGGCAAGAATCCTGTTCTAGGATTTGTAATTGGGGAAGGGGTAGAGTCAGAGGTTCCAAGCTGAGAGGCGCGCGCCCGCGCGCACACGCACGTACACACACACACACACACACACACACACACACTTATTTGTGCAGGTTTGATCTTAGTGCTTCCAGAATGACATAATGCAGCTGGAGATGATCCAGAGAAGGGCTACTCTATAATCAAGGGGATGGGGGAGGGTGGAGGGGGCTGCCATATGAAAATATTAAACAAACGCAGACTCTTTTCTAAAGAGTCTTTATCTTTTCTAAGATGAACGCTGGAAAGGGATGTGAGCAGAGTGTATAAAATTATGCAGAGATGGAGAGAGGGAACACAGCCTTATTCGCCAAATCTGATAATTCTAGAACCAACAGTCCCTAATAGCTAGAAGGAGATTCAATTCAAACAAATCTGAGTCTGCATCAGCACTCCAGTTTGTGCTTTTGTTCAGGGTGCTTTTATGTCAAATTTTTCATTTTCTCATCTTAGCAGCCATGCAAGGCAGTAAGAGGAGGTATCAAGAACTCCATTTTACAGATGAAAACCTGAGTCTTAGAAGGGATAAAAACTTTCTGTAGTCACTCAGCTAGTAAGTGGCAGAGGTGGGATTTGAACCTAGATCTGTTGGTAGCTGAAAAGAAATATTACTTTATATATCATATTGAAAACCTAAGGAATTCATTAGTCCCAAGAGGTACAACAGGATGAAAACACAAGCAGCTCCTGAAAGAGTGAAAAGTCATGGCTGACAGACCCACTGGAGATTGCTAAGGAAAACTGAGGATGAAGGGAGAATCTCCTTGATCCTGGAGGACAGCCAAGTCCTTCCCCAACCCTTCCTTCCGGACCCCATTAGGATATTGGGCTGGAAGCACTATGTTTTGGCCCAGAGTGTGGTTCTGATGTCCCAAAACAGCAGCAGAATGGGATGAGACCTCTTTGGGGTACCCTCACATCTGCCTCATGGTCAAGGGAGGTAGAAGGTGAGGAAGGAGATAACAATGGGCTCCAGCTACTTCTGGAAACTCAGTCCTGTGGGACTGGTATCCAAGGGGATTGACTTGTTTGAAGGCATCCATCTGTCCCAGTGAAAGCTCTCAGGTTCCACTTGTCAGGTCTCCTTCCAACAGCCTCTCACTGATAACTGCCGCAACACTCTCTCCATGTCCCCACCCCGAAACTCACCTCAGAATCAAGTATAAAACTTTTCTGAGAATTGATGGGATGAAGAAGAGTACTTGATTTCCCCCAGCTCTGGTTTGCTAATCTACTGTGAGGTTTTGTTTCCTTATGCAGGAAATGGAAAGGCCCTTGCCCTTTCCTATCTTCCAAAGGAAGAAAAGATGTTTCCTGAAGGTTAAAAAGGAAGTCTTTTATAAAGAACTTGGGCACATCCCAGGGACCAGGCTGAATGCTGTGTCAGGTATTATTAGCATTCCTACACTATAGATGTGATTTAGAAATCTGTGATAATTGTCCTAGATAGAAACAAGATGCCCAGTGTTGTAGAGGTATATGTTTTAGGCATGCGTGGCTTATGTGTCAGTCTTCATGAGCCCCACAAAGGCAGAGAGAAATCCCATATTTAGACTCTTGCCATGTTTGTCTTCAATCCTGTTTACTTTCTTCTTCCTTACCCACTCAAAATATCTCACATATTTAATGTGAAGACCTCTGGCAATCAGCACTGATTTCTCAGGAGTACTCCATAATTAACTGATTTTGTTTCCGTGGAAGTAGTCTCAAAGAAAAGAGTGTTTTATATAGGTAGGAAAAGACTGTTTTACACCTATTTTAGAAATTTTTGTCTTCCCTATAGCAACCATATAGCTAGAGACCCCTAAAGAAGCCACATAGAAATTTGTTACCATGCTGGTTTCAAAGGACAGAATGAGGGCTTTTCACTTTAGAGAGAAGCACATTACTCATCAACTGACACAGAATGTATGTGTAATTTGATCTTTATAATCAAAGCCATAAAACAGTGAAGTGCCCTTAGTGAGACTGAATCTTGCTTTAAGCAATATGTGTGTTCCTGAATCCTACATGAACATTAAACACTATTTTAGAAAGTACTAGAGGAGCTGGCTATTTAAAAGAACTGCATATTGTATATTTCCTTTGGACTATCTCTTAAGGTACCTAATGGGACTTGGAACACAGCAGGCTCTCAGTCAAGTTAAAAATGACTTTGAGAACAGTAGCAGTGACAATAACAGCAGCTGTGGTAGCTCAGAGTAGTAGCAGTCTTCTCCCCAGAGATAGCATGCTTGTTTGGACAGAGGAGCTGGGATAGGGGAGGGACTACAATGGGAACTTGGTAAAAAAATCACATTTCAACCAAGCCTGGCATAAAGATCCCTTTTCCTCCAAAAGAAGGTTTATTTGAACTCAGAATGAGCTGGATGATTAAAAAGCGGAGGCAATTTTTTTCATGAGCTCCATTCTGATTTTCTTCATGTCTAAACACATCTGAATTTGATACATTAATAGGCTTGTAGTAAAATTTCTCTAGTGATCACTTAGCTAAGCCTGGTAGGCACTTAAAATACTTGTTGGAATATATGGCACGTTTAATCTATTGTTTCTTTCCTGCTTTCTGAAATAAAACATGATACTGTAAAAATTCCCCAAACCACAGAGACACATGATGCAGCAAATTACTCTCTCCCCCACAATTCTGCTGTCCAGAGATAACAATTTTCCAGGTTGGAATACATTATTCCCAATTTTTCCCCATGCATACTTTTATTTTTGTTTGTTTGTTTTGAGAATTAAATACTTCTTTTAAAAAGAAACTTTTTCAATAATAAAAAAACATTTTTTGTTAAGCATTGTAAGTTGCATTTAGTAGCTTTCACATACACCACATCAAAGTCCGTCTTCAGTCAATCAAACCCAACAGTAGTTCATTCCTGAACAATAAAACTTCCTTTAACTTATATTACGATACTGACTTAACTCTTATAGGCAGGGGATGAAAAGTACATCTTGTTTCTGATCATTAATGTATGATGAAGAGCAAAAGGAGAATTAATGAAAATGAATATAAAGAAATTATTCTGATTTTAAAGTACATTGTTTGGAAACAACAAAAATATCAAAATGATACAGGTATACATATTTCTAGTAAATTCTTGATAAGTAAGTTTAGAAGAACAATCTTTCTTACCACAGAAAGTAGGTAATTTCTTTTTAAAATCAAAGTGTTTTATTTTTTTCCATAGAATTTCAAATTTTCCTAATTTGCAGGCATAAAATTAGCAACAGGGAACAATAATTCATTCAGCAATATATAGGGAAATCTTGATATTCAAAAAGGCTAAATAATGCTTTTCTGAATTTTCAGATAAATGTAACAAAGGTTGATAATCACAAATGTTAAGGTTAGAATGAGATAAATGGGTAAACATAATTAACATGTTTTATACAGTTATATAAAACATGTTTATATTGAAGTAAAAATCTATACAGAAAAACTCACCATATGTTTTACTTTTTAATCAGGAAGAAAAATGGCATGAGATGAGGGTGAGTGGCATTAAGCCCACAGAAATGGTTTGAGAGAATCACTAGAGGGGGCAGTCTTACAGTTTGGATGGCCTGGTTTAAGTACCAGAGATGCCGGTTGGTGGGGATAGGATTCAGTTAAGCTGTAACTGCCCTGTTTCCTTCCTCTAATTACAGAGTGCATGCAGTACATACTTTTTCTTTATCTCCATCAAAAAAACATTCATTAAACACCTAATTAGATGTGGCACTGTTGCAGGCAGGGTGTGTGTGTGTTTGTTTAACTACTTGGTTCAGGTTTGGACTGGAGAGGATCTCTGTGTTCAGCAGCTTCTGGGAATCAGTAAATTTGCTCCCCATTCAAACTGCTCCATAGAGCCTTAAAAAATGTTTGCACTCTGTGACCCAGTAATTCCACTTCTGGGAATTTGTACTAAGGAAAGAGAAATCTGGACTAAGATTTATGTGCAAGGATGTCCATGGCAACATTATTTATAATAAGGAGGAAAGCTGGAAAAAACCTGAAATGCTCCCAAATTAATGGAATGATTAACTAGACACACACAACACCACAGCCATAAAGTGCACATATTATACAGCTATCATAGTCATGTTTTCAAGTGGTAAGGATATAGAAATGGCCATAATAATGGGTGAAAAAGCAGAATAAGAACAACATGTATAGTTTGATCTCAATTTTATTTAAATTTGCATATACATGCAGAGAAAATGACTAAAGGGAAAGTCATTAAAATATTCACTGTAGTTATCTCTGGGAAGTGGAATTATAGGTGGCTACTTTCTTCTTTATACTTTTCTGTATCTTTCAGATATATTCAATGAGCATGCATCATTATTAAAATAAGCAAAAAACCCCTCCAAATTACATTTCCATTTTATAAATAAACAAGTGAATGTTTCATAAAAAATTGTACTCTCTTCTCCCTGAAGTGTATACTTGGGGCTGCTCTGGACACACCTCTTTTGATATTCTCTCTCTCTCTCTCTCTCTCTCTCTCTCTCACACACACACACACACACACACACACATACACACACACACACAGGTGTGTGCACACGCACACGCGTGGCTCTACTTTCAGTCTTCCTTGCTTGAGTGCAAGTTTTAGGCAATATATCACCTCTCTCAAGGGAATCTGTACTTCTCTTTCATTGTGCGACTAAAGCTTGTTGGTTCTGCCAGGTGGGTGAGTACTTTTCCCAGTTCAGCTCTTTCTGTGCCCTTGGAACTACACCAGTAGGGGGCTGTCTACTATGTGATTGCCTGAAGGGAACAGCTTTCTGGGAAACTGACCTCTTTGAAGATAAAGGAACTCTGCCTCTGGTGGAATGGGGTGATTTGAGGGAAATACAGACTAGAAAAAGGAATAAAATTAGTAATTTCGTTTATTAGAGAGGATTCATTTGATAAGGTTATATGTTAGCGTCATACTGTTTAAAAGAAATACCAGCATTGCAGTTCAATTGGACCTGTAACAAGTTCTATTGAAGGTGAAATGCACCTAATTCCATGCCTGCCTCTTAGCTCTGCCCAGGAACCCAAAATTTTGCTATAATGAGAGGATTATTTAATAAAGGCTGCCATCCTTTAACAAACAGCCAACAATTATAAGAGTGAAATATGCACCTAAATTTCAAACAGGACAGAAAGATATAAATTAAAAAGGGAAAGTTCCTCCTCAATCTCACTCTTCAGAGGTATTAAACCTCTATTAAAAGTCTGGTGTATATTTTCCCAGACTTTTCCACTTTTCCTATGCATATACAACAAATATATGCATATACACAGAGTTGCACATATAGATAGTGAACAAAAATGGAACCAAGTTATAAATATTATCCTGTAACTTATATTTTTAAAAACCCTATACTATTTCATGGACATATTTCCATGTCAGTATATACAGATTTACCTCATTTTTTAGCAACTACATTACATTCCATCATGTGAATGTTTCAGACTTAACCAAGCCCCATGGCTGGACATTTAATTTAGTTCATTTTTCATAGTTACAAGCAATACTGCAATAAACATCTCTGTACATATACCACGGAATCAGTTTAAGGGGAAATCTTTCCATCCGCTGTGCCTTACCTAACCATTTGCAATTAGTTTCCTGGGCTCCGGAGAACAGTTTTAAATAGCTATGCCAAATGTTCTGTAGCATCTAGAATGGTCCAAGGCATCTTTCCCAATTAAGTTGCAGTCTACTACATACTACATTTTAAATGACATTATGCTTTAAAGACAGGGCACTGTCTTACATTACTGATACAGTGTTATAACACTCTATCTTCATTATAATGCCCTGGACTTGAATGGGCATTGCCTGAAGAGAATTGGCTGCCAGAGGGTTTTGGTGCACAACATCAAGGGCAGCCCAACCCAGGGGAATACGAATATGTGACCTTCCTACCTCCACTTACATGCAGCATCTCTTCACCGCTTCTAGTAAAAATTCTCAATTAGAGATAACGCATTTTTTTTTTTGGAACCTACTAGTTTGGGAAAAAGAAATAGGAGAGCACTAATACTAACAGCTGAATTGAAGTAGAACAGGCTGCTTTTGTCCCTCTCACCTCTCCATCTTCTTCCCTTTACCCAGGTGCTCACTGACTCCACCAGGTCTTCTGGCTGCTTGCAGGCCCTTTCACTGACACTCTACTTAGAGGTGACCTCAGCTGTTGCCTGCACTCCCATCAAAACACATCTCCTTTTAGAATCCTCAGTTGCCAGTATTCATTTGTGTTAGTGGGACAAAGAGAGCTTAAGACTTGGCAGCAGGAGACCAATTTCTAGCCTTAAGTCTTTGAACAAATCAATTAATCTCTCCGACCCTCCGTTTCAACATCTGCAAAATGGGGATAATAATATCTTCTTCATGGGGCTGATATAAAGAAATGAGATAGCATATGGGAAAGTACATTGAAAGCAAGGAAAAGTGCTCTGTAATTATAAGGTGCCATTATTATTTATGGATTTTCTCTTTCAGATAAACCTATTTCATTATTTTAAAATTTAAACAGGGAATTTCTGGAGATTACAATGTTGTAACTGGGAGAAACGCTTATTACAATGAAATGTCAGGCACTGGAGCAGACCAGTGGGGAAGCTATTTTCAGATGGGGAAACCCTTTGAGACCTTCAAATCCACATATGTAGGGGGTTGCTAGTGTATCACCAAGACAGAAGGCTGGCCAGAGTGCCCCAGGTAAATATGTCAGAAAGGTCTCTGTTACCTTTCCTATAGCCAGGGGAGAAGAAGATTGGCTGGAAGGGGGCAAGGACAGCATAGATTTCCATGAGCTGGCTTGAGGACCTGTCTTCCCTAGGGAGATGTGTTCTAGCAACTGTTTGGTGTGTTTTTAAAGGTCATAGAGGCTTTGGTGCTATAGGATAGAATGGCTGTGACACCTGATTAATGTCTGTGCAGTACTTTCCAGAATGAAATTTAATCAGCAGAATGATTGCAGCAAGCAGCTCCTTGGAGGAAAATGATCCTTTTCTAATGGTGGCTTGTTTGATGTGTTGGCATTGTAGTGAGGCATGTACATTATTAGTCCAGCCTGGTGGGGGCATCATTTAGGACACTGGATCAACTAGTAAGGAAATGCAGCAAACACCAGCAGCCCCTCTATGACTCTGTGTAGGATCACCACAGTCAGATTGCCAGTTCCTCCCCATTCCAAGGACCTTTACTGTCAGTTTCCCATCCCCGAGGTTCTTCCCTGTCAGTTCCCTTGACCCCCTCTTATCATTATTATCTATTCTCTGAGTCCCATCAGATCTGGCAGCATTAAGTTGTGTATGTGTGGGAGGGTCTAGAAGTAGAATTGAACGAGAAAGGGTAGGGATGGTATTCAAAGTTAGGAAACACCTTGAATAGTATAGAACAAACTATTATTGAGTACTTGCTATGCACCAGGTCCTAGAAATAAGTAAGATTCAGATCCTGCAATCAAGGATTTCATAGTTAATTGAGAGATTTATTAAAAATTAATAATTTTAGCACAGAAAACTAAATGCAAAAAAACGCATTAGTAAAGGTGTATGCTGAATACTGAGAGAGGACTAAGAAAGGATTTCTAACTCAGATGGGAAGGATATAGGAAAGTGGTGTTTGATTTAAGTATTAAAAGATTCATTCATTCATTCATTCATTCATTCCCAAGGATGTAAGTTCCATAAGGTCAGGGATTTGTTTTGTTCACTCTTGTAAGTTTATTGCCTTAGAACAGTACTTGAAATATGGTAAGAGCTCAATATTCATTGACTAAATAGCTACATGCCTACTATTTGCCTAGCACTGTACTAAGCACTTGGGATACATGGTGAAAGGGGATAGAAAGGAAAGAATCAAGGAAGATTTCTAGGCTTCTGGCTTGAACAGAAGGATTGGTGTTAATTCTTTAAATGCTTGCAGGAATTCACCAGTGATGCTCTCTGGTCCTGGGCTTTTTTGGTGGGAATATTTGATTACTGATTCAATCACTTTACTTGTATAGGTCTATTTAGGCTTTCTATTTCTCCTTGAGTCAGTTTTGGTAAGTTCTGTCTTTATAGAAATTTATCTACTTCATTTAGGTTATCTAATTGTTGACATACAATTGTTCATAGTATTCCTTTAAAAATTTTTTATGTAAGGTTGATAGTAATGTCCCCAACTATTATTGTCGAATTGTCTATTTCTCCCTGCAATTCTGTCAGTTTTACTTCATGTATATGAGGAGGGGTATCTGTTTTTTTGCTATGTATGTATTTATAATTGTTCTATCTCTTTCCCTGACACTGATCCTATTATCATTATAAAATGTCCATCCTTGTCTCTACTAACAATTTTTGTCTTAAAGTTTATTTTGTCTGATAGTATATCTACTTTCTCTTTTGGATACTGTTTCCATGATACAGTTGACCCTTGAACAACATGGGTTTGAACTGCATGGGTCCACTTATATGCAGATTTTTTCAATAAATACTATAAAAGTAGTTTTTCTTATTTTCTTTGATCTAGCTTGCTTTATTGTAAGAATACTGTATATAATACATGTAATATACAAAATATGTGTTAATCAACTTTGTTATTGGTAAGGCTTCTGGTCAACAGTAGGCTATTAGTAGTTAAGTTTTTGGAGAGTCAAAAGTTAAACATGGATTTTCAACTGCTAATGGGGTTGGCATTCCTAACCCCCATGTTGTTCAAGGGTCAACTGTAATCTTTTTACTTTCAACTTAATTGTGTCTTTAAGTCTAAAACATGTCTCTTTTAGACAGCGCACAATTTGGATCATGCCTTTTAATCCACTCTTCCAACTTCTACCTTTTGATTGTAGTGTTTAATCTATTTGAATTCAATATAATTATGAAAAAAGATAAGATTTTTGTCTGCTATTTTGCTTTGTTTATTTTATTATTTTATATTTTTTATAAGAGTTTGAGTTAACCTGATGACATATGCCAGGGAACAAGATTTCAAATGCTCTTTGCTTCTGTTTTTTATATTTCATGCCTTTTTTTTTTCATCAATTCCTCCATTAATGCCTTCTTTTGTGTTAAATTGATTATTTTTTAGTTTATCATTTTAATTACCTTGTTGTTTCTTTTACTATATTTTCAGTTATATTCTTTAGTGGCTTCCTTAGGGATTGCAATTAACATATTAACTTATAAAAACTTAGTTGAAATTAGTACCACATTAATTACAATATTATTCAAGAACATTGTTGCAAGATAGTTCCATTCTCTGCTGCCTCCTTTGCGCTGTTATTGTCATACAAATTACATCTTTATACATTGTATGTCTATCAACAAAGATTTGTCATGATCTCTTTATGCAGTTGTCTTTTAAATCAGAAAGGGAGAAAAAGAATATGGTATACAGCTTAAAATTACTATTATGTGTTGCCTTAACATCTGGTAAAATTGGAATTTCCTCAAATGGCCTAACTGCAAATCACCCCCACCCTCACTCTGCTTCCACAGAAAAGGTCCTCTAGCCTAGCAACATTCCTTATCACAGAGACTGGGCACAGTGCTTGTTTATCCTTGAGTAATGGTCTTTGGTTCCCTGCCAGTCCATAGAATTATTTAAACAAGTCAATCACATCCTCCCACAAGAACCAGAGATTACCCCATCCACTTGATACTACAAAACCTGCCTCCCACAACCTCTGGTTGTTCACTGTTTTCTCAAGGGCAAACACCTTGTGGCTCAATGTGGCATGCAGTGTCTTCTTTTGGGCTGTGAGTATATGTGACTAATAAACTGCTGTCAATCTCCAGTGTTGGGTGTTGCATGTTTGGTCATCCTCATAGCCCTAGGGCATGGTCTCTTCCTCACCAATGGGGTGAAGAGGAGGTGATCTAAATAATTGGCATTACAAATAGAAGAGACCAACCATGACAAAGTGTAACTGGTCAGCTTTAATTAACTGCTCAAGGCTAATTAACTGGTTCCATGATATGGCAAATGCTGTTTAGGCTAGAACTGCCAGTCGGTGGTAGACCTGCACTTTGGCTTGCATGGCACTGTGTTGCTTTGCCAGGTATTGTCATCTCTTCCCATTCTAAATGCTCTAATCCTCAAGACAAGAATTGTTGTTAATTGACTATACCATGTCATGGTATGCCATTGGATTTGGTCTTAATTTGGCAGGTGGTCTCTGAGGTTTCTGCCTGTGAAGGCAGCAAATACAGCATCTTAACCAATTGGCATGTGAGTCCAAGTTACCAAGGGTGGGACTATAGCTCTCTGGTCACTGTGTCAAGCCTGGTAATCATGCAAAACTTGTTTGTGACTGTGCACTGCCAGGACAGCCCCACTGACACCTCTTTATGAGGTTTGTAGAAAGGAAGGAGACCACCATCTTGAGAATAATTAAGCATGGCACTCAAGTTGTCCAATAGTCATTGTTTTTTCAGGCAAGGGTAGCATCCTTGCTTCTCTCCTGTGCTGCTGCTTCTCTTGTATGCTCTCCTGATCCCCAAAGGTATTAATGTGCACATCCATGTTTGCTCATGGCCAAGGTACTGATGATTTTAAAAAGTGAGAAGGAGTATTTCATACTTTATTGCTCTCAGTGTATAACCACCAGTCAATGAGCCTGAGCTTTGCCTAGCGCTGCTGCTTACCAGCACACTAAGGGCATAATCTTGCAATCATAGAGCTTGATGGATCTCTATCCAGGGCATAAGCACAATGATTTTACTGGATGTGGACCTCAACCCTGAGAAGATGAACTGGCGTTTCCTGGAAGAGAAGGCAGCCACCTATGAGGTGGGCCCCAGAGCCCCTGAACCTTTCCCAGTAAGCACCACAAAGGTCCAAATCACAGGGCAGAGACAGAAACTGAAAGCAGTGGCTCTCTGTGGCTAGACATCTAAATTATTATTAGGGAATTTTTAGACAGAGAGAAGAGGGGATAAAAAGAAAGCCCTTGTGGGACAAAGAGTGGAGCCATAGCAGAATTGTGGACCCAGTGCTTTGCTATGCCATGTTGCTGCTTAGACCTCTATGACAACAAAAGCTCAATCCTCAGGGTTGCAGGAAAAAAATTAAATTGAAACCAAGGTTCACAATTTGACAAAACTGGAAATATAAAATTTACTAAAATAACTTATACAGCAAAAAAGACAAAAGGGCACTTTTACACCTTACAACATAGGTTCTGAATTAATTTAAACATTTGATGAAATGGACCAATTGGCAAACCTTCATAGACTTAATCAATAATGGGGCTCAAATTACAGTTATACTTGGGGACCCATTAAATTTAAACAAGTATCCACTATAATCTTCAGGGAGTTACTGAATACGAAACAGGACAAATAGGTATACTTCACCTTAATTCTCTGAATTATTGTTTTGCCTAAATTCCCGATGGTCATAGCATCCATTACCATAAAATACCCTGTAGTGGGCATGGACACTCTGACTCAGTGAGTAATAAATTAAAATTAAATAAAGTCTTTGGCACTTACAAAATGGCTGAGGTACCCCATGGGTAGCCTGGTAAATGAGATGTCATGGATTCCTCAGTTAAAATAGTTAATATGGTTCCACGTAACTTAAAACATCACTTTTAAACTTATTATATAAGAATTATTGAAAGGATGATTAGCCCCACTGATTCTTCATTTAATACCCTAATTTGGTGTGTTCTTAAGCCTGGAAAGAATGAATTGTGGCTCACAGTAAATAACTGCGACTTCAATGCTGTGGTCCCATCCATTAAGGCCCCTATATCCAATACCCAGTATTATATGAATTACTGACTCCATCCATTCAGCAATTCATAAATATTTTGCTATTATAGATTTAGATAACATATTCTGTTGAATGTCTATCTCAACAACTTGTCAACTACAATTTGGCTTCATCTCTGAAAGGACACAGTACACCTTTACCAGGCTACCCTTGGGGGTACCTCAGCAGCCTTGCCATTACATACAGTCTTTGCAGGCAAGATTCTAACTGCATCCACTTTTCTCTAGGAACACAGATATGACATTACACTGATGACACACTCCTTCAAGGAGATTCATTTGATACATATTAAAGACATAAAAATATTCACAACGAAGCTCACAAAAAAGGGATAGACCATTACTCCACACATAGTGCAAGGTCCCACCTCCTCTGTTACATTTCTAAAATTATTTGATAAATCAAGGGCTACTCCATCTCTGACACTGTCAAGAAACAGCTATTGATCCTTTCAGCACCCACAATGTTAATACAAGTCCAATATCTTTCAGAGATTTTTTTTGGTTCTGGAGGTACCATACTTATCATTTACAAATTTTACTTAATATCCCTGATATTTCTACTTGCAAATTTACCCATCTTGAATGGGGCTTTCTTTAATAATAAGCTTTAGAATCTGTCCAAATTGAAATCAACATGTACTCCTGTTAGTGTCCACAACCTCCTTTCATGCTTCCTGAAATCTCTAGGCCAACTATGATGATTATAAGTTGTTCATAGGCTTCTGTTGCAAGAAATAGTCCTTCATAGCCCTGCACTATGCATATGCCATTAGGGCAGAAATTGCTGATCACATACTGAGATCTGAAAATCAAGTCCCTGAATCTGTGACCTTCCATAATCAGATGCCCATTATGCCTTGGGTCATGGAAGCAGCACTCTACAAACACATCACAGCTGTTGAGGCCTCCTGCCACAGGATGGAGCCAAAACTGGGCCCTCTAGTAGATTACACCTACAGGAGCTTTATATTCAGTGATTTCCCAGATGCCATGATGATGGAGTTGGTCAACTCTCTCCTAGATCCTTAGCTACTGGGGACTCTTTTAGGATCAACTGAGTGACCAACAGTGAGAAATTATATACTTTATGGATGGCATTGCACCATCATACTTGATAGAGTTCAGTAGAATGTTGCTGCTTTTCATCACGTAATCAGAATGTCCCTGAAAAAGATAGCACACAAGAGTCAGTACAGTTGGCCACATGTCAAGTAGTCATTTTAATATTAGATGCCCTGGCCAAAAAAATATCCAAAAAATTGGATTACAAGGTTTTGGGAATCTCTTGCTTCATAGATACCCAAAGTATAAATCAAGGTCATGCATGTCTCTATATGTACTAAGGCCACAATACAAGGTCTTATCACTACACTCCTTATCTACTGTAGAGTTACAGACATTACTGATAGTGACAAAGGTACTCATTTCACTCATTTCACATTCATTTCAGAATACACAATGCTGGCTCTTAAAGACAGTATTCAGTGGAACTTCCATCTCTCTTATAGGCCCCAGGAAGTTGATTTAATTGAAAGGCACACTGAGCTCCTCAGAGAACTCTTTTTAAGTTACAAACTGGCAAATGGACCCCCCTCCACTGAGTGTAACTATTACCACAGGCATTTCTTAGTCTAAATGCATGCCCCTAGGGACATGCATTCCCTTTGCCAATGCCACATGGTCCCTCAAATGCCTTTATTGGCCATAAAAGGTGACATCTCTAAAGTTAATGTTTTTTTGATGATCACTTCACCATGTGGCCCTTTTCCTTCTGGTCAAGTGCCTATTTCTCTTCCTAGGGAGGCACTTCTACTCCCTGAAAGTTTCAGTCATAACCAAGATTTAAAATGATATCAAGATATTTAAGAGGTCAGTTGTGATGTAGGTCTTAAAATTAAGTGCTGCCTTGACAGAGGTAAAATCAGGAGGACCTCAAATAACCTAACTGCAAGTTTTCCTCCTCACTCTGTTCCCATAGACAATGTTCCCCTAGCCAAAAAACTCTTTATCATGAGGACCAGGCAGAGTTCTTGCTTATCCCTGAGTAGCAGGCTTCAGTTCCCTGCCAGCCCATGGAATTATCTGAATAATTATGTCCTTCTGTGGGATCCAAGGGTCGCTTCACCCGCTTGATACTACAGTTGACTCCAATAAACCCTGTTGGTTCACTCTGCTCTTAAGTGCAATCCTCCTGTGCCCCTGCATGAACCCCCCTGAGATGTGATTATGTGACTGATAAACCACTGTCCATCTCATTTGTCCAGTGTTGGGTGTTGTATGTCTGGCCATCTCCATAAACCTAGGATGAGGAATCTATCCTTCACAAATGGGATGAAGAAGCAGTGATCAAAATAAGGAATTATAAAGAAAAAATGCACTTATATTGTCTTTTATATTTGCTTACGCAATTAAATTTATCAGTTCCTTTTTTAATGTAGATTTGAGTTACTATCTAGTGTTCTTTCATTTAAACCTAAAAATCTCCCTTTAGTATTTCTCATAGGACAGGTCTCCCAGCAATAAATTCTCTTAGCATTCGTTGATCTGGGAATGCCTTAATTTCTCCTTAATTTTTGAAGAAAAGTTTTGCTAGATATAGAATTCTTAGTTTACAGCCTTTTTCTGTTAGCACTTTTATTGTGTCATCTTGTTGTTTTCTGCCTCCATTGTTTCTAATGAGTAATTAGCTTTTGATGTTCTTGAGCAACCCTTATGTCTAATGAGTCACTTCTCTTGCTGCTTTCCAGATGATCTTTTTTCTTTGATTTTTGACAGATCGGTTATGATGTGTCTAGATGTGAATCTTTTAAAGTTTATCCTACTTTGGTTTGTTTAGTTTCTTGGATGTGTAGATCCATTATTTTTTTTTTTTTAAATAAAATTTGGGAAGCATTCGGACATTATTCTTTCAAATATACTTTTTGCCACCATTCTTTTACTCTTCTCCTTCTGCGGTCTCCCATTGTACCAATACTCGGTTATGTCCAAGTATTGCAGATCTTTTCATTTTTCATTTTTTTCTGTCTCAGATTAAAAAACCTCAATTGACCTATATTAAAGTTCACCAATTATTTCTTCTGCCTGCTCAATCTGTTGTCAAGTCCCTCTAGTGATTTTTTTATTTCAGTTATTGTACTTTTCAACTCCATACTTTATATTTCATTCATTTTATAATTTTGATCTCTTTATTGATTATTGCTACTTGGTGAGACATCATTTTCATACTTTGCTTTAGTTCTGTTAGCTTGAGTTTCTTTATTTGAGCATATTTAAAACAACTCATTTAAGGTCTTTGTCTAGTAATTCCAATGTCTGGGCTTTCTCTGAGGCAGTTTCTATTGACTGCCTTTCGTTCCTTCCCCCCCCCTACACACATAAAAGTATGTCTTCCTTGTTTCTTTGTATGTCACATAACATTTTTTGAAAACTAGTATTTTTCATAATATAATGTGGCAACTCTGGAAATTAGATTCTCTCTTATGCCCAGGGTATTTTATGTTTTGTTTTTCTGTTTGTTTTTGTTATTGTTGCTGTTATTTTTTAAAATTAATTTTCTAAATTAATTCTGTAAAGTTTGTATTCTTTGTCATGTGTAACCACTGAGAGTGTTGTCAATCTTCTATTTCTTGAGCTGGGCAGTGGATTCCCTATGGCATTAGCTTTTTAAAAATTTTCATTAAGGCTGCATGATAATATTTTATGCATCAAATTTGTATGTAATTAATACTAAAAAGAAATGAGCTATCAAACCATGAAAAGGCATGGAATAACCTTGAATACATATACTTAGTAAGAGAAGCCAATCTGAACAGGCTATATATTGTATGAGTCTAACTATATAACATTCTGGAAAAGGAAAAACTAGGAAAACAGTGAAAAAGGTCAGTGGTTGCTAGGGATTGGGGGGAGGAAATGATGTATGTAGCACATAAATGAAGATTTTCAGGGCAGTGAAACTATTCTATGATACTATAATAGTAGATACATGCCATTCCACATTTGTCAAAATGCGTGAAAATAAAGTACACCATGAAGAGGGAATCCTAATGTAAATTATGGATTTAGGGTCATAATGACATGTCAATATAGGTTCATCAATTGTAAAAAATGTACCACACTGGTGTGGAAAGTTGATAGTTGGGGAGGTTGTTGAGGGGGGAGAGCAGGTATCATGTGGAAGCTCTCTATACTTGCTGTTCAATTTTGCTCTGAACCTAAAACTATTCTTAAAAAAAAGTCTTTTAAAATCTGTATGTATATTATACTTCACAATTTTTTAAAAAGAGGAAATATCTAGAGAGAAGTGATTACAGTTATAGTGCTCTAAGTTTCTCTCATTTTAATTTTAATTTAATTTAATTTATTTTTAAATTAAGTTTATTGGGGTAACATTGGTTAATACAATTAAATGATTTTCAGGTATACATTATAATTTGACATTTGTATATTCTATTGTGTTTACCACCAAAAGCCCAGTTTCCTTCAGCTACCATATATCTGATTCTCTTAACCCACATCACCCTCCTCCAACACCGTATATTTGACCACCTTTACCATGTCTACCACCCCTTTCTTCCCTCATCCTTTACCCTCCAGTAACCACTAGTCTATAGATTTTGTCCATAACTCTCTGTTTGTTTGTCATGTTCATTTGTTGCTTTTAGGTTTATATCTCACAAATAAGTGGTATCATGTGATTTTCAACTTTTTCTATCTGGCTTATTTTGCTTAGCATGATTATCTTGAGGTCCATCCATGTTGTCACGAATGGCAGTATTTAATCTCTTCTTATGGCTGAGTAATATTCTATAGCATATATATACCACCACATCTTTATCCAAACATCTATTGTAGGGCACTTCTGTTGCTTCCATATCCTAGCCACTGTGAATAATGCTGCTATGAACATTGGTGTGCAAATACCTTTTCAGATATGGGTTTTTAAGACTTTGGGGTAAATACATAGAAGAGAGATTGCTGGATCATGTGGTAGATCCATTCTTAGTTTTTTGAGGAACCTCCATACTGTTTTCCATAGTGGCTGTACCAATTTGCAGTTCCAACAGCAGTGTATGAGGGTTTTCTTTTTCTCCGCATCCTCTCCAGCATTTTTTCTTACTTGTCCTGCTGATTATAGCCATTCTAACAGGTGTGAGATTGTACCTCATTGTGGTTTTGATTTGTATTTCCCTAACAGCTAGCAATGTTGGGCATCTTTTCAAATATTTGTTGACTATTTGTATGTCCTCAAGGGAGAAGTGTCTGTTGAGGTCCTCTGCCCATTTTTTGATTGGATCATTTGTTTTTCTGTTGTTATTAAGTTGTATGAGTTCTTTGTATATTTTGGATATTAGGCCCTTATCAGAGGTGTTGCTTGAAAATATATTTTCCCATTCAGATAGTTTTCTCTTTACCTTGTTAATGATTTCTTTGGCTGAGCAGAAGCTTTTTAGTTTGATGTAGTACCATTCATTTATTTTTGCTTTTAATTCCCTTGCTTTTGAGGTCAGATTCATAAAATCTTCTTTAAGTCCAAGGTCCTTGAGATTAGTTTCTATGTTTTCTTCTATGCATTTTGTTGTTTCAGGTCTTATATTAAGGTCCTTAATCCATTTTGAGTTAATTTTGGTGTGTGGTGATAGACAACAGTCTCGTTTCATTCTTTTGCAGGTGGCTTTCCAGTGTTCCCAGCACCATTGATTGAAGAGGCTTTCCTTTCTCCCCTGTATGTTTTTGGCTTTTTTGTCAACATTATTTGCCCATGTAAATATAGATTTACTTCCGGGGTCTTGATTCTGTTCCACTGGCCCGTGTGTCTGTTTTTCTGCTAGTACCATGTTGTTTTGATTACTGTGATTTTGTAGTTTAATTTGAAGTTGGGCAGCATGATGCCTCCAGCCTCGTACTTTTTCTCAGGATGGCTTTGACAATTTGGGGTCTTTTATGCTTCCATATGCATCTGAATCATTTTGTTCTATTTCTTCTAAAAAATTCCAATAAGATTTTGATGGGGACTGCATTAAATCTGTATAATGTTTTAGGTAATATGGTCATTTTAACTATGTTGATTCTTCCAATCCAAAAACACGGAATATCTTTCTATTTCTTTGTATCTTCTTCAATTTCTTTTAATAGGGTATTGTAGTTTTCATTACATAGGTCCTTCCCATGTTTTATTAAATTTATTCCTAGGTATTTTATTCTTTTTGTTGCAATTGTAAAATAAATTATTTTTTCCACTTCTTTTCTGACTCTTCATTATTAGAGTGCAGGAATGCTACAGATTTTTGAACATTGATTTTGTATCCAGATGCATTACTGTATTTGCTTATTATTTCTAGTAGTGTTCTTGTAGAGTCTTTCAGGTTTTCTATATAGAGAATCATGTCATCCACAAATAGTGACAGTTTGATTTTTTCATTTCCTATTTGGATGCCTTTTATATCTTTCTCTTGCCTAATTGCACTTGCTAGGACCTCCAATGTTATATTGAATAACAATGGCAATAGTGGACAGCCTTTCCTTGTTCCTGATCTTAGAGGAATGGTTTTTAGTTTTTCACCATTAAGTATAATGTTCACTGAGGGTTTGTGATATATGGCCTTTATTATGTTAAGGTACTTTCCTTCTATACCGATTTTGTGAAGTGTTTTGATCATAAATGGATGCTGTATCTTGTCAAAGGCTTTCTCTGCATCTTTTGATATGGTCATATGATTCTTATTTTTTAATTTGTTTGTGCGGTGTATTGCATTAATTGATTTGTGTATGTTGAACCATCCCTGTGCCTCTGGTATGAACCCACTCAATCGTGGTGTATACTCTTTTTAATATGTATGTTGCTGTATTCGGTTCACTATATCTTACTTAGGATTTTTGCATCTGTGTTCATGAAAGATATCGGTCTGTAGTTTTCTTTTTGTGTTATCTTTACCTGGTTTTTGTAGCAGAATAATATTGGCCTCATAAAATGAGTTGGGAAGTATTGCCTCCTTTTTGATTATTTGGAATGGTGTGAGGAGAATAGGTATTAAATCTTCTTTGAATGTTTGGTAGAATTCCCTGGTGAAGCCATCTAGTCCTGGATTTTCACAATTTTTGTAGGTTTTGATGATCATTTTAATTTCCATACTGCTGATTGGTCTATATAGATTTTCCACTTCTTCTTGATTCAGTCTAGGAAGTTTGTAACTGGTCCATTTATTCTAGGTTATTAAATTTGGTGTTATATACTTTTACATAGTATTCTTGTATGATCATTTGTATTTCTGAGATGTCAGTCGTAATTTTCACTCTTTTATACCTGATTTTATTTCTGTCTTTTCTCTTTTTTTCTTTAGTGAGTCTAGCCAGGGGTGTGTCAATTTTATTAACCTTCTCAAAGAACCAGCTCTGTGGTGCATTTAATTTTTCTATTTTTTTTCAATTTCATTTATTTCTGCTCTGATTTTGATTATTTCTTTCCTTCTGCTGACTTTAGGCTTCATTTGTTCTTCCTTTTCTAGTTTTTTAAGATGAAGCATTAGATTGTTTATTTGGGGTCGTTCTTGTTTTTGGAAATAGGCCTGTAATGATATGAACTTTCCTCTTATAACTGCTTTTGCCATGTCCCAAAAGGTTTGATATGTTTTACTATGCTTATCATTTGTTTCTACGTATCTCTTGATCTCTGTTTTTATTTTCTCTGGCCCAGTTATTCTTTAGTAGCACGTTGTTTAATCTCCATGTATTTGTGGTTCTTCCTTGTCGGAGCCAGCCGACAGTCGAATCAGGGCCTCCTGTAACGAAAGACGGGAAAAGAAAAGAAGAAGAAGGGAAACACACAGATGGGGTCGAGAGGGACGAGCTCGGAGACTCGACCCTGAGTTTATTTTCTCACATGCTTATATACACTGTTATAACAGCAACAAGGATGTTTGTTAGCTACAAATGTATACACCAAGTCAGCACATCCTGAAACTTCCCCCTCAGCCCTGGGGCCGTGTTTTCAAGATTTAGTTTGTTCTACCAAAACAAGTTCCTACTTAAAGAACAACAACACCTGGTTTGGGCCAAATGGCCCCCCACACTTCCTGATTTCTTTTTGCAGTTGCTCTCTAGTTTCAAAGCATTATGATCAGAGAATATGATTTGTATGATTTCAACCCTCTTATATTTGTTGAGGCTATCTGTGTCCCAATATGTAGTCGATTCTTGAGAATGTTTCATGTGCACTAGAGAAGAAAGTATAAGTAGCTGTTTTGGGTAGAAGGTTCTGTAAATGTCAATTATGTCCAGTTGGTCTAATGTGTCATTTAAGGGTGTTATTTCCTTATTGATTTTCTATTTGTATGATCTGTCCATATCTGACAGTGGAGTGTTTAGGTCCCGTACTATGATGGTGTTTTGGTCTGTTTTTCCCTTTAGTTCTGTTAGTAATCGCTTTACATATTTTGGGGATCCCAGATTGGGAGCATAGATATTAATGTCTTCTTGGTACATGATTCCCTTTATCATTATGAAGTGTTCCTCAGCACCTTTCTTTACCTTTTTTTTATTTTGAAGTCTATTTCGTCTGATATTAGTACTGCTACTTCCTCTTTTCTCTGAATGCCATTTGCTTAAAATATCATTTTCCACCCTTTCACATTGAATCTATATTTGTCTTTGGAGCTGAGATATGTCTCCTGGAGGCAGCATATGTTTGGGTTTTGTTTTTTGATCCAGTCTGCAGCTTGTGCATTTTTACTGGTGAGTTCAGTCCATTTACATTTAGGATGATCTTTGAATCCTCCCCTTTTCAGTCATTGTTATCTCAATTTGTCCCTATGTATGCTCTCATGTTCATTACTCTTTTGCTATAGAAATTCTCTTGTTATTTAAGCTTATAATGTCCTGTTCTTAGTAAGGGTTGCATTCCTCTTCTCCCATTTGCCTGATAGTTGCCTTACTCCTAATTATGCATTTTTTTTTGTCATTTTGTTTTTGGTGAGCTGACCCCTTTCAGTATTTCCTGTAGTGCAGGCCTCATAGTGGAGAATTCCCTCAATTTTTGTATTTCTGGAACGGTCTTAATTTCTCCTTCATACCTAAAGGGGAGCTTAGCTGGATACATTATACTAGGCTAGTATTTCCTTTCACTTAATAGTTTAAATATGTGATTCTATTCCTTTCTGTCTTGTAAGGTATGCACTGAGAAGTCCAACGATAAGCTAATGTGTTTTCCTTTATAAGTTACCATTTTCTTCTCCCTGGATGCCCTGAGAATTCTATCTTTGTAATTGATTTTTGATCATTTTAATACAATGTGTCTTGGTGAAGGCCTTTTTGGGTTCTTGAATTCCCAGCTCCAGCTCATTCCTTAGATTTGGGAAATTCTTGTCAACTATTTATCTGAAAATGCTTTCTAGTCCCTACTCCTTTTCCTCACATTTGATAATTCCCATTATTCTTATGTTTCCTCTCCTAGTGGTATCAGCTAGTTCTTGAATTTCTCTTGCATTATTTTTCATTCTTTGGTTTTTCTCTTCTTCCTTCTGATTTATTTCTAGATTTCTGCCTTCGATATCACTGATCCTTTCCTCCATTTGGTTGACTCTATTTCCCAAGCTTGCTATTTCATTTTTCAACTCTTGCAGTGATTTTTTTTTAAATCTCCAGAACATCTATTCTGTTCTTTTTGAGGGTTTCAATCTCCTTGCTCTGCTCATCTTGGTGTTTTTTTTCAATTCCCCAAATTGTTTATATGACTCCTTTTGGAACTCACTGAGTTTTTTCAGAAGTACCATCCTGAATTCTCTGTCTCTTAAGTTGCATATTTCTATGTCTGTAAGCTTATTTTATAGAGATTTTTCTCTTTCTTTCTGAGATGCCTTGTCACCTTGGTTGTTCATGGTGTTTAATAGACTATTTCTTCACCTGGCCATTAATGGAAATGTATTCTGCTTTTTTTCCAGAAAGAAAATGTATTATATAAAGGTCTCTCTTTAGCTTGCTGCAAAGAAAGCACTTTTCTTTTGCTTTCCAGTCAGTGGCATCTAAGCCTCTTGGATCCCTGCTTTATATAAAGCCTTAAAAATGCCTTTTTATTTTCTGATAGATATTTAATCATGCTCGCTACTCTCAGTTTCAATCCCTGTCAGTGTTAGCAACAGTTTTGTGAGCGTTTGCTGAGATTCCCCTGGGACTCCGTGGCAATTGGTCTCAAAGGGTATGAGGGGAGGGGCCCTCTCTATTGGGGACTGAGGTACAGCTCATTCTCAGTTTTGCAACTGCAGCTGGTAAAAATCAACTGTTGCTTTTCTGCCATCCTGCTTCTCTGCTTTCTGCCCTGATGACTTAGCCCTTATGCCAACTGCATGAAATCATAACTCTCCCAGGCAGGGCCAGTCAAGGAACTCTCCACACCTTCTCCCATCCCCCTTCTCCTATAAGGAGCTCTGGTGGCTGCCTGAGGCACCTTTTTTATTTCTCCCAGTCCACCTCCCGACACCCAGGGTTTTGACATGTGGTAGCTATTATGTACAGATCCCATGCTCAGACATGCTTGTGTGCAGTTTGGATGTTTTTCTGTTGAGTTTTAGATGTTCAGCTTATTGTTAGTTCAAGGGGAGAGATCTGCGAACATCTCTCACTCTGCCTTGTTTCTGAAAAAAAAATCTCCAGTTTCTCTCATTTTTAAAGAAAGTAGATCAATATATTAACATTAGTCCTAATTAAGAACACTGGGCTGTCAAAATGCAAATTCTATTCTTTCTCATTATATCATCCTTCCTTTGCAGAATCGAGTTCTGAATAATTGACTTGTCAGGGTCTCCTAGGTCCAGTCCTGATAAGTGAAAAGCCAAATTCAGTGCCTGGGCTAATTAATTTTTGCAGTTGTCATAGCTTCTTCCTCTTCCCTACTTGTGAGGGTCTCCTTGCTGTCATATTTGAAAGTTCCTTCCAATATCCTTCTCTTCAAAGTTTTAGGTCCTTCCCTTGACCTCCAAGTTACAATAGCTGAACAGTAATGACCTCCTCCTTCATACCCTGCTCTGCAATTAATCACCCTTTACCTCCTGCCCTGGGGAGGAAGAGTGACAGAACTCTTGGCATACTGCTTGGAAAGGTCCCTGACTCATGATCAAGGGGATTAAATTAAGAAAGAGGCTGAGCTAATGATTAAAGAGAGTTAGGGATCATGTTTCCTTGCTTCTATTCCTAGCACTACTGTACTAGCACAGGATTGGTTCAAATTGACACTTAACTTTTATCTGTGAAGCTAGAGAGACCAATCTATTTGAGCTCACAAAATACTTGGGGAAAAAATGTTCCTATTGATACTATAAGAGTGACTAGAGAAGTCTGGGAACTTTTATAAATAAAATAACCATGAATTGGTTTGTGAACACCATACCATTCCACAACATCATTCCTTTTTTTTAGCTAGCTATTTTTAGTTTTAATTTTTAAAGAACAGATTGTGACACTGAACAGATGTAGGCTTTGCTAGGAAAGAAAGGAGTGAAAATGGGTTATTAGAGAAGTGTAAGGTACAGGTTTTGCCTTCAAGTTTCTTACAATCCTATTGGAGAGAAAAAATGTTCATCTAGGAGGAGGAAAGTTGTAGCAAATTTGGAGTCATAATCATTTTTTTATAAGTCAGAAGTGAGGCTAACCTTTGAAGAAAGGAAGAAAGGTTTATGTAGCTAATTAATTGTGAAAATTGAGGGCACTATGTAGGTTCCTTAAGAGTGAGGGCCAACAGATTTGCTTTCAAACACTCCCTTAGCAGCTGTGTTTTCTCTTAAAGAATGACTCTGCTAATGTCAACTTGGATCTGTTCTTTCAAGTCCTCAGCAGATTCTAGAAGCCTTCTTTTGTCAACTCTTTCTATCACACTGCTGCTGCCTGCCATGGAAAGTAATAGGACTCCACTCCTTGGACAGTGTTCTACAACCTAACTGGTCCACAAGTTTAGATTGACCTTTTACCTAGTTAGGGCCCAGGAGTGAAGTTTGACTCCATCAAGGAAAAGTGCTAAGAGATACAACCCTTTGTGGACAGCAAGGCCATGCAGATCAAATGAGGGAAGTGGGGATAATACTCTCTTTCATATGTTATTTTTTCCTGATAATCAATAATTTTAATTTATTTGTTTAATATTTATCTTCCTAACAAAAGGGCATGCTCTGTGAGGGTGGCGATTGTGTCATTTTAATTCTCTGTTGTATCCCCTTTACCTAGCACAGTATCTGACACATAGTAAATGTCCTATAAATATTTGTTAAATGAATGAATAATTAATTAATTAAGCAGGACTTCAATCCTGACAGGATGTGGACAGAAACTAGCAAATGAGTGAGATAAGTTGGTGAGAAGTAAACCGAGGTCTTTTGTTGAGAGCTTTGGGATGACAGCAGGAATAAAATGAGAGGTGTGAAATTGTAAGGCCTTCTAGTAATAGTGGTAAAAAAGTGAGAGTGAGAGGAATGGAACAGATTTATTGAGCATCTTCTAGGTTCCTGGTGCTTTAACATGTATGAACTCATTTACTCTTCATAACTCTATGACATATGTACTATTACGATACACATTTTACAGATGAAAATAAAAACAAGACTCAAAGAGGTTAGATAACTTGCTCATGATCACTATTGTGAGGAAATATCGTGAGACAATTTCCCGTGGATGTCTTGTGTTTCTGCATGTCCTCTGAGCAGAGACACTGACTAACATTATTCCTGACTATTTTTTCGAGAATATCTATAAAGTGAACAGCTATGCAAGATACAGTGTCTCCCTCTAGAGCAAAGGAGAGGCATACTTATTGCCCATCTTAAAGACTCTGATTTGTTAAGCTTAATGTTGATTACCTGGACCTTTTAGAGTAGGTCTTATGAGACTTGGGGGCAAGGAGAACTGGCACAAGAAAATGCCATACTCTGGTTATTACTATTGCTGTGAGAAATGAGGTCCCTTATCTCTGACCCAGGAGTCTCGTGTGTTCTGCCAGGATCATGAACATGTGTCAGGCTAACTTGTTAGCTTATAAGTACATATATAATGGAATATCATTCAGCCATGAAAAGAAAGAAATCTTACCATTGGTGACAGCATGGATGTACCTAAAGGGTATTATGCTAAGTGAAATAAGTTAGACAGAAAAAGACAAATATCATATGATTTCACTTATATGTAGAATCTAAAAACAAAATACACAAACAAACAAAACAGAAAAATACTCATAGATACAGAGAACAAACTGATAGTTGCCAGATGGGCAGGGGTGGAAGATCTGGGTGAAATAATGAAGGGGATTAAGAACAACAGACTGTGAGGCTTCTAGTCAAGATGGCAGAGTAGGTAAATATGTACTCACCTCCTCCTATGACCACATCAAAATTACAGCTAAACTACAGAACAACCATTGTTGAGACTCACCTGATGTCTAGCTGAACAGAAGTCCTATAACTAAGGATATATGGAAGAAGCCATGTTGAGACTGGTAGGAGGGGAGAAGATGTGGAAAGGGCCAGTCCACACCCATGTGTAGCAGTTAAAAATTGGGAGGGATATCTTGACTGTGGAGGTACCCCCAAGGAGTGAGGGGTCCTAGCCCTATACCAGGCCCCCAAACTCAGGTTTCCAGTGCCAGGAAGAGAAGTCCCCATGATTTCTGGCTGTTAAAACCAGCAGGGATTGTGGGTGAGCAAATGAGAGGGCTGCTAGAGTCCTAAGCATTCCTTTTAAAGGGTCGACACACAGATTTATTAGCTTATGAACTCAATTGTTCTGAGCTTCAGCTCTGAGGGAGCTCTGAGGGGGCAGCTCGAAAGGAGCCAGGGACATATGGGGAGGAACTGAATTGTCTGGCTTCAGGGCAAGGTCTGGATGGGCAGCATTCTCTCAGAAAAAGTGATGGCAGAAGCCACTGTTCCTTTGTTGAGACCACCCCCAACCCAGTCTGAATCTCCATCACCTAGATAACACTGTTCACCCGATCCAGGTGATTCCCTGAGATCCCATAACATCCAACTTGTGGGCTCAACCAAGCTGCTTCCAAGGGCTTTTCCATACAAGTGGCCTATCTTGGCTCCTGCTGTGGGCTTTCCTAACATCTTTCAAAGGTTCACAAATCCCAAACAAGCAGCATCTGGCCTTGGGATGCCCCATAAATTTTACTAAGCAGCCCCAAGCCTGGCACTAGCAGCAGTTGGCCTCAGTTTGCAGCTTAGACTATCCCAGACACCTCTAAGCCCAGCACAAGTAGCAACCATCTGCAGATCACTTTGTAGCTCATACCAGGTAGCCCTGGGAAGGGCACAGGCAGTGGCAGACCTTGGTCTTCACCAGAGCCTCTTCCAAGAGGCCCTAGTCCAACACACCTAGTGGCCAGCTTCAAACCACACCAGAGCATTACTCAAATACTTCCACAAATGACATACCCAAAGGGCAGACTTGGCAGGTGCCAGAGCACTGCTAAAGGGAATCCTGATCCATAGGGTCAGCCCCTGCACAACAGCCCCTCCACTGTAGTCATGGTCAGTTTACACAAGCAATTAGCTTGAAGTTCAATCCCACCTGTTGATGTGCGAATAACAGTCTAGGCTCAGCTACAACAGGAGGGCACACACAACACATGCAAAGGACACACCTGGAGAATCCAGCTCAGGTGACCAGGAGACTGTGCTACTGGGCCCCACAGGACACTTACTACATAATGCTATTCTATCAAGACCAGGAGACATAGCAGCTCTACATAATTCATAGAAACATACACAGGGTGGCAGCCAAAGTGAGGAGACAAAGAAACACATCTCAAATGTAACAACAGAACAAAGCTCCAGAAAAGAAATTAAACAAAATGGAGACAAGCAATCTACCAGATGCAGAGTTCAAAACACTGGTTATAAGGATCTCAGTAAGAACTTCAACAAAGAGATAGGAAACATAACGATGGAGATAGAAAACATAAAAAAGAACCAGTCTGAAATGAAGAACACAATAATTGAAATGAAGAATACATTAGAAGGAATCAACAGTAGATTAGATGAAACAGAGGGCTGAATCAGCAATTTGGAAGATAAGGTAGCAGAAAACACCCAAGCAGAACAGCAAAAAGAAAAAAAAAAGTTTAAAAAAAGTAGGATAGTTTAAGGAGCCGCTGGGACAGCATCAATCATACCAACATTTGCATCATATGACACCAGAAGGAGGTGAGAACAAGGAATTGAAAACCTATTTGAAGAAATAATGATGAAAAACTTCTCTAACCTGGAAAAGGAAACAGACCTACAAGCCCAGGAAGTTCAGAGAGTCTCAAACAAGATGAACCCAAAGAGGCTCCCACATCAGAAATAAAATGCCAAATGTTAAAGACAAAAAGAGAATCTGAAAAGCAGCAAGAGAAAAGCAATCGGTTACCTACAAGGGAGCTCCCATAAGACTGCCAGCTGATTTCTCAACAGAAATGTTGCAGGCCAGAAGCGAGTGGCATGATATATTCATAGTGATGAAAAGCAAGGATCTACAACCAAGGTTACTCTACCCAGCAAAACTAACATTTAAAATCGAAGAACAGATAAAAAGCTTCCGAGACAAGAAAAAGCTAAAGGAGTTTGTCACCACCAAACCAATATTATAAGAAATACTAAAGGGATTTCTTTAAAGAGAACAAAGATCAAATATATGAATAATAAAATGGCAATAACTATATATCTCTCAACAATTACTTTTTTATTACTTTTATTTTTTATTAAGTTTATTGGGGTAACATTTGTTAACACTTATATAATTTTCAGGTGTACATTATAACTTGACATCTATATATTCTATCGTGTGTTTACCACCCAAAATCCAGTTTCCTTCAGCTACCATATATTTGATACCCTTTAACCACTTCACCCTCCTCCTACCTCCCTATATTTGACCCCCTTTATCTGTCTACCTCCCCCCTCCTCCCTCACCCCCTACCCTCTGGTAACCACTAGTCCATTGTCCATGTCCATGAGCCTCTGTTTTCACCTATTACTTTAAATGTAAATGGATTAAATGCTCTAATCAAAAGACAGAGGGTGGCTGAATGAATAAGAAAACAAGACCCTTGCATATGCTACCTATTAGAGACTTAATTCAGATTGAAAGACACACACAGACTGAAAGTAAAGGGATAGAAGGAGATATTTAATGAAAACAGAAATGAAAAAGAAAAAGTTGGAGTAACAATACTTACACCAGACTAAATAAACTTGAAAAGAAAGGTCATAACAAGAGACAAAGAAGGACCCAGTAATCTCACTTCTGGGTATTTATCTGAAGAAACCCAAAACACTACTTCGAAGGGGCATGTGCATCTATATGTTCATTGCGGTATTATTTACAATAGCCAAAATATAGGAGTGACCTCAGTGTCCATCAACAGATGAATGGATAAAGAAGAAGTCGTTCATATATACAATGGAATATTAGTAAGCCATAAGAAGGATGAAATATTGCCATCTGTAACAACATGGATGGACCTGAAGGGTATTATCCTAAATGAAATAAGTCATACAGAGAAAGACAAATATCATATGATTTCATTTATAGGTGGAATTAAAAGACAAAATAAATGAACAAAGAAAACAGAAGCAAACTCAGAAATACAGAGAACATTTTGATGGTTGCCAGATGGGAGGGAGATTGGAGGGATGGGTGAAGGGGGTAAGGGTTAAGTGGTACAAATTGGTAGTTACAAAGTAGTCACAGGGATGTAAAGTATAGCATAGGGAATATAGTTAATAATATTATAATTATGTATGGTGTTGGATGGGTACTAGACTTATCAGGATAGTCATGTTGTAAGTTATATAAGTGTCTAATTATTATATTGTACACATGAAACTAATATAATATTGTATGTCAACTGTAATTGAAAAAAATTTTTAAATTAAAAAACAATATTGTAATAACCATGTATAGTGCCAAATGGGTACTAGACTTATTATGGTGATCATGTCATAAAGTATATAAATGTCTAATTACTATATTGCACAACTGAAATTAATATAATATTGTATGTCAACTATAATTAAAAAATAAATTTAAAAAATCTCAGAACATTCATAATTTTAAAAAGCAATAATTAATTAATTATTTGATGGTGACATTGGTTAACAAAATCCAATAAGTTTCAGCTGTACACTTTAACAGTAAGGAATATGTATGTTTACACTGTGTGTCATAAGTTTTGATAGTCACACAGGTGAGAAAGTATCAGAACTGGGAATTGTGTCCATGTTTGTTTGACTCTGGAGCCCACACGCTTTTCCTAGGATAGCGTTGCTTCCTGAGCTGTACTCGAGGGTAGTTGCTGCATCATATGATGTCATTCCTCCCTGCTCTTCCCCCATAACTTTTCATCAGACCTGATAAGATTTCTCAATTTGGATGATTTGGGTGTCCCATTAAGCAGAGAAGAGGTTTAAAATACTTGATTTTCTTTCCTTCTGTCTCCTCTCTTAGTCTATCATCCTATCTTCTTAGTCATATGATTTTTCCATGGCTATGGCTCTTGCATAACCAGCTAGGTTTAGTTCTTTGTGGGGATACTTGTCAACCTCTACATCAAAAGTCATCTAGGTTCATGGGGTGTACAATGGTGGGATCCCAAGATCATATTTTCCATATATTTCTAACCCCCAAATTAGTTGTATAAAGTGGATGCAGTAGAGCTTTCTAATCTCAGGAGTCCTAAGTATCCCTTTTGTTCATATAGATCTTTTGCTGTCATTATCTATAAACTTTATCTCCAACAATGTTGGAATGTTAGACAAAATTCCCTCTGTTCACTGAAGCTTGAGTAATAGCTGCTAGCATAGGGTTGGGGAGAGGAGAAATACAAGGCTATGGAGGAAAGAGGCCATCCCCACTTATGTATCCAGAGGACTGCTCTACCAGAAGGCCTGATGACTTGTCTAGCACTTTCACCAAGTGATTACATGCTATCATCACAACAACCCTTTGAGGAAACTGAGGTCCAAAGAGTTTAAGTAACTAAATAGTCCAAGGTTCCATTTAGGACAGATCTGGGGCTATAATTCCTCTCTCTACCCTGTATAGTTAGTAAGCTCAGAGAACAATGCCCTAGTTTCAAGGAGGTAGAGGAGTGGGAACTTTAAGATGAGAATTCTTCCTTTTAACAGCTTCTGGTTATCCTGGCCAGAAAACAGAATCTCAGGAGAGAAAGGGTAGGGCAGAGTCAATGCCAAGCCATGTCATGCTTCCAACCACAAAGGCAGAGAGAAGGATGATGTAAAGACTGATGTACATCAAAGAGCTGGGGACTGGGAGTCCCAAAGTCTAACTGAATCAGATTTTTCTTTCATCTCCCTGCATCCAAAGTCTACCATGTATAGAGGTACCTTTGGGCCTGAGATGGTAGACCCCAGATAGATGGCTGGTCCCCCTGGCCAACTGGCCCACTGACAGAGTCTTGACTAATGAAACAACCTCCCCACAGCCTTCAGTTATCCCCTCCTTGACCACCTCCAGCAACTGTTGTTCTTGTCTGAACAGAGGATGCTTGTCTCACTTCTTGACTTCTGAGCATGGGTTTACTAAGCTGGGCTCTGCTTGGATTGGGGCCAGAGGTGGTGGGAAGAAAACAGTTTAGGAAAGGGCTACACAAGGTGAGGTTTTCCACAACACTGAACCAAGCAAGGAGGACTGAAAACAGGAAAGGGGGGTGGCATTTGGGACACAGGCATCTATAAGATAGGGAGGATCTCAAGAAAATGAGCTCAGGGTTTCCTTTCTTGACTTGTATGTCTGCTTTAAGAGGCAAGGGACAAGGAAATAATTAGCTTATTTCTGTCCTGCCAGCTCCTCAGACCAGTAGCAACAGCAGTTGAGACACTTTCTTTTTTAGTGTGGTCATTAGGAGTTCTCTAAGAACTTGGAACCTCATAGCAGGAGCATTAATTTAATTCTTTTATCATAGAAAACAGAGGTCCACTTAGGATACCTCAAGAAAATAAAGATTGCGATAAAGATAGCCTGTAAAGCTATGAGATTCCAAAGCAGTTACAGTCATCAGTGTCATGTTCTCTTCTACTTGTATAATGTACCTGCTTCCTTCTGTAAGTTCATTCTATTCTCCTCTTGCCACTGACTAGAAAATTATCTCCATAGTCTACAGGAAGAATTCCACAAGGTCATGGTGGGATTGTCTTAGCTTGTAACTATCAATCTCATTGGGAAGAGCTCCTTGTGCCTAGCTACCTCATCTGTCAACAAATATTGGGGCCCATTCCTGGTACAATCAAGGTCATCCCTATGCCACAACTATCTGGATTTGTTTTTCTGAGCGGGAAGCAGTGAGCAGAGTATTGTACATGGCAGATACCATGACTAACAGGTCTAGTACAGAGGACTTTCCTCCAAAGGTTTACATCAGCCTCATTGACAATTCATGTATAAGAGACTCAGCTGAACAGGAGGGAGACAGGGCCAGTTCTCTATGTATGTAGAATAGGCAACTGTCTATGCCTATTCAAGGAGGTAGAGGAGTGGGAACTTTAAGATTCCCAAGTTATGGTCTTCAAACCCCTGCATAGATTCATTTTAATAATTTTTAAACATTCAAAGTTCTGAGCCCTACTTCAGAACTATAGCATCAGAATTTTGGATTTGGGATCAGAGAATCTGCATAGTTAACAATCTCCTCACGTAACTCTGTGCACACTAAAGCTGAGGACCTCTGCTCTATATTCTTCGAACTTCACTTGAATTGTTGCTTTCTGGTAAATTCTTTCCCTGCTATCTCTGCTTGTAAAATTCTGCTTCATCCCTGGAGGCTAAGCTCAGATGTAGCTGCCTTCATGAAGCTTTCCCTGATTTCATGTCCCTTTAACGCCAACTATCTCCAGTGGCTCTAGAATAGGGGATATTAGATAAGAGCTGGGGAGTGTTGGGGGATATAAGAAGGCACATCTGAGATGGAGCTGTAGGAAAGGATTTGTGTTTTATCCTTAACTTTTTATTTGGAAAAATTTGAAAGTAAACTATGATGAATACCAGCATATCCTTTCCTAGAAATTGTTAACATTTTAGATTTGCACACATGCTCTCTCTCTCCATAACACAAATAAAAACATATGTAATAAAAATATCTGTTTATTTGTATGTATTTGGCTACAATATTTGAAATTAAATTGCAGGTATCACATCACTTTGCACCTAAATACTGCAGCATGTATCTCTTGAGAGTAAGAGCATTCACTCATTCTCTTGTATAATACCATTATCACAGCCATGAAATGTAACATTGATAGAATAATATTATCCAATATCAATTCCATATCTAAATTTTTCAAATTATCTCCAAAACATCTTAGCTGTTTATGTTGATACAGGATTCAATCAAAAGTCATTGATTTCATTTGGTTGTCTTTTCTTTTTAGTCTCTTTTAATCTAGGTTCTAGAACAGCACTTTTTCTTAGTGATGCTGATATTTTTTGAAGAGTTCAGGTAAGCTGTTTTGTTTACAGTCTATATTTGTTTGATTGTTTCTATATGATTAGATTTATATTAAGCATCTTTGGTAAGACTTCTTCAGAAGAAATATTGTTTACTCCTCACTACATCACATCAAGAGATCCACATGCCATTGCCCTGTTATTAGTGATACTAAATTTGATCATTTATTTAAGGTGATGTTTTCTAGAACTCTTCATTGTAAAAGTACATTTTTTTCTTTCAGGTTAATAAGTAATCTGTGGAGTAATCAGGAATACACGTATTTAACAAACTCTTATGGTGATTCTTGAGTGCACCATAGTCTGAAACACTGTTTTACATTGTATGATATGAATGAGGGTCCTCAAAGGCCTTATCTACCTCCAGAATATTGACTCATCCCAGCCTTAGCATGTCTACCTTCAGCATTCACCTCTCACTCTACCTCCAAATACCCACACCCTCTTGCCTGGCCCCAAATTCCTAGCATTAGAGACATCAGTGGGCCGAATGGGGTCACTGCCTCCGACCTTAGGAGGCTTACTCCCTTTACAATTCAAGTCATTGGCCTTGTGATGAAGAGCCCTTGAAAAAGAACAAGGTATTTTTGTTTGTCTGGTTTGTTTGTTTATATTATTATCAATAATTATTATTGAGTGAACTAAGCCAAGCATTTTACATAAATTATATCGTTTAATCCTTATTCCAATCCAAGTGGGAAAATTGAGACTCAGAGAAGTGACATAACTTCCCTCAAGGTTACACAGCTATTAAGAATGGGAACTGGATTCAAATCCAGTTCCAATTGTAGAGCTTATACTTTTAAAACACTATACTATACTCCTTAATGAGCAATAATCCCACCCAGCTTCAGAATCCTCTTGCCATTTTCTTCTGAAATGTTCTAGCTCCACAGCATTCCTGACAGTGAGAAAGCAGGGGCACTGGAATTATTTTCTTTCAAGGTGGAGAGATGGTGCAACAGAGAAATCAACTGGCATTCCTGTGGTCTTACAGCAAGTGACTGAGCAGAGTTATTGATGGAGAAACCCTAACCTCTTGCTTATGAATTTAATTTTGATTTAACAGGTAGCTGAGGGCCACTGTGATTTCTGGCTAGTGCTTGCTGAATTTAGAGTGGATTCAGGTTGGATTAATATAACTGTCCTTTGTGGGGAAAATGCTGCTGCTTGATATTAGACAGCTTTGCAGGGGTTGGTGGAAAAGAACAATTTTGCCTAACAGCCCCTTCTGCTTGGCAACTTGATTGACTGACGTTCAGTTTACTGCTCTCTGTCCAACCTGTCATTAAATTAAAATGTCACCACTTAGATCTATCTAGTTCAAGAAAGCTTCTCATCCCCACCCTACACCCTTCATTCCCAATAAACAGGAAAAAAAACCACGTTGTGTAAAGATGCTCCAAATTTGTGTAGCCTACAGTTTTCTCTAGTCTACCAATTCTCCCATGAGAATGTCAGTCAAATGCTGCAGTAAAATAAAAATTTAAAAACCTCACAAAACCCAAGACTTTCTCCCGCTAGCAATGGTCATTTGTAATTTGGCAAGGGGCAGGGATCTATTGTACAACTTATCTTTAGTTTCAAGTTACCTATTTCTTAGTGACAGAGACATCAGGAAAATATCTGCACCTGTTGCAAAGCTTCATCTATGCCAGGAGATAGACACAGACAAACATATATAGAGTATCACCCCAATTTTGGCATATGTGCTGTTGGAGTAAGGACATGTACATATAAAGTATCATCTAAATTTAGCATATGTCCTGATAAATGAAACAGCATTGTATATAGACACAGAGGATTTCAAAGTTGGAAAAGTTCTAAAAGATCATCTAGTAAAGCCCTCCATCCTAGTCCTCACCCCCTGGCCATGCATACTTAGAACATCTCTATACTGAAGTACCAAACTTTGGGCAGCTCCAGTGACAAGAAGCTGGTTTCTGTAATAAGCTTTTTTTTTTTTAACAAAGGTCTTTTATAAAATAAGGTTAAGTCTGTCCTCCTGGCAACTTCTAGCCTTTGGGGGCTACTTTCTTCCTCTGGAGTCACTCAGAACAAGAGATCTCCTTTTCCACCCAGGCCATACCCCCTAACTCTAGAGGGACTGAAACTTCTACCACCACAGTTCCCATCCAGGACCCTCTCTGCAATGACTCTTCTCCCTCTCCAACTGCACTCTTTTGATCGCATGTGTCTCCAAGATTCATTCTCCCAGCGGGTACTGCCCTGCCTGTATTCCTCTGCTCCTCCCAGTCTATCTAGCAAGCACAGGCTTCTGGGAGGCTGGGCCTACTGCAGTGCCATCACTCTGCTTGCCAAAAGCCATTTGATGCAGCAGGTAAGAAAGCAGTTAGAGAGATACATTGGGTTTCTGAGAGGCACCAGTCTAGTGAAGACAGAAATAGGCTCTCACTTAATAATTGGCTCATTACACACAGTAAGAGACACCCTAACTTATTCAAAGACACCATGGGCGGTGCAGAGGATGAATAAGCATGATTCGCTGCCACTCTGGTATTTGGGGCATGAAGAATAATAAAACCCAAAGAACTGTAGCCGCCTGAGTAGTAAATTAGGAGATCTGGGGCTCAGCTAGACTCTAGACATTAAGGTTACCATGGCAATAAAGAGCCCTAGCATTCAGCAGCTATTACAGAGGAGGCATCTAATAGGCTAGTCTATGTCACAGTCAAAGCTCAAGGGGCTAGCAAAGAAGATCAATTAGCATATCCATTCATTAGGGGCCTCTGCACACTTCTTCTCTTAATTCCAATCAGTTGTTTGTTTGAACCAACATCTCTTGCCTTCATTATACTCATTAGTGCCTTTTAGCCACTGGAAACAGGTTTGAATCTCCACAAGGACCTCATAATTTCCTAAACCTTCATCTCCCCGCTGGGAGTCTGGGCTTATACAGTCACAAGCCCATGGTTTTCAGTCCCTCAAAATGAAAGCATCTCTCACTGTACAACTGTACTCCACAAATGGAAACTGTTCAGGAATGTGATGTGCTAAGGGTTCTTCCTGAAACCCAGTGAACTAGGGATCTGGAGCCATTATCTGGACAATTCAAGTCAAGGAAACCCTCTGGTCTTAGCCAGTGAGCCTGCTGGCCATGCCAGCTGGCCACTACTCAGAGGCTGGTCGTTTAGGAGGGGGAACTTTGAACACTAGGGACCATACTGGCATCATCAAAGTTGGGCAGTAGCTGATTCAGCTTGGAGGATTGCCCTTTAAGATCCAGCCCAAACCCCACCTAGTCCAGGAAGTCTTCCTTGATCTTTGCAGTCCCAAATGAGTTCCCCCTCCTGCATGCACTTCAAAGATGACACCTTATGCTGGGTAGCTTCACAGGCAGCCTGAGGCCCTAGGCAAGCCTGGAGTTTCCTCACCCATGACTTCAGAGTCCACAAGATCACAAATGCTAGAAGGGTCTGGGGTCCTAGAGAGCACTCGACAATGCCTAGGTGATTCCAATTGCAACTCTGATGCTGACTCTTGGGTGGCTCTTGACCTCCCAGAGACTCCGTGAAGATTTAGCAAATCCCTAGGTAGGTGAAGTATATAACAGTTCTTTGATGGTTCTGGGACAAATCCCCCCTCATACCTCTCACAATTATTTAAATAGTGCACAAGAACAGATGCCATAAACTAGTTCACCTCATGGTAGTGGCAAAACTTCTCTGAAGAGTGCTACCATCTCTTCCTTCTTTTGGAAACAGGAGGACCTAGTCCATATGATTGTTTCTATTCCTCATCAGCAACCATGTGCTTTTACTGGAGTAAGCAACCAGGAAAAGGGGCTTATAGAAGCAGCTGCTCAAAGACTGGGCATATAGTTTTAGAGACTTGAATAATTTGTCTTTTAATCTACTGTCATATTCAAAGCCTCTCTTTTCTCCCTCCCCTCTTGCTTCTGTAGTCACTACTTTATTTGCAGCCCCACTGGCCACTTCTGCCTCCAGTCTGCTGCATTGTTAAACAAATTGCCTTTATTTCAAAATTGATAGGAATGGTTCCTCCTTTAGCTAGAGTTTTTTGAGTGTGGACTCAAAAGATTTCTTTGAGATCCAATGAGATTTTGTCATTTTACCCCAACCAACAACTGGCATTCCAGAAGGCAGCCTGGACTATAGTCAAAATATAGTCAAAATATATTAAGTATATAGTAAATGACCCAGAATGCTAGGGAATAAGAGATTCTGCAGAATGGAATATTTTGTTACCCAAGGTCACATTAAACCAAGTCCTCTTTTGTCCTCCCACTCTTGGTTTTTTTCCGGCTTTATTGAGATTATAATCGACATATAATTGTTTAAGTTTAAGGTGTATAATGTGATTTGATACATTTAGATACTGCATAATGTCAGTTAACACTACATCATGTCACATAATTACCATTTATATTTTATAAAATATAAAATAAGTAAGATTTACTCTTTTAACAACTTTCAAGTGCATAATACAGTATTATTAACTATAATCACCATGCTGTACATTAGATCCCCAGAACTTATTCATCTCACAACAGGAAATTTGTACCCTTTGACCATCTTCTCAATTCATATCTTCACCATTTTTAAATGTAAAGTTCATTGACATTAAGTAGATTCAAATTGTTGTGTAAACATCACCACCATCTATCTCCAGAACTATTTCAATCTTCTCAAACTGAAATTCTGTACCCAAACAGTAACTGCTTAGCATTCCCTCATCCCCAGCTCCTGGTAACCACCATTCTACTCTCTGTTTCTATGAGCTTGTCTGTTTAGAATTATACAGACATATAAGTGAGATTATACAGTATTTGTCTTTCTCTGATTTCTTTCACTTCGCATAATGCCCTAACGCTCCATCCATGCATCCATGTTGTCATTAATGGCAGAATTTTCTTCTTTCTTGTGGCTGAATTATATTCCATTATATATATAAATATATGTATATATGTCACATCTTTATCCATTCATCTATTGACAGACACTTAGACTGTTTCCATATTTTGACTATTGTGAATAGTGCTGCCCCCACTCTTGGTTTTTTGAATCTTGCTAACATGATCTCTCTTTTCTGCCATAGTGAGACAAGACCAGTTAACCTGGCCCTTGTTTGATTTTTGAAGCTTCCAAGGGCTTCAGGATTCTCATACTTAACATCAGAAAACACACAAAAGGCTTGAGTGCAGAAAGTGTAAGAAGTAGAGTTCAATGTCTACAGAGACCATGTTATCCCTTGGAATATATCTTGCTTTTATTAAAATCCAAAAAGAGGAATGAGTTTCTTTTTTTTGTCAGTGGTCTCTTCTCTTAAAATCAGAGTATGAGAGGAGATTCTGCTAAGGAAAAGTCCTAATTAGTAACAATCTAGTAAATGGAGTCTTTATTTTAAATTAACAACAATTGGAACTATCTGCATCAAAATAGCCTAGACTTGGAATTATGAATAAATCTATCTAAGCTATTGTGCTGGTTTTATTGGTTATGAATATGCCCAGAATCTCAATATCTGCAATATTCTCAGCACCAGGGGGTAATGGGGAGTTGATTTGTGAAAGAAGGATTAAAAACTCTACCCAGGCTTCAATAGGGTAAACAAAATAGGCCAAAAATGCTCTACAATGTTCTTTGCTGTTTCTATTAATTTTTCTTTTGTTGGATCTCACATTGGCTTCAGGAGTAATACATGTCTGGGAAACTGACACTGTAAAGTTCTGGCTTGTTCCCTTCCCTGATGCTAAGCGATAAATATAGATCTCAAGCACTACAGAAATTTGACCAGGATTCCAAGGGGTGTGTGTGTGAAGGGCAGTGACTGATGGGGCCATTCTGACATGTGAGCTAAAAAAAGGCTTCTTTATGTTTAAGACCTTCTTTAGGGTGGGGAGGGATAAAGCAAAAGCCTGGCCTCTAAAATCAGGACTCATAATCCACATTTTCAGGAGCCCCTGGATTGACACAAATAAGGAACATTATAGGTAGCTTGGTGTGTAAGGGGTGGCGGCGGGGGGGAGGGTAAGGAAAGCAAAAGGAATCTTTCCTAACATCCTAGATCCTTTTGCATGAGATCAGCCTTATGAAAAAAGAAAGTTATTCTTGGTCACCTCCCCTCACTCTCAGCTTCCACCCACACCCTACCCCCTGAACACACTGATATTCAACTCTCAATTGAGAAGAACACTACCTAAGATTTCCACTGGGCCCATAGTATCTCAGGCACTAGAGAAGGGCAGGGAGTAAGAGTAGACATGAATTGGGGGTGGGAGGATGGTGAGTCACTTATCCTCATGACCCAGAATATCTCCCTCTCCCTGTAATGATGAGCTTGCCTTTCCATAGGGCTTTCCTTTGATTCAGGGAAAGGGCCAACCAATGGGAGAGGGGCATATTAGATTATTTTGGGGAAGGGCTTATGCCAGGAGGGTTCACTTTTACTAGGTGCCAAGTGGCCCGAGCAACCAGTGTCTCCTGTACCAGCAGAAGCCCCAGAACTCTTATCCACTTACCCACTTCTGCCACTTCTTTGCCCACTGAACAGCCATGAGAAGGCAGCTCCGGTCCAGAAGGGCTCCGGCCAGTCCTTATGGTTATCACTACAGACTTGTGAGTCCCAGGGAAAAGAATACTTTGCTGCCTTTTTTTAGTGGGGTAGATTGGGGGTTGGGTAAGTATTGGTTTGTGGCTGCTTCTCTTTGGGATGGGAAGGAACAGTGAAATTTAAGGAAGCCCATAATTTCAAAAGTGAGCACTGACTCCAAGACAAGGTAAGAGGAAGATTCTAGAGGATGAGAGGCTTTCTAAAAATTTTTTTTGGGGAGTCTAGAATTTGAACAGACCTTTTAGAGACTGGGAGTAAAAGTTTAATTCTGATAGCAGGAAATTTAGCCAAGAGAGAAAGGAAGGGGAAGAGGAAACAAAAGGCACTGCCTACCCAGCTGTGTCAGTCCCTTTGGGTGGTACCTTCCTAGGAACCCAGCTGCTCCTTTTTTAATGCATAAATTCCAAACTATAGCTAAAATCATAGAATCCTAGGTAGAAGCTGGGAGTAATCCTAGACATCATCTCTCCAGAACTCCTCTTTATATAAAGGAGGCAGCCAGGGCTCAGAGCACAGGAGTGACTTGTAAGTAAATGGAAAAACCAAAGTGAGAATGCAAGTTTTCTCATTTCTAATCTTGTGCTCTTTCCATTATGTTTGCATTATGCAACTCCCTAACCCTCTGACCCTCTACAAACTATTGCCATCCTGCCTGCCATCACACCCTGCCCAACACACACACACACACACACACACACACACACACACACGCACACACACACACACACACACACACACACACACACCATTGATGTCTCCGTTTATCTCCAGGGTGCATTACAAATTTCTTTGAACCCAAAATTTCTTTGCACTTACTTTGCTATAATTCATTAATATATACCACACATAGAACTTTTCTGAAGGGAGGTATATTATAAAATCTCCCTCTAAAAGGATTGTGATCTGAGCCTCAGGAGGAAAGAAAGCTTAATCCATTTTCTTTGAGAATAGCCACTTATATAACTAGGGAGTTAAGTGAAGACTGTCAACAACCAGTGGAGAAAAACACAAATTCTTTTAACCTCATATCTACCTACAGAGGGCATCCCTTAACTTTCCAGCCACAATTTGTAGAATCTTTCTTTTGACATCCTCAAAGTCCCTTGCAGCTCTTAGAGCAGTCACAACCTGTAGGGCATATATAACTATTCCTTGCTTGGCTTCTTTTCTATGTAATGTTGCTAAATCGTTGTATATGATTTCAATGATTTGTCAACTGATATGGATTTTCAGTGCATCAGGGGATCTTGTACTTTATAGGGAACACATGATCAAATTTAAAAAGAAATTATTTGATAGAGTGAAAAATTATGCACTAATTTCTCTTTTAAAATTAACAAACTGTCCCTATCAATGCCTTTATTCTCTCTCACTGTCTCTCTCACTGTGCCTCTCACTTTCTGCCTCTGAGAGGAGACCACACTCTGTGGAGTGTTAACCCTTCTCTAATAAACTTTCCTTTTGACTCCAAAAACATAAAAATAAAAAATAAAATAAAATAAAATAAACCAACTGTTCAAATGTTTATAGGGTATAACTCAATTCAGGGCACAAATTTGTCTTTTAAGACATACTGTTTATATATTTGTTTATATGTTTATATATTTAGAGTGCTCAAAATGGAGCCACCTTCTGCCTTTCAGACTCTTCCCTGTTAGGGCAACATGATGGCCCCAGCATACACCCACTTCTATATCCTAGTACACTCACACTATCACATGAGGGCAGTGTCACTTTAGGAAACTAACAAAAACAGACCCTCTCATTCCTAAATAATTTCCTACAAGATTCTGTTAAATAGTTAGTTGCACAAAAGTATCTCTCTTGTACATTGTGAGGTTCTCCTATACCTAGAAGCAGGGGAGAGGAAAAAGATATTTGAGGTTCCTGATGCTCAGGCATTGTGAGGGCTGTGGGGGAATCAGCTCCAAGAAGGTTAATTCTTCCCAGGAGGGTAAAGCTTTAATGATAAGCCATCTTTAATGAGATTAGCATGAGAGCTCATATCTACAAATAAGATCAGGCTGAGGCCAAAGCCAGCTGCTTTCTCTGTGGAACAGAGGTGGAAGGCAAGCATATCGGCAACAAGGAGAGAAAAGGAAGTTGTTCAAAAAATATAAAGGGAATATAAATTACTCCACAATGAAACATCACACTTCAAATTATCTGAGATTCTCAGTTGCAATAGATTTTTTGGGAGCCATGATGACTACCCACTGCAGTCCACATGACTGCTGAGGTTAGGGCAACAAGCTCTGTGACAGCATTTCCCCAAAGTCAGGCAGTTATCATTGACATTTGTTGAGTACCCACTGGTTACTTAATTGTGGGTTCCACACTGTGGTGGGCTATCAAAGAGTTAAAAAATATGGACCCTGCTCTCGGGGTGTTCAGAATGTAGTTTGGGAAGACAAATGTGTACATATGTTCACACCCAAGTGAAAGAGATTTAAGAACATTTATTAATCCATTCGATATTGAGTGGAGTTTATTTTCTTAAGCCTTACACTGTGAATCCATCCATGTCAGAGTCAGAAATCCTTGATAATAAGCACCTACAATCTCCTGGGAACACAGAATCTAACATTTTATTGTACTCCATAAATCTGCTAAACCACCTTCAGACACTTGTGTCCAATGTGATAAAGGGGAAGCATCATTGTCCAAGGTATTGAGAGACATAGGTACTAGGACTATCATAGGTTCAGCTCTATCATAAACTTGCTGTGTGACTTTGGTTAGATTCTGTCTCCTCACTGGGCCTCAGATGGACAAGTGAATCTTCAAGGTCCCTGTCAGTTCTGACATGGTGTGTGATATAAAGCCGTACATTTGAACAAATTAGACAGCAATTCAAGACTGCTTATGATCAAGAGCTAGATAGCACTGGGCAGACTGAATGTTGATAATAGAGCCTTATCATTCTATATCACTTTTACTGATTCTGAACAATCTAATTTTCTGAGCCTTCTCCCTATTAATGGCAGTTTTTTAAGTTGAGTGTCCTCTAAATGGCCTTCAATGAATCAGGCAGGGAGTGGGCAGCATGGAACCACTGGTCTCTATCATTTCACACATCCAACCCCAACAGGTGCACAGGCCCCGCCACTCTTCAGATTTGGACAGCAAAGAGGAGGGAGGGCGGTTTCATTTTCTGCTGCTGCAGTGAGCCTTAGCAGACCCACAAAGAGCAAAGATCCAACTCTCTAGTTTGTGGCTGGAAGGCATTTGAAATACCACTTGAAGTCTGGATTTTTCTTTTTTTGTTTAATTTTCTTAGAATCACTCAGAGAAGATTACAGTTTCAGACCTCAAGTAATGGCTACAATCAGTCAATCAAGAAATATGTGCTGAGCACTTACTAAGTGTCCAGATTTTTGCTTAGGATATGGGGTTTGGCGGGGTGGAGGCTAAGGAAATATCAGTTGAGGTCCCAGCTCTAAAGTGGTCTGTTCGACCAGCTTAAGGCAGAAAGAGCTTCCAGAACAGGTAACAGTCAGAGAAGCAGCAAATAACCCCCTATCTCTTGTTACTGTTGGGAAGGCAGTCTAAATTTTGAGGAGGGGTATAGCAGTTAGCCTCTCTGCCTGCTGTCTATCCCAGGCTGTTTTTAGCCACAACTTGGGATGGTAAAGTGGAGCAGCTAAAAGTGTACAGGGTGTTGGGATGAAGCTGGTTTAGACTGAGAATTCTCCAGCTCTGAGCTCAGCTCTGCCCTGAGAAGCCAGACAAAGTGAAGAGAAAGGCCAAGGACCCAGGACAGAGTAGTGACAGGAGCAGTCCTTGGGGAAGAGCCATAATGCCTGAAGCTGAGAACAAAATTTGCATCTCTATGGAAAAGGATATTAGGTCAAAATAGGTCATAGAATGACTATTTCCTTCAAAAGAAAGGAAAGAAAATCTGTCTCTTGTAACAGTGGGTATGTTTATGGGAAAGTAGAAATTTGAAGCATCTCCAAATATTGAGTTGTTTTCCATTTATATGTGGCATTGTGTTTTGTCACTGTTCCAGGATAATCAAGATGAAGTGAACCATAACTACTCAGCAGATGAAGAGGAAGAAGCAGAAGAAGAGGCTCAGGTGATGGTGGTACCTGATTTGGAGGAGGAAGAAGAAGAGGAGAAAGAAGAGGAAGAAAAGAAGGAGGAAGAGGTTCATGGTCAGCCAACAGGCAACACCTGGTGGCAGAAATTGCAGATCATAAATGAATACCTGTGGGATCCGGAGAAAAGGATGTCTCTGGCTCAAACAGGTCAGAGTTGGAGTAAGTCCCAGTTGTCCCAATACTCCAGTCAGGTGTCCTTTCCTTTTGGCTTGGTGTTCAGGACTCCTTTACCATACATTGGGTGGGCTTGTCTGTAAACTTCCCTTAGATATCATGTAAAAGGACCAACACCTCAGGAAATGCCTGAGCTATAGGTGGATCCCATCAGAACAAACTCCAAATGGTGAACAAACTTGATTGTGTAGCTGAAATCCACTGGGTTCAAAATCATTTGCAATGCAGAGAGACAGCAAGAATGATTTGGGGACAGCACAGAAATTTTTGTAAGTCCCAGACCTGTCATTTTCTATCTCTGTGGCCTTGGGCTCATCATTTACCCTCTCTGAGCCTCTGTATCCTCACCTGCCAAATGGGAGAAACAAATCCCTGCCTTGCCTCTCTCACAGGATCAGCCAGAGGCTCCAATAAGATGTTAAAATTGTAAAGTTGAAGGTAGTATGTAGAAGACTATTGCTAGGAAAGGAGACCTAAATCCCTAACATGATGAAGGGTTTATAAAGCCTCATAATTTCACCTAGGAATGTCAGAGAAGGAGAGTCAGGAGGCCTGCCCCCGGCCCCAGCTTGTGGGTACTTTGTGTTCCCATGGTGTACACAGAGAAGTTAGGTTGAAAGGGATAATTTCCAGTGATTAAGGCTGAGCCCCGATATTGCTTGATCAATGGCAGAATCACATTCTTTAGCATTTCCTCTTTGTACCACATGCTGCCACCACTTTTACAACTTCCCCAGCACTCCTCTCCCAGGGTCTTACTCACCTCTCATACCACTAGTGCTGAGCCTTCTCCTCAGGAGATTTTGTTTGTGCTCAAATTCACACTTGTCACATTCTCTGCACACCCCAGAAAAAGAGCAGCTGCTAGTTTGGAACTCAGTTAACCTATGGGAGAAGAAAAACATACAGGAGCCATGGGTGAAATAAGAGTTCCCCAGTGCCGAGGGTCTAGGTTCCTGAAGTTGAATATTATGCCCTCTAGAGTCCCCTTTGGCTGAGAATTCTCTCCCTCATCGTTTGTTTCTAATTCAGCCCAGTCAGAGTGCAACAGCCAGCCCTGATTCCTGAAATTAGGAATAGCAGGTGTGGGGCTCTGAACAATATCTACCTCCCTTTTCCCCTCCTCAGTTCTCAGTCCCACCCATGTTCATCCATTGAACTCTCAACTAGAACAAATGTACCATTCAAGGAACATTCCAATATTCTGGAAGCTGCAGACAAATGCTGGACACTCACTGGGGCTCCAAAGGGGGCACAGCTGTTTCTCCCTTGCCTAAAGATGACTGGAAAAATGGGCCTTGTGAAATGCAAGTGTAATTCTGAAAGAGAGTGCCCTACACTAACCTTTAAACAGCCAAGCACTGGAACTTCACCAGATGAGCTGATCCAAATTGCTCCCATGGAGAACAATCCATAGGCCAATAAGTGGGGATGAGAGAGGAAGGTTCAAGTGCCCAGGGAAGATATGGCAGTGGGGACACTGTAAAGTAGGTCATATCCAGGCCTCTGGGTAGTAGGCCTAAAGAGAGCCCAAGAACTATGGCTTCTTCTGTTCAGCTACCCCTGGGCAAAGGGTAAATAGTGATCCCAGTGCCCAGGCCACCAAGCATATGCCTTGTTGCCCTTTTGCTTAAGAACCAGGGCCCATTTGAGCCTAGACAGCAACCTGACTATTATTATATTCTGTGCATTTCCTTTGGTATCTGGGCAACCTCTATTCTTAGGAACTATATGTTATTTTATTGGATACTGACAAGAACCATATGAGGTAGTAATATTATTATCCCCATTTTACAGATGCAGAAACTGAGGCTTAGAGAGGGTAAGTAACTTGTCTAAAGTCATATAGTTAATAAGTGGCAGCACTGGGAGTCAAACCCAGGTTGGATGAACACTGGAGTTCATTCTCTTGCCAGAACACCACACCGTCTTCATGAACTATAGCAATGAGCAAGGCCCTGAAGGGTAAGGCCTCAGGAACTGATGGGGTGTTTTAATTGGAGGAATGAAAAGTTTGGATCTAGTCTATCCAAGATATCCAGGTCTACCCAAGTTTGGGTGAGGCATTCAGAAGAGAACACTGGATTACCTACAGGAGTGGTCAAGTACAACTTGGACATCCAGAGCACAAAGAGTTGGAGGAGTCAGTGGGTTCAGATGGGTATGGTGCTTGGCTTTACCTTAGAGTATGTGGCTGAGATAGCCTATCATAGACTCCCAGGGCACAGACTCCTGGGTAAGGCTGAGGGGACTCATTGCTAGTGTCATTCTCCCATCTACAGCTTCCTGGTCACATGTCCTGGGCAAGAAGAAAGATATCTCTAAGGGAATTTACCTGTATTCTATTGCTTTCCTTTCATGCAAGAAATATTGTTCCCTGCATCTCCAAGGATGGAGATGAAGGGAAAGGAATGGAGGAAGTGGCACAGGGCACATCTCATTAGGACAGTAGGCAGTAGCCAAGTATTACAGGCACACAGGTGCTACTGTTTCTTCTCCAGGGACTTCAGCTGAATCAATGTGTTCATGTTCCAGTTCTGCTTTAGTTTATCTTATAAAACACAAAGGTTTCATTTCCAGTTGGATTACTAAGGATTTTCTTCTCTCTTTCTCCAATCATTTTTTGGTTAATTTTATTTGGTTCATGGTTCAATTTAAAAGTTAATATTTGGATTCAGTTTTGGGTACAGCAAAGTTATGTGGTTTGTTCCAGTTTCTGGTTGATGATTCAGTTCAAATCTGCAGTTCCAACATCATGTCACCATTGTGAGTGGAGCCAGATATTCTTGACTGAGATAGCTCCAAGAAGGACTTGAAAAGAGCTTCTCAGCAACATTTTAGCTCTCATTCACCTCACTCTGTACTGCCTAATCCTGGGGCAAACCTAATCCTAATACAGCCCACAGAGGAGGAAGTCACACAACTATTCTTCTGGTCCTACAGCAACAATAATATTAATACTAACAACAAAGACTACCATTTATAGAGCACTTGGTATCTGTCAAGCTCTGTGTTATGCTATTCATTTTTTTCATAATTTTAGGAATATTTGATTTTTATTAATCTTATTTTGTGATTAGCATGTATTTATATGTATGTGTTAGTTTATAATTCTACCTTTCTTGAATAGTTATGCTGCTATGCTATTTGTATGCATGATTCAAGTACTATTATTGTCCTTATTTTACAGATGAGGAAATTGAGGTCTAAAGAGGTGAATAGCATGTCTAAGATTAAACAGCTAGGAAATGGTAAGGTCAGGATAGGATGTAAGGAAAGATGGAATTTCAGGTACCGTAGTCCCCACTTATCCACAGGGGATATATTCCAAGATCCCCCACAGATATGCCTGAACCCTGTATATGCTATATTTTTTAATACACATACATACTTATGATAAAGTTTAATATATAAATTAAGCACAGTAATAGATTAACAGCAATAACTAATAATAAAATAGAACAATTATGATAATATACTGTGATAAAAGTTATGTAAATATGGCATTATTAAAATAAGGATTACATAAGCGCAAGCACTGTGACACCATGACAGCCGATCTGATAACTAAGACAGCTACTAAGTGACTAATGAGCATGCAGCATATCCAGCATGGATACTCTGGACAAAGGGATGATTCATGCTTTGAGCAGGACAGAGTAGGACAGTGTGAGATTTTATTATGTTGTTACTCAGAACAGTGTACAATTTAAAACTTATGAATTGTTTATTTTGAGAATTTTCTGTTTAATAATTTTGGACCGTGGTTGACCGCGGGTAACTGAAACTACAGAAAGCAAAACCATGGATAAGAGGGGACTACAGTACTGTTACAGATATAGAGAAGGATATGAGGTAAGTGCTAAACTTATTCCCATTTTACCCGCAAGGAATCTGGGGTGCAGAGAGGTTCTGTAACTTGTCCAAGCTCACAGGTAGTGCTCACAGGTAGCAAGTGTCAATAATTAAGTACGTTTCCTCCTCCCCTCCCAGTCCTGTGTTAGTGTTCTTTTGAAAAGCAGAGCCACTTTTGCTAAAGATGAATAAGATCTGAAATAAATAGGGTAAAACCTCCCTTTGCCTTGATTAGAGGCAAGTTCCATGTAAATTAATCAAAAGTTTGAATTACAGGCTTTGTGAAAAGGAAGTGCTGTTTCCATTCCTTGCAAATACATATAACCACTAGAATCAAGCTGATTGGACTCTTCAGGGCACCAGCTTTAATAAATAGCAAAGAATGACTTGTACTTAGGACATCAACTGTTGCCCAGAGGACTCTCAAGCAATTTGTCCTCTGTGGTACTTTAAACTCCACTCCCCTGTAATCTTGTTCATGGTCATCATTTGCTCAGCAGGCCCTTCCTGCTGTAAGGGTAGGAGATGCTGTAAAGTAAACTGCAATCAGACCTCCGACACAATTCTCACCAATTCCAAATTGATGAAATATGAATGAGCAAGGATATACTGAATCTTGGGAATTAAGAAAAAGCTAATTCATGTGTTTGAATTGGTTCTGGTTCATGAGTTCAAGTGAGGAGGTAGAGCTTGTCACCAAGCACTGACCACTCTCATCTCTGTTCTGCAGGCCTGATTTTAGTCATTTACTTCTTCTTCTATGCCTCCTTGGCTGCTGTGATCACCCTCTGCATGTACATGCTATTTCTGACCATCGGTACTTACGTGCCAACCTTCACTGAGAGGGTGAAGTCTCCTGGTGAGTGCCCAAATGCCCTGTGTTGTCAGAACTTGCTGGACAGAAATCTGCTTGCACAGCATGTTCAGCCTCAATTAACTTTGGCTCTTCCCAGTAATGACTTAGGGATTCAATTATTAAGAGTAAAAGTAAAACGGTATTTGACAAATTATGGTCCTTTTCATTTTGATTGTCTGGGGGTAAATGGTTTCATGGGAATCAATACCAAAAAAATTATCCCAAGAATGGGTTAATATATCCAAGACCTGTTTTCATTGCCAGGAGTTATGATCAGACCCTTCGCCCATAGCCTTAACTTCAACTTCAACATTTCTGAACCTGACACTTGGCAGCATTATGTGATTAGCCTAAATGGCTTTCTCCAGGGTAAGTAAGTTCTTATCAATAGTGGAAATCTCTTTGGAAAGGTGGTGGGTGGGAATTCAAATTCCAAAATTTGCCTAGCACAGAAATCTCACTCCTACTAATCCCAGCCCATCCTGTTCTTTCCTTACCTTGCATCCCCCTCAGCACCTGTAGATACAATCAAAACTGCAGTATGGTTGTATATTGCATTGAAAGCGTATAAACCAACTCTCCAGCAATATGATAAGTCCATTGGGGCAGAAAAGTTGTCTTTTCTCCTTGACCATCCTACAGCACCTAGTTATACCCTGGGCATGCTCAGGTGGCTCAATAATTATCAATTATAAAAAAATAATTCTGGGGGTAGGTAGTGGTGAGAAAAGAAGAGTATTCTCCAGAACTGGAAAATTCCTGTCTCCTATACTTTCTCAAAGTAACAGAATTCATTTGTGGAGATGGGCCATCTCAAAGTAAGAGAGAAAAGGTCTTTAACAGCATTCCAGAAGGGAGTTAGAAGGAGAATCTCTGGGTGGCAGACACTCCAACATTTTGATCAGAAGTGTTTTCAAGATGCTTATCTCTATAATGTCATCGTATATATTTTCAGGAACAAATGAATGACTTTTTGAGAAGCCCTTCCAAAGGGTGAAAACTGAGGTAGCAGCTTGGTTAGGGTTAAACACAGAGAACACAGCCTCTGTATTTGTTCAGCTATCAAAGAGGAACTCCAGTGGGTTTACACTGCTGATCTATGATTTGCGGAAAATAGCCAGTTAGACTAATTTGGTTGGCCTGGCCTGGCTGAAGTGTGTGTGTGTGTGTGTGTGTGTGTGTGTGTGTGTGTGTGTGTGTGTGTTGGGGGAAGTTGGGTGTGACCAGTAGAATGTGCAGTGAATTAAGAGGAAAACAATTTCTCATGTGGCCAGAAGTATTATTTAAATGCATAATTTTTGTCATTTAACTTTAACCCTGCACAGCAGTCTAAGGCTCAGAAAGGGGAAATAATGGGATCAAAGTTTCTCAGCAGCAGAACCAGTGTTTAAACCCACATCCATGTTCTTGACACCGTTGCTACTCAAAGAGTGATCCAGGGACCAGCTGAATTAGCATCATCTGGGAGTTTGTTAGAAAGGCAGACTCTCAGGCTCCACCCAGACCTGTTGAATAAGGATCTGCATTTTAACAAGATCCACAAGTGAATTTTTATGCCCTTTAAAGCTTGAGGAGTGCTGCTTCTCATAATTCTTTGCTGCTGCCATATAGCCAGGAGTTAGAAACTCAGCTTTGGATCAGTAATGGTTGGTGTTATTTTGGGTAAGTCTAAGCTTCAAATTCCTGCCCTGTAAAATGAGGGGAGCTGGGATCTTTCTAAGTCCAAGTAGTTCCATTTTTGTCCTCCCATTCGTCTTGGATAGCATAGCCAGCACAATATCTTCTTTGTTTTCAAAATGCTTGTGAGTTATTGCAAATGTACTGCCAGAATCTCTGATGAGGAAATCCCTCTGAGAAGCTAGTAGATGGAGAAATACCATTTCTGACCTGATGACAGAGGTGGGGAACATTAGGAAAAGCACTGAGTTTTTCATTTCTAAGCATAGATAATATTCCCTTTTTAAAAGGAACACATCTCTGAAATAGACATCCCAGAGTATCAATTTCATTCTCATGAAGACTAGGCTTTTGCAAAAAAGGTCACGTCACGTTATTTTTAATGGAACCACCCACCTCAAGAGAAACAATGAGCACATGATTAGCACTGTTATTTAGAAAGTTATTATTTGAACATACTTTTTGTTCCAAAAAAATGATCAAAACAAAACCTGGGATTGAATATAGCTTTAAGGAATAATAAAGGCTTAGCCATAACTGGAATAGGTTTAAAATTCTCAGTTGCTTTCTAATAATATCAAACCCAGGTCACAAACATGTCTAGATGAGGATCCAGCAGCACATTGGAGTTTTGCCTCTGGTGGATCATAGGTACACAATCTCCTTGGAAAAACTGAGCTACTTGGAACATGAATGCATGGGGGCTGGATCTAACAGGACTACCTGACTCCATCATTTAGAACCAAATTAGGAATAATCCAGTAATTTCCAAAGCCCAGATCTATGGCATCTAGTAGTCCAAAGAGTCAGCTCACAGATAGCCCCTTTCAGCTCATTCTCTGGACATATGTTACATTTCATTCAATGGAAAGGGACACTTGTATCTGAGTGCTTCGGGTCTCAGTAAACAAGATCTCACTCCCTTACCTTCTCAGTGGAGATGCTATGGTTGTCATTGTTTTCTGTCTTTCAACCTAAGCTTCTATTTTGCAGTGTTAACTTAGTTAAAGAATATAAAGAATGAGAAGCTGGTTTATTTCCTTCTTTTCTTTTTCCTCCTCTTCCTCACCTTCTTCTTCCTCCCCCTTCCTCCTGTCCCACAACGCACACTTCTCACTCTCTTGCATAAGGTGTCTCTCATTGACCTCAAAGGGAGATATTTCCTAGGCTGATTTAACACAGGATCTCTGCCTCCTTATATATGCCATACCTTGACATAATTCAGTCCCTCCCAAAATCTGCCTACTTTGTGCCTATTCCTCTCCCAGAAACAGAAGAGGCAGCCCATCACATTTACAATTTACCATATCTGAAAAGAGATAATGAAAAGTAGAGGTTGTAAAGTGACCAACATATAACCCAGAGATGGATATCTAAAAGTTCTGAGGGAACGAGAAGCAAGGGGGCAGGCAATCAAAGTGGGCCAAGGGGACTAACCCGGAGGGCTTCCTCGAGGCATGTTAATGATGAAGGGGCTTGGGCACCTGATGCTGTGTCCCAGAGCCTAGGACAGATCCAGTGGGCTTTCTGAGGAGAACACATGAGTTGAAAAAGGAAACTAGGGAGGACGACTGCTGAAAACATGGCCTTCCTCTATAGCACCCATCTAACGTGACCCTTTGCTACCCATGTACACTCTAGGTTATAATGACAGTCTTCAAGAGGAAATGAATGTAGATTGTCCCCCAGGGCAGTACTTCATTCAAGATGGCAATGAAGAGGAGGACAAGAAGGCCTGCCAATTTAAGCGCTCCTTCCTGAAGAACTGCTCTGGCCTGGAGGATTCTACTTTTGGCTACTCTACTGGACAGCCCTGCATCCTTCTAAAGATGAACAGGGTATATTGGCCCTTGACACTCTGACAATGATAAGTGGATGAGCTGGGTAGGAGGGCTCTGGACACTTCATTTCTCTTGGGCTCTGTCTTCACACACTACAAGTTTGGCCATTTTTACTGACAGCATCAGTAACATAAACAACTGGACAAATGATCAAATAATAGTTATTTTTCTCCTTAAGCACTTCCTACACCATTCTTCTCCCACACCCCCAAATCTGTCCTTTGATGCTTCCTGTCAGGAATGAGATCCTGAGCTGTTTGTAACAGGGGATTGACTTAGGGGTGAGTTGGAGGACAATCTCATATCACAAAAAATGCATTTTCCTTTTCTCTTGCCACACTTTGGGTATGAGAGATCCTTACCAGGCACACACCTCTTGAAACCAGAAAGTTCTTTCTTTACATTTGGGGCTATCTTGCTGCAGTTACCACTATATGATTATCAAGCACAAATACAAGGAGTAAGCTGAGCTTCATAGCTCTGAAGATATTTTGCATTTTCTGCTTTTTGTAATATTTCTGAGAGGGCAAAATAGATTAAGTTTATGCCTAAGGAAGGGATGACTCAAGGGGATTTATAAAAGCCCCATTTTTACTGTCAAATCTGTCTTGTTTTTTATTTTGTTTTATTAAAGAAAAACAATGCTGGTTTTCTTTTGATAGATTGTAGGCTTTCGTCCTGAGCTTGGAGATCCTGTGAAGGTTTCCTGCAAAGTTCAGGTAAAGTGCCTCTTTGAGTTGTTAGCATTGGTAGTATATCTATTTCATGCAAAAAGGTGGTTCATCCCTTCCAAAGGCTTTACTGTCAATGGTTGGTTATGGGTCAGGGAAAGGGTTAATCTTTTCATAACTATACCTCCCTTTAGCAACTTCAGGCCTCCCTATTTCCAGAAAGCATTCAATTCTGTGTGTGTGTGTGTGTGTGTGTGTGTGTGTGTGTGTGTGTGTGTGTGCTGATTTATACCTGTGAAAACCAAACACTGAATCTCAGCTAAGGACCACTGAAGGGAACAACAATGTGCCAAGTCATTAATTGGGATTCTGTTTATGTTTCCTTTTAGCTCTAATTACTTGTTTCTTTGAACTAAACAAATAGCTTTCATTAGAATCATTAGTCCCTGCTTTTAAAATTGAATTTCACTTTCTGCAGCAATGACCAGTGACACTGGTGTTGCAATAACAAATGAGTACAGGGGAATTAGACACAACTCCATTAATATGCTAATTAACTGTCCTTCAAAGGACTATTAACTCCAATTTCATCTGCACCAATTAGCCTGTTTGTTGGAAAAATACTAGATCTGGGGTTTGATTCTTAAACTGGCAGTAGCTCCCTCCTGTTTGACAATATCAACTGCATCCCCCAGCCCTGGACATTTGTCTTGCAAATGTGTGGAGCCAAGTAATGCCTTTCTCAGTACTAGAAATACAGCTCAAAACTCCAGTTGTGATTGTGGCATATCAGAAAGCAGCAAAAGGCAGCATTTATTCAGCCAATAGTCCACATTCAGCAAGCATTTATTGATTGATTATTACAGACCAGGTACTTCACTAGTTCTTGAGAGTGCCAAGATAATTATGAGTCTCTCTAATATCTGGGCAATCAAGCATTACAGGTGCTATGAAAAGTGCAGTGGAGACACTGACTAGGAAAAAGTTGGTTCTACGTGGGGTGTGGTGATGATGAAGATGAACTTTGAAAGGTCAGGCGGTGTTTGTCAGGTGAGCAAGGTAGGAAGGACATTTATTCTGTTCACATGTACACATGTGTAAATAAATATACACACATGTGAGGTGTGGCTACAAACTAGTGTAACCGATTTCACAGATCATTCATGAAAAATGAATTTCATTGTTTTTTAGAAGAATATGTAAATACATCACAAAAACCAACTCAGTCTTAAATTAGCATATTGATCGGATTGAGTCTCGCTTATAGTTCCCTAGTGGAAGCCATTCATTTTTCAGCTTGCTGAGAACTATTCTTCTATAAAAAAATAAATAAATAAATATTAAGAGTCTTTATACATTCTATAATAATCCATACTGGTCAAATCCACACCCACTTGTGGAAATCAAGCAGGATGAGGTTAATTACTAGAATAAATTAAAGAGAGCTCAGTTTATACCAAGAATGATTACACTAGATTGACAGAAGCCATCACATGACCCTAGTGAGTGATTTTCTAGTAATGATGAACTATTTGCCCTTTATTAACCCCCAGACTTCTGTGATTTAGTATAAGCCTAATGTATACGCAAAATGGGCAATCCCCTACCTGACATGATAAGATGAGGGTTGACTTGATTATTTAATCATTTCCAGTACCAGGCCCCTCTTGCTTATCTTCCTGACTCTATCTACTGTCATCAAGCATTACAGAAAATGTGGTCAAAGATATGAGTTTAGGTGAGCTAACTTCAGTTTGTATCCCTTGCTCCTGGTCTGATTTCTAGTAGAACTGAGTCCACAGTGTGCAAGTTGTTGTGGAGTAGGATTTACTAAACATGTTCCAACTTACACCTCAGCTCCAAAGTCCAGTACTGGGTGTCAAACCCAGTGTGATTCTTTGGAGAGGGGTTGGTATGGTAGGCCCTCTTGCCAGAGCAGCACCAAGTACTGCAAGCCCTTTGTAGCCTTTCTGTCTGGGTCCCCTAAGAGCCAGCACAGAGCCATGCTGAACACCTTCAGCCTACTCAGTCCAGGCCTTCAATTCAGTACTTTTTGAACTGAAAAGCAAGGCAAAATCTCTCCCTGGAAATGTTCCTGTGAGGATAGGTCTGAGGTGATCTATGCCCTATTCTTCTTTTGTAGTCTTCTTGAGACACTTGGTATGAGTCACACAGTGATTTCACCTAAGGCATAGGCCCCTTTAGCTCAGGCTCCAACAAACTGAGTGACCCAGCACTCCACATATACCTGCTTTTACTTACAGAGGGGAAATGAAAATGACATCCGATCCATCAATTACTACCCAGAGTCGGCTTCTTTTGACCTCCGCTACTACCCTTACTACGGCAAACTGACTCACGTAAGCCTGTATCCCCTTCAGTCTTTGCTGTCAGAAAGGGCTCAGAAGCAAAGGAATGAGTAGCTTGGTTCTATGTGAATTATGGAGCAGTAGGTAGTAACAGAGGGGTGAATAGCTGCTGGCCAAGACTAGGAAGGAGCCCACTCTACTAATTCCTATCACAACCACTCCTTTCCATATCCGAAGGAATCTCAGATACAGTCTGTTCTAACTCCTTCAGTTTACAGATGGAGAAATTAGGTTTCATAGAGTAGAAGTGATCTGCCCATTGCCACATAGCTAATTGGCGTCAGAGCCATGAGCAGACAAAACACTGCCATTTTACTCGATTATGCCCAAATAACCCCATTTCCTTGTTTCTCCCACTCAAAGTCTTGGGGCAGTAAAGGCTTCATCTCTAGCATAGAGACTTGACAGATACTAGTTCTGGTTGGATTCATGGTCTGATATCCAGAAAATCATGAGTTAGAATTGGTTTTCCCCAGAGGACAGATATCTAACAGTGACTTATGAGAGAAATATATAATTTCCCCCACTGTTCCAGGACAGAGAGAGTATGTCATTTGCTTTCACCATTTGTGATGTGGCATCATGGGATTTACTCAGTTGCCTTTTAGAGCTTACCTCATCCTGCACTGAATATCTGATCACTTCCATTCTATTACCCTTCCACAGAGCTGCCCCTCTTCACACTTAGAATTCATTGTTCTTCTACCTACAGGTTAACTACACCTCCCCGCTGGTGGCAATGCACTTTACAGATGTGATGAAGAACCAAGCCGTGCCTGTGCAGTGCCAACTGAAGGGCAAAGGCATCATAAATGATGTCATCAATGATCGTTTTATGGGTAGAATAATCTTTACTCTGAACATAGAAACCTAGGAACTTCAGGGGGCCACACCTGCCAGTAATGTTTCTGTTTTATTTCATGTTACAACTGGTAGCACTTGAATTTTTTTCTTTATCTGAATTCAGCCAGATAGACACCTAAGAGCAGATCATCTTTCCTTGCCTTTGACATATGTATAAATGACATTGTGGGAGCTTTTTGTTTTTTTAAAGGTGGTTTCTCCTGAAGACAAATAGATTATATTAATTTCCTTTCTCTCCACTTAAATCTAAAACCCATTCTTGCTGCTAGATGTCTCACTGTAGTGTAAATATAGTATCTGATAAAATTCACAATACCCATGAAGGAGAATTTCTATGATGATTATAAATTCATTGTGTTTTCTAAATCTTTGTTATTTTTAGAGGTGAGATTCCTTCCAACCAGGCTGATAACTAACCCCTTTTTCCCCCATCTGCTTGGCAAGGTCCTTCCATGGTAATCACCAATCAAACTAACCCAGAATACTCCTAGAGCCACCATACCTAGGGAACTCTATATCCAGGGATGCTTGAAAAACTGGCTGCCTCACATGGGCAATGAAATACTGATTAAAAGACTAGGTTATCTTCAACTGGGCCAGAAAGCAGTGCTAACTAGATATTGTTCTGGATAGAGATGAAGACTTTCTCTATGACTTTTTTAGGGAGGTGGGGGAGAATACCTACCATGTGAATGTGATTGGTATTTGATTCCTTGCTCTATGGTGTAATCATTCAAAGGCAGACATCCCAGCAGAATTGTCTCGGCTTCAGACAGAGGAGAGAACAAGGAATAAGACCTCCACCAGCTATTTCTTCTTGGGCTATTTGTTTGACAGTAGTGTGATATTCTTTGAGACCATGAGAGGTGGATGTGTTGACCCTCAGCTACAGCTCTAGGGATTGAAATCGGGATCTGCCATAAGGCACATGGTAAGACAGAAAGCTCCTGCCAAGCTACCCTAGATCCAAGGCCCATTTAGCCAGCTTTTCGTTTACTTAAAAAATAAGATGAGATAGATGTTTTCCAGATTGTGGATCAGCCAGACTGCTTTGTCTTATCATTGGCCATGTGACCATTCCACTGCTTAACACTTCCACCAGGGGGAGGGCTAGGACAAGGGGAAAAAAGCGAGCATTAGAGAACAGCATAGTGTATCAGGGTCCAAAGTGAGCTTAAATGCCACCTGGAAGCAAACAGAGTCTGAATCTCCTCTATAATGTTTACCTTTTCCCCAAACAAAGAACTGGCAGTCCGGCAGTTTAGACAAACAAGTGAAGAGGTTAACTACAATATAGTGTGGCAAGAGTTATAAAACTAGCATGAGGAAAAGTAACTCAAGTTGACACAGTAGCAGAGGAAATTTCATATGTAAAGCCACAATCACAAAAGACCATGGTGTGTTTGGTTAACTGTGAGTAGTTCATGTCATTGGAGTGTAAAGGGCTCAGAGAATGGCAGGGAGTGGCAGGGAATTGGGCTAGAGAGATTTGCAGGTACCAAAAGAGGACTTGGAGTTTTATCCAGTAGGTTAAAAGGAGTCATTAAAGCATTCTAAGCAGGGAAACTCTGTGAACATATTTGCATTTTAGAAAGAGCACTTTGGTAGCCACAATATGAAGAGTGGATTTGGGAGAGGCAAGACAGGGGAATGGGCAATGATGGAAAAGTTGTTGAGAATGACTCCAAGGTTTTGAGCTTGGCTAGAGCCAGTGGGGTGGTGTTATTGTTGATCAAGACTGGGAATACAAGAGAGGAGCAGGATTGAAGAGGAAGATGTTAAGATCAGTTTTGGACATTTTAGGCTTGTGATTTCTGTTGGTCGGACATTGATGAGGAGATGTAAACACTAATGGGGCTGGGGAGAAGAAAATCTGACAACAAAAGTAACATTCGTTTGCATGAATTCTCAAGAAATTCTAAGCTATTTAATCTTGGGAATTTGAGCCAGTTTTGTAAACACACTACAATGACGTAGTCTCTCAGGTAATGTTATTCTCTTGGCTTTGTGGCAGAAAGAACTACTGCTGCTCTTTGAATTCTCCTTCCTAGACACCTTCCAACTCCTTCCAACTCTTATCAACAGAATAGAGGGGGGTTGACCACTACTAACAAGTAATAGAAGTTATATGACAGCAGATCTACATTAAAAAAAATGAAACTGTCTCCTCCCAACCCCTGTCCTTACCAAATTCTATTTTTAAAATTAAACTTTAAAAAGAAATAACCAAGATGCTTGAAGACAACAACTTTGTAAACATTTTTAAATTATCTCAAAATCTCAAGGTTCAGTAGTAAAAGATAATAACATTAAATCTGGAAAGGATATTAGAGAGCATTTAGCAAAAACAACCTGTATCGCATCTGACTCCAGGTCCAGTGCTCTTTCTACTCTGAGCTGCTGCTTACCAAGAAGCACCATCTTTTTAAAATTCAATGAATGATATCCCAAATATTTTGAAACAGATGTCGAATATGAGTTAAAATAGCTAAAATTTTGCAGTATTTCAACTACTGGTGCTATATTTTATACATAATACATTATCTTGTTAAATATATTAACTATTAAACAGACAGGGAATTATGAATCTTTTGTCATACAGTATTTCTCATTCAATGGAATCCATCATTTCCACAGTTTCAAAGGAATATTGAGTAGTAGTAGGATAGTTTGGGTTGTTAGCTGGGACATGAAAAAAATAACTTTATTATACACAACTGGATATTATAATATATTCACTAAAATTGAATTCTAACAATTCAATAATCTTCTAGTGGATAAATTTAAAATTTCTCCCTTACTGTGCTGTAGCAATATTTGATTTGTATAACATTTGTTGCAATGCCTTTGGTTTTATGATTTTTAACCCCTCACCTCTCTGAAATCATTATCCTAAAGTAGCCTTTCTTAGGCATCTATTTGCTAGGAATCTACATGTAGAGAACATTAATATTGTCTTAAGGACTTGTTGATAACAATAAATTGATATAAAAGTGTATGATTTCTTCTTTCTAGACTGTACCATTGATTTTCCCACAGGAATATTGGGCAGCTATGTGTGTAGAGAACTAGACAATTGACAGCTTATTGGTTTAAGGCTTTCCCCACCACCACCTTTTTTGACTCTTGGGATTTAGCCACTATAAAACTAAAAGTTGTTTCATTTTTTAAATTTAGTTTCAAGTATATAGTACATTGGTTAGACACTTATATAGTTCGTAAAACAATACCCCCAATCGTGCCATCCCTGACCCTCCACCTAGCCAATGTATTAATGCTAACTGCATTTCCTATGCCATGCTCCCCATCTCCGTGACCATCCAACAACTACTGATTGGTACTTCTTTAACCCTTCACCCCATTATCCCAGTCCCTGCAAACCCCTCCCCTCTGTTTGACACCAAATTGTCCACTATATTTGTTAGTCTGTTTTTAGATTAGTTATTTTTTCTTTTTATTCCTTAGATTCTGCATATAAGTGAAATCATATACTGTTTATTTTTCTCTGTCTGACTTAAATACCTCCTAGGTCCATCAAAGCAATATCTTTTTCCATCCCCTTCCTTTTCATATGTAGGGGTCTTGTTTTCTTATCATTTCAGCCACTCTATCTTTTGGTTGGAGCATTTAATTCTTTTCCATTTAAGGTACTTATTGATAGGAATGTAGTTTTTACTATGCTTTATTCCTGTTTTTGATACATGTTTTTTTTTTCTTAAAGAAGTCCCTCCAACATTTCCTGTAATACTGGCTTGGTGGTGATAAATTCCTTTAACTTATTTTTGTCTGGGAAGCTCTTTATCTGTCCTTCAACTCTAAATGATAGCTTTGCTGGTTAAATTATTCTTGGTTGTAGATCCTGGGTCTTCCTCCTGTTAAATATTTTTTGTCAAGCCCTTCTGTCCTGCATAGTTTCTTTTGAGAAATCAGCTGCCAGTCTTATGGATGTTCCCTTATATGTAATTATTTGTTTTTCTCTTGCTGATTTTAATATTCTTTCTTTGTATTTAACCTTTGGAATTTTAATTATGATGTGTCTTGGTGCGGGCCTCTTTGGATCCCTAATTTTTGGAATCCTCTGAGCTTCCTGGGGTTTTATGCTCATTTCCTTCACCAGGTTAAGGAAGTTTTCCATCATTATTTCTTCAAACAGCTGTTCAACATCTTGATTTTCTTCAGTTATGCCAATCAGACAAATATTTGGAGCCTTAATAGTGTCTCATATCTTCCTTAAATTATTTTTATAGTCTTGGCATGTTTTTCTTGCCATTCTGATTGAGTGCCCTTGGCTTTCCTGTCTTCTAGATAGGGCATTTTATCCTCTTCTTTATTCACTTTGTTTATTCCTTTGTTTATTCCATTTAATATACTTCTCATCTCAGATAATGTGTTCTTCATTTCAGACTGGTTCCCTTTTATAATTTCCATTTCCATTTTTGTGTTTTTATCTCTTTGTTGAAGTCCTCATTGAATTTTTCTACACTTCCCAAAAGTTCATTGAGCCTCTTTATAACGAGTGTTTTGAATTCTGCATCTGTTAGATTACTTGACTCCATTATATCTAGATATCTGTTCTGTTCTCTCATATGGTTTCTGCTTCTTTGTCTTCCCATTTTGGCTTTCTTTCTGTGTCTGTTTCTATGTAGTAAGCAAAGCTCCTAAGTCTCCCAGTCTTATTAGTGTGGATTTGTGAAGTAGGTGTCCAGTGGCACAGTCCTGAGAGGGGTTCAGTTACAGACCAAACTTAGTCCAAGCCTCTACCCCTCCAGGACCACCTGTTAAGATTCAGCAAGCAATCTACAGATGCTGTGCTTATAGTTGCCTCAAAAGGCCACACCAAAAACTGAGGCCAGCTGAGCTGCCACCAGTGTGAGACTAGGCGCTGCTTAGCAAGGAGCACCTGGCTCACCAATCACCTGACCTGATACACCTGGCTGTGGCTTAGGGGGGCCGTGAGTTGGGGGAAGCAGAGTTTCAGGGAATCCTCTGCGAGGAGCGACCTCTGTTATCCAGTTTGATGAAATCTCTGCTATGGCAGCACTGAGTCTGTGCACTGGGAGTGGGGTGGGCTCAACAGAAGAACAATGAATACTGTCAGCACTTCTGTACAGAGTGAGTCTCGCCTTGGCCCTCACTCCAACAACTCAGTGTCCCCCTGTAAGTCCCTTGTACTCCCTGCACAGCCGAACTGGCAGTAGTGCTCAGAGCAAGCAGGTCTGTCTCTGCAAAAGTCTGCTCGAGGACATGACCCCTTTAAGAGGCGTCTGCAGCTGCCACAGCCTTCATCCCACACAGCAGCTCGGACCTGGCAGCATCTTGTCTTTGGCCCATTCTACCTTCTGCTGTTGCAGGGTGATTTCTTAGATTTCTCCCTAGTCGTATGGTTTGTTCATCTAGATCCCAGGTGATTTTTCCTTGCTGCTGCCTCCATGTTTCTGTCACAGCTTTGATTTTGTTGCCAGAGGGATGAACAGAGGCTCTATCATCTATGCTATTTTTTCCTCTTAGCATGGTATTCTTAAGATCCATCTATGTTGTCATAAATGGTAGTATTTCATCATTTCTTATGGCTGTGTAATATTCCATCATATATATGTACCATAGCTTCTTTAGCCAATCATCTATCAAAGGGCACTTTGGTTGTTTTCATGTCTTGGCCACCATGAATAATGCTGCAATGAACATAGGGTACAGATATCTTTACAGATAAATGTCTTCAGGTTTTTTGGGTAGATACCCTGAAGAGGGATTGTTGGATCACATGGTAATTCCATTCTTAGTTTTTTGAGGAACTTCTATCCTCTTTTCCATAGCGGCTGTACCAATTTGTAGTCCCACCAGTAGTGTATGAGGGTTCCTTTTTCCCCATAATCTCTCCAACACTCGTTATTACTTATCTTGTCAATAATAGCCATTCTAACATGTGTGAGGTGGTATCTCACTGTCGTTTTAATTTACATTTCCCTAATAGCTAGTGAAGTTGAACATCTTTTCATATATCTGTTGACTGTGTATGTCTTCTTGAGGGAAGTGTCTGTTCAGGTCCTCTGCCCATTTTTAATTGGATTCTTTGAGATTTTTTGTTGATGTGTATGAGTCCTTTATACATTTTGGATATTAGCCCCATATTAGAGGTGTTGTTTGCAAGTATCTGCTCCCATTCAATTGGTTGCCTCTTTGTCTTGTTGATGGTTTCTTTTGCTGTGCAAAAGCTTTTCAGTTTAACATAGTCCTATTCATGTATTTTTGCTTTTACTTCGCTTGCCTTTGAGGTCAAATTCATAAATCCTCGCTAAATCTAAGGTCCTTGAGTTTAGTACCTATGTTTCTTCTAAGCATTTTATTGTTTCAGGTCTTATATTTAGGTCTTTGATCAATTTTGAGTTAATTTTTGTGAATGGAAAATAATGGCAGTCTAGTTTAATTCTTTTGTCTGTAGCTTTCAAATTTTTTCAGCACCATTTTTGAAGAAGCCTCTTTTCTCCATTAAATGTTTTTCTGCCAATTGATTTTTGAAAATCATGCCATATCCATCCAATAGTCAAAGAATATTCTCCTTGATAAATGGTGCTAGGACAATCCACATGCAAAAAAAAAAAATTAATTCGTACCCCTACCTCACACCATATACAAAAACTAATCCCAAAGAGATCAAAGATCTAAATATAAGATCTATATAAGATCTATATAAGAGCTAAAACTGTAAAATTCTTAGAAGAAAACATAGACATAAATCTTTGTGACCTTGGATTATACAATAGTTTCTTAAATTTCAAAAGCACAAGTGACAGAAGAAAAATAGATAAATTTGACTTCATCAGAATTGAAAACTCTTGTGCTTCAAAATACACTATCAAGAAAGTGAAATACAACCAACAGAATGGAAGAGAATATTTGTAAATTATACATTTTATAAGGGACTAGTATCCAGAATGCATAAAGAACTCCTACAACTCAACAATAAAATGTCAAATAACTCAATTAACCAATAGTCAAACTATTAAGTGAAAGAAATTACCAGCCAAGAATAACATATACAGTATTGCTCTCCTTTAGATATGAAGGAAAAATAAAAATCTTTGCAGACATACAAGAGTTGAGGAAATTCTCCCATATCAGGCTTGCATTACAGGACATACTGAAGGGGGTCATTCCACCTGAAATAAAGGGACAAAAAATACATAACTGAGTAAGACGACTAACAGGCAGACAGAAGCAGGATAATGCAACCCTTATGAAGAACAGGGTATTATGAGCTTAAACATTAAAAAGATAATTGCTACTACAAGTTAGAAATGAACGTTCAGCACACATAGGGACAGTTTGAGACAACAAAAACAGAAAAGGGGAGGGAGTAAAGATCAAAATTCACAAAGGGGAATGGAAATAAGGTGCTCACAGAAGAAAATGGAATATATAAACTATCTTTTACATAATCTTAATAGTAATCACACACCAAAAATCCAGAACTGAGATACATAACATAAAACAAGAGCTACCAGAGGAAAAATCTATAACACTCCACCAAATTAAAATAACAGACAGAAACATGAGGACAAAGAAACAATGGAGACACCAGGCTACCAGAAAACAAAAGATTAACTGGCTATAGGAAAACCTTATATTTCAATAATCACCCTAAATGAAAATGGACTGAACTCACCAATAAAAAGGCAAAGAGTAGCAGATTGGATCAAAAAAACAAAACCTAACCATATGCTGCTTTAAAGAGACACAACTCAGCTGCAAGGACAAGTGTAGACTCAAAGTGAAAGGGTGGAAAATGATATTCCAAACAAATGTCATCCAGAGAAAAGCGGATGTAGCTGTATTTATATCTGATAAAATAGACTTCAAGATAAAAAAAGGTAAAGAAAGATATTGAGAGACACCTCATATTGATAAAGGGAGCCATATAAAAGAAGACATTACACTTATTAATATCTATGCTCCCAATCAGGGAGCCCCAAAAATATATAAAGAAATTACTAACAGAACGAAAGGGAGAAACAGACCAAAACACTATCGTAGTAGGGGATCTAAATACCTCACTGTTGGATATGGACAGATCATCCAAACAGAAAATCAATAAGGAAATAATATCTTTAAATGACACATTAGACCAACTGGACATAATTAACATTTACAAAGCCTTTCCTCCCCAAAAAGCTGCTTATACATTCTTCTCTAGTGCACATAGAACATTCTCAAGGCTAGACCACATGCTGGGACACAAAACTAGCCTCCACAAATATAAGAGTACTGAAATCATACCAAGCATATTCTCTAATCATAATGCTTTGAAACTGGAGATCAATTGTAAAAAGAAAATGGAAAGAACTACAAATATGTGGAAATTAAACAACATGCTACTTAAGAATGACTGGATCATAGAAGTAATCAAAAGAGAGATCAAAAGATACATCGAAACGGATAAGAATGAAAGTACAACATATCAAAACTTTTGAGACACAGCGAAAGTGGCCATAAGAGGAAAGTTCATATCATTACAGCCCTATCTCAAAAAAATAAGAACAAGCCCAAATAAACAACCTAACACTACATTTTACAACAGAAAAAAGAACAAATGAAGCCCAGAGGCAGAAGAAGGAAGGAAATAATCAAAATTAGAGTGGAATTAAATGGAACTGAGAAAAAAGAGACAATGGAAAAAATAAATGCAACAAAGAGTGGGTTCTTTGAGAAAATTAAGAAAATTGACAAACCCCTGGCTAGACTCAGAGGACCTGAATAGACTCAGGAAGACGAACGAATGGCCAACAGACATACAAAAAGATACTCTACTTCATTAGCTATTAGGGAAATATAAATCAAAACCAAAATGGGATACCATCTCACACCTGTTAGAATATCTATGATCAACGTGACGAGTAATAACAAGTGTTGGAAAGGATGTGGGGGAAAAGGAACCCTCATACACTTCTGGTGGGACTGCAAATTGATACAATCACTATGGAATACAGTATGGATGTTCCTCAGAAAACTAAGAATTGCATTATCATATGATCCAGCAACCCCTCTTCTGGGTATTTACCAAAGAAATCTAAAAACAAATATATATGCATATGCACCCTGATGTTCATAGCAGCATTATTCACAGTGGCCAGGACATGGAAGCAACTGAAGTGTTGATGATTGGATCAAGAAGCTGTGTACATATACACACAATTAAATATTATTCAGCTATAAGAAATGATGAAATACTTTCATTTGCAACATGAATGGATCTTGAGAAAATCATGCTAAGTGAAACAAGGCAGACAGAAAAAGTTGAATACCACCTGATATCACTCATATGTGGCATATAAATTCAAAAACCACAAACAAACATGACAAACAGAGACTCATGGACATGGACAGTGGATTAGTGGTTACCAGAGGGAAGGGGGAGAGGGGAGGTAGATGTAGTAAAAGGGGTCAAATATTTAGTGATGGAAGGAAATCTAACTATGGCTGGTGAACACAATGCAACATATATATACGATATACTGTTGAATTGTACACTTGAAACTTATTGGATTTTGCTGATCAATATCACCCCAATATTTTTTAATGAAACAAAAAAAAAAAACAAGTAGATGATAAGCATATGAAAAGATGTTAAACAATAGTCATTAGGAAAATGCAAATTAAAACCATAATGAGATACCATTTCATACTCACCACTATGTAAGCCACTGTGGCAGCAGAGGGGGTAACTAAGGGTGCATAGAATTTAGAATGGATACTAGAGGAAGATGAGATGATGTCTATCAATTGTGAACCCAATACCAATTGCTATAGTGTTAGTTGTAGTTTGTACTAACATCTCCCTTCTAAGTTTCCCCTCAGGAAGAAAGACCTTCTAGAGTCTTGGAACATCTGTTCCCCAACTATATATAGAGAAATGTATCTAAGTGGCACAAATGATATATTGTGGTAGACAAAGAGATACACTACCGAGATCCCTCTTCAAGGTAGAATTTACTGCTCAACTCTAGAAAGGGCAGTCAGCAGATCATATGTAGTTGTTAGCTTCTTCAGGGTGTGCCTCAGCTTCAGTTTCTTTTTGCCCAAATTATATCCTTCCTGGGGCAGCCCACAACTAGTAACTGAGTTTGATATGGGACCACTCTGATTGATAACATTCATTCCAGAGCTCTTTGATGGATCACCCAAGTCTTTGTTTGGCCTATATCATGTGTCAGGTTCTCCACTGGCCCAATCCTTCTTTGTCCACCTTCCATGAGTGTTGATCCTTAACAAACAGATATTTTATATGGAATTTTTGCAAATGGGTCCGTATATTTTACGCTATATTATTTTGCACACTATCTGATTGGCAATTAAAATTGTATTGGCTTCACACAATGAACTAGGGAGCTGTCCATCTTTTTCCATGGTGTGGAATATATACCTTTAACTTACAATATGCACCTTTAACTTTTTGTGATATACTTTTAAGAGTTATTATAATCCTTCGTGTATAATGCAAGAATCTCACAACAAGGAATTGCTCTTGGATATTAACCAAAAGTAACATAGAAATGTTGGTACAATCTCTTCGCAGCTATATTTATAAATGAGGTCGGTCAAGAGCATTCTTTTTGGTAAAATATTTTTCTCATTGGATATCATATTATAATGGCTATACAAAATAATATGGGGAGATTTTCATATTTTTCTATGACTGAAATGGCATATAACATAATTATCTGATTTTAAAAGTTAAATAAGAATTAGCATGGAATCAGTTTTGAGCTTTTAACAACTGACAACACTCTATGCTTCTATATGATGCCATGCCCCAGGACTCAGTTCTCTTTTCTATTCATCTTTCTTCCTAAGGGATCTCATTCAAGTCCGTAGCTGTTAAATACCATCAATTCATTATTAATATCCAAATTTATATTTCAAACCCAATTTCTCCCTTGTGCTCCAGACCTGTATATCCCAGAAGGCTTACTTGATATCTCCATGCTGGTCACTAGGAGACATCACAAACCACATCTCTGAAATAGTACTCTTGTTTATGCTTTCGTCTCCCAGTCTTCTCCATCTCATAAATGATACCACCATCCACCCACTTATCGAGCCTCAAAACTATAAGTCATCCTTCCCTCTTTTCTTTCTCTCAGTCTTTACAATCCCCATATAAACAATCTAAATACCTGTTAATTTTACTCTCAAAATATTTTCTCAATCTCTCTCTATGTGTCCATATCTGCTAACATCACTTTAGATTAAGCCAAATTATGATCATTTTCTGCTGGGTCAACTGCAACAGCTTCCAAACTGTTATCCCTATTTATACACTTAATCCCATATATAGGCTACCTCATTTGATTGCGCTTCCCTTTATTGTGCTTTGCAGGCATGCCTTTACAAATTGGAGGCAAGACCCTCCGCTAGCAAAAAGATTATGACTCAAGGCTCAGATTATGGTTAGCATTTTTGAGCAATAAAGTATTTTTAAATTAAGGTTTTATTAGACATAATTCTATTGCACATTACAGTATAGTGTAACCATAACTTTTATATGCACTGGAAAACAAAAAAAAAATGTGTAACTCACTTTATTGCAATACTTGCTTTATTGTGGTGGTCTGGAACCAAACCCATGCTATCTCTGAAGTGTGTCTGTAATCTCTAGTTTACATAATATCCAGAGTAAAACTGTGTTCAGATGTGATGACACCACCACTAGAAATACTACAGTGTTGCTCTCTCATACCTTGAATAAAATTCAATATTCTTAATATTGCTTCTGAGTTCTTGCAAGATGACACTTTTGTCTATATTTCCAACATCATCTTATTCCACTCCCTCCCTAACTTACCATGCTCTCATCATACTGTGATCTTTTCTAGTCCTTGAAAATTTGAAGTTTTTCTATACCAAGACCTTTGCCACTGGAGTTCTGAGTCTCAGTGCAAATGTCACTTCATAGAGACCTTCTTCCTTAAGCTCTTAAGAGAGGACAGTCTCAAACCCCTATGTAGTCTCTATCACTCATGTCAACTTTATACATTAACTTGATGTCACATATCACAATGCTTATTTATTTACTTTTTTAAATTTGTTATTCTACCAATGGAATATAAATGACGTGAGGGCTGGGAACTTTTGAATATTTTCCACCACTTTTTGTCAAGTGAACATACTATTTGTTCAATAACTATCTGTCAAAGAAAGAAAAAATGTATAGATCTAATAATTAAGAGAAATACACAGTTGTGTTAGAGTTAGTATTTAAAATTATGGGAGTGTGGGGTGGTTCCATAGAGTAGTAGTTAGCATGTCTGCTTTGCATGCAGAAAGTCCTGGATTCACGCCCCAGTGGAGCCACGGTCCATACCTGAGGTGCACCGGACCCCCTTGGTGTGCCAGGTCCCCTGGGTGTGCCAGGTCCATACCCTAGGTGTGCCAGGCCCCCTGGGTATGCCAGGCCCCAGGTGTGCCAGACCCCAGCTGTGTGCCACGAGCACGTGGGAGGAGACACCCCGCCTTCAGAAATCCAGTTCTTAAGGGGAGATGGAAACATCCGTAGGTCAGGGGTGGAAGTCAGGGGAGGGAAGGAGGGGGGAGGAATAATAAAAAATAAAATAAAATTATGGAAGTGAATAAGCTCATCCAAGGAGAGCATATAGAATGAAAAGAGGAGGGGTCTGAGGACAAAACTGGGGAAACACCAACTTTGGGGCCTAGGGTGGAATAAGGACAAGCAGTTCATAGAAACAGAAAGTTAAGCCAGAAGGATAGGAGGAACATCAATAGAATGTGATGTCACAGAAACCAAGACAGGATGGAGTGTCAAAAATGAAGTGGCCAGTAGAATCAAACCCTATTGAAAAATCATGTGAAGACTAACTTTCAAAGTATCCACTGGCTTTTGTACTAAGGTAGGGACTGCTGGTGACCTTATCAGAGAATTTTCACCAATTTTTTTTTGGTGGGGGAGGGCAAAAACCAAAGAGCAGCAGGCTTAAAGGTGAAAGGAACACAATGAACTGAACATAGTGTAGACTACTTTCTAACAAGAAGAGAGAAAGGCCAGGACATAGGTTAGAGGGAGGAAATTATTCTAAGGACAGAGGGAAATTGAACAGGCTTACTGTATGAGAAAAAACAATATCCAGTAGCCCAGGAAAGCGAGGGAGATGCCACAAATACAGGAAGAATAAGATGTATTGAAGTCCCCAAGAAAATGGAATAGGAGGGGCTGGGATCTAGAGCATGAAGATAGGGTTTATTTTAGCAAGGAAAGCTAAGGAACTTCGTGGCTCAATAGCTCGTTTTTCTTAATGAGAGGAACACCAAGATCATCTGCTTAGGAAGAGGAGGGAAGCATGCAGACAGCTTGAGACTGTATAGAAAGTTGGATATAGCAACTAAGAGTTATGGGAGAGGGAGCTGAACCAAAAAGAACCATCCATGCACCCACTCACTCGACTCCCAGGTTAGAAATTCATTCCACTTGTCTGGGTGTTGTCCTTCAGTAGCTCTTAGAAACAACAGTTGTCTCTGGGCTCACTGAAGTCCCCAGCTCAGTCACCCACCCGTCTGGCCCTGTAGGAGGCGTTGTGCCAACAAAAGTAGGTCCCGAGCAGTGCCCAGCACAGCCGCTCAACTTGCCCGCCAAGTAGGGGGCGCACTGCCCAGGCTGGTGAGCCCCATTACGCCTTGCGGCGTAATTCAGAGCCCATATCTATGACGTGGTACCCCGTCGCCCCCTGTAGGGTTTGCTGTGGTAAGTGAATTGGCTTCACTCTTTGTTAGGAGAACGAGCGGGTGAGAAAGGAAGAAGGCCGAACAGGCCTGGCCTGGGCAAGGACTGAAGTAGGACTGAACAAGGAGGTGAGGAGCCGATCAGTAGGCGGCTACCGCTTACAACAGTAGCAGCGGGGGATCTACTGACTAGGCCGCGGCGGCCATGGCCGTGGACTTAAGTGATGCCAGGAGCGGTTTCCGCCACAGCGAGATAGTCCTATTCATCAACGAAGAGGTGCTCAGTAATGGCGGCGGCCCGGACTTCTACTTGACTTTCTGCTCGCGGCCCTGGAACGAGATAGAAGACAAGCTGCGTTCCATTATAGCTGACCCTCAGGTGCCGCGGGCCGTCAAGAGGGCCTGCACCTGGAGCGCGCTGGCCTTGAGCGTACGTGTAGCTACGCGGCAGCGGGAGCAGCAGGCGCACCGGGTCCGGAGGCTGCAGGAGCAGGTGGAAGAGCGCGAGACCGCCGCCTGGGCTCTGGCCTCCCAGCTGCAGCGGCTGCGAAAGGAGCGCGATATGCTGGTCTCGCAGTTGCGTCGCATGCGAGAAGACCTGCAGCAGACACTGGACGACCGTGAAGCTCTACGCCGGCAGCTGCTTCAAGCTGAAAAGCAGCCCCGGGAGGTGGTACCTGAGTCCCGACCCCAGCGTCTCGGGTATGATGTGTGGCCTCTGAATGCGGATGAGCGGAACAAGGTGCTGGCTGAAATGAGGCAGCGTAGGAAGGATGCAGATTTCCAGAGGGAGAGCGCCCAGATACCCCTGACAACAGGTGTTCTTCATGTGCCAGGACCCCTGAATTCCTGGGCCCAGGTTGTTCATACCCCTCTGCCAGTGCCGTACCCCACACCATTCCCAGTGGCAATCTCGTACCCAGCACCTCCCGCACCCACAGTAGTCACAGAAACAGATGAGACAGCAGGAACCGCATTTCCACCCCAGATGCCTACTGGAATGATCTACCCATCTGACATGTGGCCTGCAGTTGGGTCCCAGGAGGAGATAGCCCCACAGCCTGACCAGAGGAGCCAAGGCCAAGAAGAAGTTTCTGTGAGGCCTCATTTCATAAACCCCTCAGGGCACAGCCGGAGCCAAGAAGACCCAAGGAAGCAGCAATCTCAGGGACAGGTGCCCATGCTACCGAAAGGTAAGGAAGCCTTTGGATACTAGCAATACTGCCCCAGACTTCTGGAGGAGGGACTGGGAAAGCCTATAGTATAGAATGTGATTAGTTTTTTTCTGACACTTAGCTTGCAAATAAATGCAAGAGGTAGGAAACCTTGACCCAAAACAAGCTCCTCACTGAATTCAGGGATGTAGAAAAAGAGTGACACATACTCCAAAGAGAAATCAATTTCTGGAGGCCCCCTTCTGATCAAAAACTAACTTTTATTTATATCATAGAAAATCTGAAAACCTAGCAAACAAACATTTTCATTATCCTATCATCAAACAATAATCATTTTTAACACATTTATGTATCTATTTCCACATATGGATCTCTTTCCCCCAGTTTCATATTATACATGTATGCATATAATGTGTACTGTTTTAAAGGAAGATGAGATTCTATTGAATATGTTCATTAATCTTTTAAATGAAAATTTCTCTGATTGCATTTAAATTCACAGATGGTAGATTCTGGATGGCTGCTACCACTTGGCTGACACCCAGGAGTGACTGACATGATGAAACATTCTCTTTTTTCTTCTTTCTGTATTCTCCTTAACCTCCTTTCTCCCATAGTACTGGATCTTTGGTGGAGAATAACCATGCTTTTGGAACTTAAGTTACACTGTATTCTAGGAACACTGCTTTTCCTTGAGAATGCTATTATTGTGCTGTAAACTGCAGCAGCATTCATATGTGTTTCTTGATTTGATTTTTATAACATTCATAGATGAGGGCCTGTTCTTTGTTTCTCTAAGCTCCAGGAACTTCATGTGAAGCTGAAGAAGCCCCAGCTCCCAGTGTGTGAATCCTCACAAAATACCCTTCTGGCTCTCAGCAAGCAGCCTTCACCTCAGTGAGACTTCAACTGGCTGGAGCTAAAAAGAATGTGAAGGAATCAGGGGAAAGGAGACATACTGACACAAATCTTGGAACAAGCAGCAGTAGACAGATTTTGTTAGAACTTACTGCTTCTGTTGGGGAAAAGGGATCGGCATAGCACAGGTCAAAGGGGTTTGGGAAAGTAGTGTTAAATTTTAGAGATTGTAGCAATTTTATTGTTATATTCATTAATTAATAGAACAAATAGTTATTATCTAATATGTGTTAGGAAATACAATTATGTTATTATCTAATGCACGCATTATAACCCAGTTGGATGAGTTTGATTAGATGGCAGTAGAGAGCCTATTTCGAGATAACAGTGTAGACCCAGGGGTTTCTCCTTTGTCTAGCATGTACTGTGGCTTTTGGGTAAACCCAATTGAAATAATGTCAAAATCTATTTCTATGATTCTGGGGGCAAAGTCAGAGACTTTCATGGAAGGACTTAAATGACTGAAATGCTCATCATATTAATCTTAGTGGAAACAAATGGGCAGTGGCAAATATAACACAAAAATAGGATCAGGACTTTTCTGATACTCTTGCTGATTTCTTCCCTTGAGAGGGACAGCTGTCTTGGCTGTCTGAAAGACCGCTGGGTAACTGTCTTAAGGACAGTGCTTGGGAGAGCATTGGATACACACTCAAGCCCTCAGACTCAGGCTGCCCCCATGCAAGGCACCTTTCCTGTCATGAGCAGATGAAGAATAAAATGAATTCTAAGGACAGACATCTTCTTTTGGGAGGCTAATTGGACTTAAAATAGACTGGACTGGGACAGGCACTCTTGAGAATGCCCCTGGACTCCTTGTCTTACACTCGGTGTATTTTCTGCTGGCTCTCCAGTCCCTTGAGGAAGCTGCTGCAAGCAAGTAGGGAGCCAGGGTGGAGCTTAGCGGGTAGGAGCTTAGATAAACCTCCAGTCTGAACAAAAGATGTCCTAGATTCTACGCCCCGCCCCTGAGAGCCCAGCTCACCAAGCTCAACGACTGTCAGTTTTTTTCTGATTCTAACTAGTAATAAAGTGTGTGTACTTGCCTGCTGTGTATTCTGTGTAGTGTGCATCTAAGAGCAGGTTTGCTCAGAGGCAGCAGTTTAAATCTGCATTTTCCATCCCACTGAGGCGAAAAGTTCAATCTCATTCACTATTGAAGGGCCCCTCCTCTTCATGAGAGTTAAAAATGGGATGGGGTGGGGCTTCTGTGGGGACTTCAATCCATTTTGAGATTGTTTCTGCTACCCTCTCTGTCCAGGTCTACATGGTTCCTCAAAGGTGGGCACCTCTGCTGCTCCCTGGCCTGTGGGGGCACAAGAAGTGAGGTGTTACTGCCTAGGCTGGGAGATCTAATGCCTGGGGTCCACCCTCCTTATATGCATGAAGAAGCCATTTCCCTGAGGCCCAGTCTCTGAGTAGAAATTTCCCTCCTGTATTTATGTTCTCCAAAGCACTGCCCCCTCCCTCCTATACACAATCCCATCAAGGTGCTCAGGATTCTGGAAAATAGCCAGGCTTAGTCTACTAACAAGACAAATGTTCCCTGAGGCAAAGGAAGGTGGCTTGCTACCTACTTTGTGTAGGGGCAGGGATGAGGCAGAGCACAGAAGTAATTCTGCCCCACCAGCTATCTCTCTTCCCTCAGACGCCTGATTGCCAGGAGGCCTTGGTTACTTGGGAAGACACTGAGGAGGAAGGGGACCTTCAGGAACATAAAATCAAAGCTTGGTTTTATGGGTTTGGATTAGTTTTGTGATACTCTTGTGTGTGCTGCTGATAGAACCCTGGAATCTTGGGAGGATGGGACACCAATGAGACTTGAAAATGTTATAGTACATTTTAATTTGGTGGTTCTCAGTGTGTGGTTTCTGGACCAGCAACATCAGGAACACTTGGGAACTTGCTACAATTGCAAATTCTCATGCTCCACCCCAGACCTGACTCCTGAAGTCCCGGGGGTTGGGCCAACAGGTGTTTCTGATGTCCCCTGGAGTTTAAGAAACTTTGTTTGTAATCCATAGTGTAATACAAACTAATCACCCTAGATCTCATTTTGATTGATTAAGGGCTTCGCAACACACTCTGATGTCTATTGGAATGTCTGTAGACCCGTATGAAAACAGACCCATCCCTGGGTATAGCTCTTCAATAACAATGTGATTACCCAATTTTTCAGCGCTGACTTTTTTTTTTATAGCAACCTGCATGAATCTTTGGTCAGAAACATCAACATTGGCTGTCAATTATCCCTTCATTCTGAGCTGGGCACATTCAGGTAAAGGCAGTAAGTTATCAAGGGAAGAGCCTAGGCTTTCAAGCCAGAGAGACCTGGGTTCATGTACCTGTGCTTCTGTTCACTAGCTGTGTGACCCTGAAGAAGCTACTGAATTTCTCTGATCCCCCCAAAGCGTTGGCTCCTTTCTCCTACCTTCAGGGGTGATGATAAGGTAATAGGTATAAAGCAGCGGTCACCAACATTTTTGGCACCAGAGACCAGTGTTCCTATGAGAATCTAATAATCTGAAGTGCAGCTGAGGCAGTGATGCTAGTGCTGGGGAGCAGCTGCACATATAGATGAAGTTTCGCTTGCTCACCCGCCAACGACCTCCTGCTGTGTGGCCCGGTTCCTAATAGGCCAGGGACCAGTGCTGGTCTGTTAGGACCCCTAGTATAAAGGATACCTATTGAGTACCTACTCATACCACTGAGTGCCTACTATATGACACTTTATGGCCATTATCCCATTGGCGACTGTCATAGCTCTGTATAGATATAATAGATACCCTTATTAATAGTTCTTCAAAAAGGATATTTTACTCCCATTTTATAATTGTGGCAACTCAGTAACTTACCCAAAGTCATTTAGTTGGGAGTTGGTGAAGCCTGGGTTCTAAACCCAACCTGTCTGGTACCAAACTCCATGCCCTTTCCACTGCATCACAGTGCCTCAACCTTTTGCTCTTACCAATTAATAGCAGTTAACAGGGTCTGCCAATACCTTGACTGAGAACTGACTGTAATGGAAGGACTCTGAGTCATAGAGGCAGTCTAGGTGAGAGGGAAGTGAGTGGAGATGGCCAAAGTCAGGCTTGGTTGCTGTGGAAATGTTGGTGCTAGAAAAGAAGGTGCTGGAAGAAGAGTATTGTGGACATGGCTCCTAGTGGTGTCAGCCTGGTAAAACCAGCAGAGATAGAGATGCAAGAAATGGAACATCATGTGGTGGTCGGTATGTTCCTGCCCAACCTCCACACAGCCCCTTGTCATCAATACATCCATTCCCACCTCTCTTGACTACAGAAGTAGTGGCTCCAATCTGTATCTTTCCTGTGGGGTCCTCTGCAGGCAGCATGTGGAAAAGTGTGAGGTGGGGAGAAGTACCTCTCAGATGTCACAGGAGGCAATAGACCAGTGATAAGCTTGCCTCTGCATCCCTTTGAAGGCGAGAGCTGTGCATGATGCATGACAAAGGTCAGGTGACTGGACTAATGAACAATGTAAAATCATTTTTGTTTGATAAAAACATGTTCCAAATGAGAGGAGAGCTCTGATATCTTGTAAGAGTGGAGGCTTTGTCCTCTCATGGAGCCAGGTCATTTATGAGAAGAATGCAAGAGAGAGGAGAACCAAGGAGATTCAAAAACCCACTCTCTTGGGAAGTAATTTTCCTGAGGCCCTTCCTGATTATCAAAGTAAACTGGATTCACCAAACAGAAATGCGAAAAGCAATTAAAACCACCTGTAATAACAAAACCTTGAGATGACTGCTGTTTATATTTTAATGTATCTATATACATACACACACATACACATGTACATATACATATATATCAAGACAAGATGTGGTACATACTTTTTTGTAGCCTCCTCAACTGTGGCATTGGCTCCAATCTGGACCCCTCCTATGGTGGACTCTGCACCCAGCATGGAGGAAGGTGTAGGGACAGGGAGAAGCACCTCTTTGGTGGCAGAGGAACAGTTTTATGTGTGCGTGTGTGTGTGTATGTGTGTGTGTGTGTGTGTATGTGTATACCATATATATACACTGTATATATCCATATATATATACCATATATATCTCTATATATACATATATATATCAAAACATAATAATGGTACATATTTCTTTCCAACACTCATTTTTCACTTAACAGTAAGACATGAGCATAGTCACATATTCGTATTGAGAATGTGGATTTAAATGGCCACGTAACATTCTTTCATGTTGATGTTTCAATTTACTTAACTACTTCTATTTTATTGGGTATTTAGATTGTTTTCAAGTTTTTACTTTCACTCCCAGTGTTATGTTGGTGGGCAGTTTTCTGCACCATGGCCAAGAGTAAATATCATTAAACATATCTTAACCAGTTTGAAGGATATCTTGTTTTAATTTATATTTCTTTGCTTACTAGAAAGATGGGACATTTTTTCAAGTTACTTATCCATTTGTATTTCTTCTGTCATGATTTAGCTATTCATGTCCTTATTCAAATCTACTCATGGAATATTCATCTTGTTTTGTGAGTATTTGATGGTAAAGTTATTAACCTAACCCTTTGTCATACTTAAGTTTGTAAGTATTTTCCCAATTTGTAGTTTAAATTTGTGTCTGGTGGCATTTTGATGGTCAGAAGAATTACATTTTCATATACTGAGATTTTTTTCTTTATCACTGTCATTTTTTCTTTTTCTTTTATCCTTAGGAAGGCCTTCTTTATTTTGAGATAATATATATAATCATCTATATTTGATTCTATATCTTTTATAGTTTAAAAAATTTGAACTCTAGTCATCCTTGAACTTATTTTGGTATTTATTGTGACATAAGCATCTAAATGTATTTCCTCCCAAATAATTAACCTTGTATCTCAGCATCATTTTTTAATGTTCCATTCTTTCTCTCATTGATTTGAAAAGAACAACTTTATTAAAAATCAAATACACATCAGTATCTCTGTGTGTGTGTCTTGTCTGTTAAACTGTTGGTCTATTTTTATATCCATCTAACATTTGATTCTGGCTTTATAACATTTTAATAAATGCAATACAAATTATCACCCATTATTCATCTTTTTCTAAACTTCCCTGTGGTCATTGCCTGTTTATTCTCTCAGTTGAAGCTTTAAATTTAACTCTCTATTCCTCAGAGTCCCAGATGTACTTTCTTCAATTAGATTCTGTGAGACTTACCCTATACCTTCATATTTCATTCCTCTCTTTAAAATCTAGTTTGAGTGGATTTCTGTTCCTTAAGATTTTATCTCAGCCCTATTCTCTCTTCACTTCCTCCTTCCATGATCTTGTCTAAACATTTGATATCTGTTATCTTTAGAAAAAGATTCCCATCTATATCATTAAAAAAGCTCACATTTTGCTATGTATTTGATGGCATTATTATTTAATTCTCTTTAAAACCCTACAAGATGGGTACTGGTATCACCTCCATTTTACAGATAAAGAAACCTAGGCTTAGAGAAGTTAATAACTTGTCTAAGGTCACACCACTGTGTACTAAAAGCCAGAAAAAATGACTGTGGAAAAGAAAAAGATCATGTATATTCAAGTTCTATCCTGACACACCTGCCATGCTATGCTATATAGCATTTAAAAGAAGGAAAATGAATATTAAAAATTCTGTCTGCTCTAAAATTGAAAATTATAGCAACCATTATACAGACCTGTTTTGAGAGTGAAACTGACACAAGAACCAGTATGTCATACTGAAGAGAGGCTATGATGGCAGAGTGCTTAAATACATTGCCTCCAATTGCTTGGCTCTGAATCCCAGATACATTCAATGGATTAATGGTAGATGATATAATCCACATATAGCACACTCCATAGCACCTGGCACACATTGATTCTAAGATATGTGTCTTTTTTTTTTTTACATTTTAATATCTTTGAAACCAGTAGGCTTTTCACAACAAGTTTAATTGGCAGTATCTATCTTATAATTGGTGGCATCTTAGATTTGATGAAACAAGGTATTAAGTGCTTAATAAATGTTTAGCTATTATAGAAGATGACCACTCATCCATTCAGCAAATATTTATTCAGGGTGAACTATTGCCAGGCACTGTCCTAGGGACTGGGACAGAGTAGTAAACAGTGAACATTTCTGCTCTCATGAAGTTAATTTCTAGTTGGAGACATACATGAAACACAGATTAAGTAAAATATATAGTGTGTCAGATGGTGATAGATGATAAGTAAGAAGTGAAACAGAGTAAGGGGAATGGGCAGTCGTGGAAGTGAGGAGTGCTATTTTACATAGGGTAGTCAAGGAATGCTTCACTGGGTTGGGTGACATTTGAAAAGAGAATTGAATGGGATGAAAGGATGAGACATGAGAGCTGAGAGATGATCTTTCTAGGTAGAAAGCAGGGCAACTTCAAGGGCCTTGAAATGAGAGCACCCTTAGAGTCTTTGAGGAGTAGCTAGAGGGCCAGTATGACTAGAGTGGAGTGAATACAAGAGAACAGTAGATGAGGTAGGGAGGGGAGTACTGTAGATTAGGGCTGAAAACTTGAAGTATGTTGGTAAGGGTTCCTTGAAATCCTTTTAAAAAGGCTGTAGATCTGAGAATAGGAAATGCATATTGGGGCTCAGAACCACTTAGCAAAGATTGCTGAGTGTCATGGCTACACTGTACTTAAAGTCAGGGGATGGCTTGGGTTAGGGATGGTATTACTTTAAGGAAAGTGAGGAGAGACAGTTTCATTTAATCTCTTAAACACACACTAATGCACAGTCAAAATGATTCATGGTGCAGAATAGTTTGAGGGGAGAATGATAATGATATGTGATCAGAATAACTAGAAGAGGCTCCTCTCAAAAAAGTAACATTGAGGGCTTATACATTACTGATGAGGTACAGAACAAGCTGGCCTTGGTTTGATCTTTCGAAAAGTATGCTCACACAATGTCCATCTGCCCCTCAAGTGGGGTGGACAAAACTCATGTTATTTTAAGAATACTGAAGACCATTTTTAGGGTGACTATATACAGGATAGAAGAGTACTGAAGTAAGATTTCTGTAACCATTTAATGTAAAGCATACATTTTTAAAAAATTGATTGTTCCTTAGAAACCAGGATGCATAGTGGTTAAGAGCATGGTCTTTGAAAACAGACAACTGGGCTCAAGTGTCTGTGTTGTCGCTCAGTGTGACTTTGGCTAAGTAACCAACTCAAGCCTCAGTTACCTTATCTGTAAACTGGAAATGATACTACCCAACCTCAGAGTTGCAGTGAATATTAAATGAAATAATGTGTGTAAAGTACACAGCACTGTAACTGCTTAATAATAACTACAGCTGCTTTTTCCTACTAAAAATGCATTGTATACACAAGATTTCTCCTGTTCATTACACATAGCTCTTGAAACAAGGGAACTCAAATTTATACCGTCATGAAAATACAGGTAGTAAAAGTGCAAAGAAAACATTTCTTCAGAATTCTAAAGGCAGTTCTACCATTCAGAGTATATACATTGAACTTAAGAAGATGAACAACCAAATTGATCTTTCAGATACACAGTAACCCTCATGGCAACTCTTTTTTCTATCAGTAATCTTAAAGTGCTTCTTAGAGGCCCTGTGAATTGCAGGGTAGTGAAGCATATTCAGTGAACTAGCTGAGACAATAAAAACAGGTTCTTTTGAGAACCCCCTCATCAGTCCCACAAATGCAAGGTAAGGCCATCCCCCACCCCGTAATTAAGACATTAAATGTTTAACAATCAGAATATGAAACCCTATTACTCAGAAACTATAGAGACCCAATGTTTAATTCCTTCCGCCATCAAAAATGTCCCTTATGTAAAATGGAGTGTGTTGTCATTTAGTCCAATCATATAACATGTGAACATTAGACTGTGTTGTAAGGAATTTGAAGGAATTTTCAGAAAATGGATAGGTCCTCCTCTGCCTGGCCATATTGCTGAGGTACTTCTTCCTCAGAATGTCATGAACTTCAACAATGAGTATAGCTGATCAATGCAGACACACATATGCTAGAAGTATATTTATTAAGAAGCTCTTACATTAGATTTTCATATTTTATTCATATTGTTGTTTTTATTTGAAATTTTCATGACCAGATAGGTCCCCATATTTGAAGTGTCTGACCTAAAGGTTTTAATGCCATCTTTAAGATGGCACAGGCTTAATTTGCAGACCTCTGAGATCATGTGACTCCTACTGACAATTCAAAAGACTAGAATTTGGAGAATATAGATTATACAAATCCAAGTTCTTAAGGCTGAACACATAGAATAAAAATGAAGTTATCCATAATGATATGGATTGTGTGATCTTTACTATTTTTTAATCCAGATCTAAAAATTACACATATCAGACCAAGCAGGAGTACCACAGTATGCTTTATTTTGCAAGTATTAATTAGGACATTAAATTGATATATCCAAAACTTTGCTTAGCTGCAAGCATCAGTTCCTCCAAAGAAGTTTGGGTGAAAAACAATTGTTTTTATTCATGAGCTCAAAGCCCTACAGTTTGATCCATTGTTCTGACATAAAAATGAACTCAGTGGGCAAAGCTAATTGAACATTTAGTTCATAGAGTTGGGGCTTCCTGTATTTTATTGGAGTTAAAGCAGTGTTTTTTTTCTTGTTAGTATTAAACACACACTTGCTAATTATCTAAGATAAAGCCATGATACCTAATGAAGAACTAGTGATAGTAATCTCCTACCTGAAAGGAAGAATATGTTTAAATGAACCTATAATTTTGAATGTATCTGAATTTCCAATTGATTTATTTAACAAGGTCATAAGCTGATTTAAATAATCTGGCTTCTAGACAATCATCTCAAAAATATATATTGAAATGAAGTCACTGTTCTTTATGGTGCCATCATTTTGACCAAATAACAAGCAATTGTTTTCACAGGAGAACATTTTAGAAGAAAACATTCTTTACATACTTAGAAAATAGAGGAGGGCTTGAATCTGCAAGATAGAACTAGAGAGTGCTAAGGGAGAGGTAATTGAGCTATCTGACTTTCTACTCCAGTTTGGAACATATGCTTTAAAGATATACATATAGGTAAAACTGTTGATGCATTTTCTTTCTTTTTAACAAAATGTTCTCATTCCAGTTATAGGCAAAGAGTTCTGGCATTAGTTAAGGGCAACAATACAGTGGTAAGCATCTATATTGTGCTGAGAGGTAGATGGGGACTTGATCCTTGGATTTAATAACAAACTAGCTTCACTTAAGGTTTAAGCTTAATTTTTTATTCCACAGAACATTTTTGAAGTGAAGGCAGATCTTTGGAAACTTTTGTTTTTAGTTATGTAGAGATAAAATAGCTCGATAAAACAAATACCTGCCTTCTGCTAATAAGAGGTGAGCAAAGTAGCCATGTGGGCCCTAGAGAAATAAAACACTGTGCTTCCAGATCAAAACGCAATTCAACAGATATTGGGATGAGTGGTCTCTAGTACCTTACTCCAAAAGCCAGAGCCGCTAAATGTCTCTGCTGGGATATAAATCTCTATAGAGGTCAACAAATTTACAGAATAATCCCAGTCCAACCTTGGTGAGGCAGCCATCTGACTGATGACACTTCAGGACTCACTTGCTTCTAGAGTTAGCACTTGCTGCTTTCAGAAGAAAGAAATCAATACATTAAAAATATCAATTAGAACTTATTTACATAGGGAATGGGAGAGTGCAGGAGGTGCACAGAGTATACAAGTTTTTTTTTTGTTGTTTTGTTTTTTAATGGATTATATACGAGGATGAATTAACTTTCAAGTTAAGGCTCTAAGGGAAAAACATTCTAAATCATAACCCTAAAAAACCATAATTCACCTTATGCCAACACCTTAAAAAAAAAAGCTGAAGATCTTACATCATCCTTTAACATAAGTGTCATGTCTGAAATCATATATTCCAAACTCCAGAAGGAAAAAAATTGCATCCTTGTTAAAATATAGTAGCCACTTAACAGTAATGAAGAAAACAGCCAGACTTTTGCTATTAAACACAATATCTTGAAACCATTTCTTTCTTTTTTTAACTAGCAGAAAAATACAGATTTAAGTAATACTGATCAGGAGGTTGGGAAAGAAAGTCTTATGAGCCAAGTTTTATGTTTGCCTCCAATGAAAATGAATTCATTATTTTCTTGAATTTCTTTCCTGAAACAAATTTAATTCTCTAACAGCTTTGATATTGCAAATAATGTCAAAAAAGTAGCAACATACAAGTAACTGAAACATATAAAATTATACTTCAGTAGAAATGCTTTCATAATTGGATACAGAGGCTTAAAATTATTACTTACTAAAAAAAACATATTCTAAGCCACAATATTTCTTTTTTCCATTACACTTTAACAAAGGAAGGAAAAATAGAAAAACAAGAGAAATTGGTCTTAATACATTTTTTCTTAAATAAATGCTACTCATGCCCAAGTTAGCTAACAATTCACTGAGGTTAGTCTGCATATCTTATACAATCGATTGCACAACAATTTCTGACTTTTAGCCAATGGAAATGTGATAGCGAAAAACAAAAGCACTAAATTTAATTGACTACACAGACTGATATCCAGTACGACTTTTTCTTCTTCCAATCATATAAGAGATAAAGACAACAATTATAAGGAAGCCCAAGGCCACACCCACTGCAACAGGAATAAGAAAGTTGAGGTCAGAGTCAGCAGAACATTCTTCAGCTGTTGAACAGACAGAAAGCAAGAAAAGAAAATTAGTAAGAAATGCAATTAAGCAGAAACAAGCAAACAAGAAACGAGCATTTTGAAAGTGTACACAGGGTAGTCTTTTAGAGCATTACCTGATTTTCTTATTTTCTCTATATGCACCCAAATATTTCTAAGCAACTGATCCTCTTATAGCTCTCATTATCTCTTCATCTCAAATCACACCAAATTCCTCAGTACAAAAAAGCAGAAGTTAAGGGAAGAACAGGAAAAGATCCAAAACACAGAATCATGCTTGCCTAATATGGGGAGATTTTATGTTTAATCGTGTAATGGCACTGGGGAAAAGAACTATCGTCTACACTTAAGAGCACTGTGTGTGTATTTCCCAACTCCTTTTCTCTCTTGCCGCACCTATTATTAAAAATAAATAAGAACTCTACGTGAGTAATAAAATTTAAGTTAAAAAGGACTTAGGATCAAGAAAATGTGGTATGATTTTTTTCACACAGGCAATAGGTAATTATCAGGTTATATACAATTATTTTTAGCTGAGCAGTGGCTGGTAAGAATAATAGCAGAATCTAGTACATTGCAGTCCGTGCCACTGGACTGCCAGGAAGGCAGTGTGTGCAGTGTATAATTTGAGCTCTGGATTCAGAACTGAGTTTGAATATTGACTCCATCAGTTACTAGCTAAAGGACCTTGGTCAAGTTATTTAAACTGGGCTTCACTTTACTCATCTGTAAAATGGTGGTAATAATACCTATATCATAAGGTATTTGAGGATTAAATATAATTGTATTTCTAAAGCATCTGATACACATCAGGTGATTCCTTCTGTTTTCTTCCCATGTTTGTGATCCTATCCAAGGAGGTTTAGGTTTTGAAGTAGCAAATAGAGATCAAAATAGGAGTGTTTCACTATATTATAATTGAAAAGGCCAATATTCAATACTTTAAAAAATACTTAGTAGCGGGGAGGTAGATGGGGTAAAGGAAGTCAAATATGTGGTGACAGAAAGAAATCTAACTATGGGAGGTGAACACACAGTGTAAACATATATATGACTTACTGTTAAAATGTACAGCTGAAACTTACTGGATTTCGTCAACCAATGTCACCATTAAAAATAAATTAATTAATTTTTAAAAACCACTTAAACAAAGTTGAGATTATGTGTTATTTATTGAAAGTAGTTAGTACTTGGAGCTCTAAGTGTCCCATTCTGATCTCATAATTTCAAGTTTAAACTAGTTTTACTATTTACTAGTGGTTTTGTTGCCTGCTAGATATGTAACCTTGGTGAAGTCACTTCCTTTTCTGTAAAATTATAGGGTTAGAGTAAATAATCTTTAAGGTCCCTTCCAGTATAAGTCTAATGCAATTAACAAAATGTGATTGATATTTGTTATGATTTACAATTAAGTAATAACTTATATTTTTCCTCTAATTTTATCTTTTCCCCCTCTTGCAATTTTTACATTCATAAAAAAGAAAACCAGTTGCTAAGGTTCTGAGTACATGAATTTTCATAATTATGGTAGCCTTTGTTGAACGGATTTACTGTATTTTACTGTAAGCCTTTGGAGACTGATAACTGGGTACCAAAATACAGTAATCAGTGAGTTACAGAAATTCTGAACAAGCTAATATATACATAGAATGAATTACTAAAACTTAAATGTGAAAGTTTTCTCAAGTCTATTGATTAAGCTTTCTACTTGTTTATACATTCAGTATCTGTGCTGCAATTATAACAAGGAGTATGCTTCAATAGGGACTGATTATCTAGCTCATTTTAATGCCAACAGCTTCTCTCTACCCCTCCATCTATGCTCTGCTCCACAGGGGCCATCTTAAAGAAGCAAGAGCCTAGTTGCTGTGCTTTACTGCATCCCTTCTGAGATTGCTGTTAGCTTACAATTCATAAGCACCAATCTAATGACAACACTAAATAAATTTTAATGCTCTAGAGATCAACAAGATGAAGTAGAGAAACAACACAATCTGTCCTAATTAGTTCATAGAATATTTCTATCCTTTAATACTAATTGGGTATCCAAAGAAGAGAATAATACAAGAAAAAAAGGCAAGTGGTTAAAAATGCTTGAATCTTTTCAGTCCCTATTGCTGAAAAAGGAACGATTTTTAAGAAACTTATTCTGAAGCTAGTTTAAGTCCTGTTGTGGTCTTTTGGGTCTGTTATTTACCTAGGGAGAAAAAAAATCACAAGCCCAAGATATGACTTCATCCTTAACTTGAACTCAAAGAAATCAGCAAAAAATCACATAACCTAAAAAATGCTGATGGTTCTGAGGACATTCAACTGAAAACCAAGTTTGAGCCTATCTGATAGGCATTTATGCCACATCAATATTTATTTAATGAACTATATACAAAGGCATTGTGATGAGTTTAAATCACGATAGTTCTTATACATTGAAACAGAACACTGGTAGTGAAATAATATTTAATTCCATTAAGAGACAGCTACATATTTCATTCATATAATGACTATGTTAATAAGTTTAAGGTATCTTGGGTTAGGATCAAAATTTGGCCCAGGCTTCTTAAGAAAGACCTAAGAACATTGTACACTGATGTTCTTTTTAACAAGTTTGTCTTCAGGACCAGTAAATACAATATATATATATTTTTATTTTAAGTTGATCAAAGAGAAGAGTTTTTACTAATAAAGATTTAACTCAGAACGTTGGGACAGATTTAAGAATTAATTTCAACATCTCAATATTAAGGAGCAAAGTGTTTCAAAACTAAGAGGCAAGAAAATCTTGTTATCCGCATGTATTTTTATATAATCAATCAGACTGCAGGTTCTAAAATTGCTCATATCCAGCATGATGGCACTTGAGACCAATAAAGTAAGCCAGCATCACTAGAATAAGTACTCCTGCCAAGGCCATTCCCATCACTATGGGTACCAGGAAGTTGTCAGCAGCACTGCAATCTTGAGCTAGATGTGGAGAAAGGACAATTGAGTACAGAAACAGCGACAAAATTTCAAGTCTGTAAAGTTTTAGTTAAAATGACAGTACTTCCCAACACACATTTGTTTTTTACACCAAGGTAACAAGCCATTGGCATTCATTACCAGCAAATGAGATGTTCCACAAAAGTAATTTTCCAAATAACCAAGTCACACACTTTTAAGTACTCCCTAAAATGCAGTCATTTTGGATGAAGGATATATAAAATGATCACATACTTCCCAGGTTTCTTAAACAGAAGATAATGGATGAATATAATTAGCCTTTCCTTGATGATCAGGTGGTAAGCTTTCAGAGGCAAACTTTTATGATGTTGAAGCAATAGTTCCAGGAACACTGCAGATTATGAAGTATTAATGAAATGAACCAAATGAACAACTATGCAATGCAGACCTAAGAACTTAATGCATAGCAATTGAGTCATTTAGTAGTGGGAAAAGATATAAACTAGTCCTGATGGCACAATTATTTGCCTCAAGATGTTCAGTATAGTGTGAGAGTCGGGCAAGAAAATTGGTGGTTATCATTTCAAAATAGGCTAAAATAGGGTCAGACAACACACAGTGTCATAGAAGTATTTCAGAGGCATACTCAACCTTGTTATACAAAACATATTTTGAAAAAACTGACCCTGGAGCTGAGTCGTTAAGGGCGAGTAGGAATTAATCATGCAGGTTAAGGGAAAAGAGCATTCCAGGTATAGGGAACAGCACAGACAAAAATAAGGAGGGTAAGAAAATACGGCACTTCAGGGGAAATGCAAGGAGGTTGGCATAGCTAGAACAATGGTTCAGGAGGTACTCCTGGCTAGAAAAGCAGCAGATAAAGGTATTAGAACCAACTTACAAAGGCATTGTATGCTCTAGGTAATTTGGCCTTATACATATGGCCAAAAGTGCAGCAGGATTTTAAGCAGGATATTTGTTTCAGAAGTTATGGCAGATGGAAGACTGGTGATACTTAGGTAGGAGGCATCTCTATTGCTAGAGTCCAGATATCCACAATATGATCCTAAACTGGATTAACAAAGTGCAGATGCATAAGGGACAGACTAGAGATCTAATTAGAAGGCAGAATTGACCAAATGCATGTCAGGGTGCGGCAGGAGATAATTGAATGGTTTCCAATTCCACGCTTGAGTGACTATGTAGATGCTAATGCTATTCATCATGATAGGAAATATAGAAGAATATATTCATTTCAGTTTTGTTTGTAGTTATTTGTGTGTGTGTGGGGGGGGTGTTAATTCGCGTGTGGAATGGGGGAGGGTAGAGAGGGACATTCAGTTTTAGATCTGCTGAGATTAAGATACTTGTGTCCCAATCAAGTGGTTAGTGAACCTAAGTAGTAGTTCAAACAATGGACAAAGGTATTTCTCCATGAGGGAGAGTAATAAAAAAAGGACCAGAGACAAAATCCTTGGGACAACCAATATTTGAGGGATAAAGCAGCAGGAAAAAGAAGGAGGCAAGACAGATAGAAAATGGTGCCACAGAAGCCAAAGGACAGGCTCAAGTAGAATGGGAGAAGTGTAAAATATTAGAGAAGTCCGAGAAATGCCGATTGTATCTAGCAATATGGAGGGTGGGGGCTATAAGTCAAACCTGAACTGCAGGTTTAGTAGTTAATGGAAGTGATCAGTAGAAGATAAAGAGCTTAGGATGAGGAACATACAATACTCCTCTGCTTTTTGAGAAGTTTAGAAGAGAGAACAACAGGAAGGTAGTTAGAAGTGGAACAGAGGATCAAGAAAGGATATCTTCGGGGTGGATGAGGAAAAGAGCCCTTAGCATTTGACAGGTTGAAGATACTGAATGGTACAAGACCTCCTAGGAGGTAGGATAAATGGGATTCCAGAAGCACTGACCGGGAAAAGAAAACCTACTGAGACTGGAGAGGAGGAAGGAATGAATGGTGCAGATGTAGATCCATATGCAGAGTGGGAAGAAGGCTAGAATGTTTAATCACCACTTCTATTTTCCATTTCTGTGCCTCTTAATGCCCTGATTCTCTTAGCTTGTAATCTATCAGGGATGGTAAAACAGATAAAGCTTATTAGAATTGTATCAAAAATGAGAATGAACAAGACGTAAGGCAATTCTAATTGTGCTTGCATTTATGAAGTGTGCCAGACTAGCTTCTGGGGCAATAACTGGGAACAAGTTTATAGACTTTATGACATCAACTTTGGCTGCCAGTTCAGTGATCGTTTTTACCTGCTTCTTTGTTCTGATAAAAATCCAGATAGCTGAGGTTGCCAGGTGTGACTTCTGAATATATGGTATTAAGAGTACCCAGTTAGCTCCTCCCCTTCAATTTCCCAAATTACCACCCAGCACATAAACTATTAGATGACATGTACCATAAAGTATTATGCATTGGATTTAATATAACTGTTTTTTAAAAAATCATTAGTAGGTTAATTTCTTATTCTGGCAATGGATTCATAGTTCTCTGTCCCAAATTGGGTAATTAACCTAGTACTGAAACAATTTTTCATAAATACTGCCAATAAGGCTTTCAAGCAAGACAAATATTCCCAGAGTAGATTAAAAAGGCAATTCCACTAATACAAAGATCTTTCTAGATGCTGTCACTTACTTAAAATGCTCTTAATTAGCATGTGAAATATTACTTTATAGTAATTATTGATTTTATAAATTGAACCTTTAAGAATTCTTTAGGTAATGGAAAGAAATTTTGGTTAAACAGTAATTTTAATAAGATCACAAGCTGAAGAAAAGTAAATCTCATTCTCTAAGTCATTTTGATTTGATCTATTTGACTAATGTACACTTGAGACTGTACTGAAAGTATTTCTGGGGAAAGGAAGAGTGTATTTGTGGAAGTTCAAAAGTTGCAGAAGCAGTGAAGATTTTAAAGATAAAAAATTCATGGCCATTGAAATTTCAACAAAAAGTTTCATGTAGATTAAAAATACTGTTATCCTCAATTTTCTGTTTAGAAAACTTTGAAATAAAAATTTCAGTGTGACTTAGACATCTGAGACACATGTTTATAACAAGATATAAAACAAAAACTCCTCTGAAAAACCAATTGAGTCAAATTTCTCTTTGGAAAAATCAGTGTTAATAATCACATTCTTATGGGACATCTTATTTATTATACACCTTTTAGATCTATCATCAAACTAAGTATAACACACAATCTGAAAAGATACTTGAGGCTACACAGTATCACCCATACATGTCCATACTATTTTCAAAAACAAGATATAGCAATTATTGATACAGAAAGTTAGCTACCAGGGTAAAAGATAATAAGGAGTTAGGTGGGAGAGAGATTAGCCTAAGCCAATTTAACATTACCTAAACAGAGATGAAATACTATAATCTTAAAAATATCCAGATCTTATAAGAATCCCTCCTAAAGAATACAAGAAATTTCAGATGGTGTGTTTTACACTGTATGTAAAGTATGTTCTTAATATATAACAAGGCACTTATCAGATTCCTACTAAAAATACTCAAATCTTCACTGAAATGGAAACTACCACTCAAAGAAATAGAGCAACAAGATTTTAAAGGCTTCAGCCCCCCCGATGAAGAAACTGAGACCCCAGAAGTTAAGCAGCTTAGACAAAGTCACATGGTAACTAGTAGCAGAAGTGGGAGCTGTGATGATTAACTGGCAGTCACATGGCTTAACTGGGTAATTCAGAGGAAAGTTACTAGCTAGGTTGCTAAACTTTTTTGTATGTGATATACTAAGGTTCAAGTATTTTAGGGTATCTGAGAGAGATTGCATGCAATCCTATTTTGGTTCAGCACAATAGCTTGGATTGTATGACTGAAGTGTACAGCTGCTATGTACAGATATTAAATATCAGCCTCAACTTAGGAGCTGAGAGAACTGCACAATGATGCTTTTACTAAAAAATGAATATTCTTGATCATTGGTCCATCAACTGGCTACCAGATTCATCTGGGGAGCTACACACACACACACACACACACACACACACACACACACACACACACACACACACACACTAGCCCAGATCTGCTAAATTATGTCTCCTAGGAATGGCGCCTGGAATCTGAACTTGTACAACAAGCTTCCCAGGTGATTCTTATTTTGTAGCCAGCCCAGCATCAGTAGAATCCTATGTACAGGACCAGTCTTCCAACAGTAATAGTATAACAGAACATTTGGAAATAATTTAGTTCTACTTCTAAGCATTTGTAGAATTTTTCCTTTGGGAAGAAATTGCCATTATGTGGTACACAAAATCTTGACTTTAACCAATGGGAAAAAATGTGAGCAAATTTTATTAAGAAATAAAATAATTTTTATTGTTTGTTTTAGAAGCAATACGTTGAGCAAATGGACAAGCAAATATCTAAAGAGAAATGCTATACATCAACTAGTGGTTTAAACATTTGAGAAAAAAGACATGAGAAGTATTTACACGGACCAGTCTCTTTATATGAATGTTAAAACATGAGAATTATCCAGAACCATACAGAGTGTTAGACCATCAAAGTGTAAACCCAGTAGAGCAAATTAAACTACAAAAGGTACAAAGAACATGTGGCTATAGGAAATAATAACGTAAATAACCGTATATAAACTGGCCCATGTAAAATACAAAAATATTCAATGAAGTCAGATTTTCTAGAAAACAGTGCTAATTAGAGGTATTTAATATGAAACAGGTATATATCTAAACATAGAAACTTTTAGGAACATTAACAGCATTAAGCCAGCGTCATCCACTTGTGCTTCCAATTCTTATTTTTTTAAAAAGCTGCTTTGTTTTGACTCATGAGAAATATCTGAGGCCTACATTCTTATGAGTTATCTAGTCTTCTAAGGTTAACAATCTTACACTACGACACTATTTAAATAAAAAATAATTTAAAAAAATCAGATCTATATTTAGTCTTTAAAAAGTGCCTTAAGCTGACAATACAGCTCAATGTACAGCTGGTGAGGAATCTGATTCTGAGCCAGTAAGATTTTTCAGGCTACTCTAAACAGAGAGCAAATTTAAATGGGAGAAAACATTTTAGCATTCTAATATAACTCAAAAGATAGTTATAGACATATACATTAACATGCAATTGCTTGTGTGTGCGATTGTGTGTCTGTGTGTGTAGCTAGACTACCAAATTAATTCAATGTCAATAATATTTTGGAACCCAGATATCTCATTTTCTAGTGAATTGGGGGGACACATAATCTCCCACTCCCAAAAAATACTCAGAAACTGTCAATGGCTGCATATTAACAATTTAAAAATATTTGTTCAGCCATTCCAATTAAAAAATCTCATAGAAAGAGCAAGAAATACTCCATGTGTTAACTATCAAAATGAAACTTTTTGCTTTCTTATATAAACATTAGGTGGTATATGGTAAATGGACAATTGGTGCATCTCCCCTGAGGACCAAACTGAACACAAAATACATGAATTAATCATGATTCTACCATAATGAATGATAATAATCTAGGTTTTGATTAGCATAAAACCATTTAAATGGGAAAGCTAAATTAGTAAATGTTGTAGCAATCAATGTAAGCTGGAAACAAATAAAAAAACACAACTTTTTAACAGACTAAGAGAAGACCAAGACTTATGGGTTAGGTGCAGGTTACTTTTTAAGTGTAAGTGCACTTCTTTATCTAGGTTCTAGAACATATTGTCATTTCTTTAAGGAAAAGAAAAGACAAGAAAGGAATAAAACGTACTACTGCCACCAAGGATACTGGAAGGCTAGAGAGAAGTCTACATTAACTTTAGCACTGCATACATAGGCCAATTTATGGGTACAAAGAACTAATGCCCAAAACTGGCACTGCCTAGCCATTATCTCTAAAGCACATAGAAAATGGACTGAAATGCCCAGTTGTAATAGTTTTGTATCTTGCAATTTAAAAGACTGAAATATCCAGTTCTTAAAAAAAATGATTAAACAATAAGTTTAACACTTATTCTAAAATTTTAAAAGCTTTTGTATCTTTTGTCATTATAGCCACATTAAACACAAATATACTGAAACAACATTAGGAAAGCACTCATTGCTAAGAACATAATAATACTAGACTGTTCATATATACTGGCATATCTCTCATAGGTCAAATATGCAGCAATGTCAAAGCAGCTAAGTTAACCTACAAACAAAATCACAGAAAAAAAATGCAAAAGGAACAAGTACAAATCCACTGTAGAATGTGTTGTCTCAATTCGACTACATGCAGGAAAAAAAAAATCTTCTTAAAAACTGCTTTTCTTAAACTATTTCTAGTCAGAATATTTAAAGTGAAAACAGAAATAATAACTCATGACAAAATTGAACCTATAATCCAGGTGATTTTGCACATGACTTTTGCTGTAGAAATAACAGTTTTATATCCCTTGGTTGGGGAAACCACAATCATGTGATTAATTTGTAGTTTATAGTTTTGGGGTGTTTGTATTTAACTGTGAAATCCCCGATTCTAAGATCAGAACTACAACTAAATATACCTTAAATTGAACAGTACTGCATGTTGGAACTTGTACTTGCTTTAATATTTTGTAACAGAGATCACATATGGATTAGTGTTACAGAGTCTGATATCCCGCATAACTTTTTCTTCTGCCAATTAGGTAAGCAATCACTATAACGATAATCAAGCCTGAAAGGCCAGCACCAACTATAATTGGTATTAGAATGGTGTCATCATCCAGCGAACACTCCTGAGCTGTTGGTGAGAAAAAGTGTGTAACAAATAATGAGTATAATCAGAAAAGAATGTCCAAAAGTAAAAGATGTTGATTCAAAAGTCAGAATTGCTTTTACAAGTTCAACTTTAAGTAATTAAGACAGGTACATTTTAATGATAAAGCTAAAGAAAATTATGGATTATTCTAGATTAAAATCCTAAAATTTATTTGCCCTTTCATTCATGTACCTATATGTACATATAGGTATTCATATATATGAATACAGATATACTCATGTCTGTGAGTAAACACATACATGTGTAAATGTGTGTCATTTCTATTCCAAGTCCTTTCCAAAACAGGAGTATTACTTTATCAAAAATGAAGAGAGCTAATATAACCCATTTAACATAGCCAGATTAGGCTCTATGTGGTAGAGTGAGTATCTTTTGGGAGACTGGGATCAGATTAGGAAGGTTTAATCATTGAGATTAGAATCACCAGACTGGCTCTGTAATCCTTTAGAACAGAGATCAGTAAACTATAGCCTGTGGGCCAAATCTGGCCCAAGAGCTAAAAATGGCTTTTAAACATTTTTAAATGATTGGGAAAAAACCTCAAAAGATTATTTTGTGAGACATGAGAATTATAAGAAATTCAAATTTTGGTATCCACAAATAGTTTTATTGGAACATAGCCACACTCATTTGTTGTCTGTGGTTGTTTTCAGGCTACAATAGCAAAGTTGGATAGTTGCGACAGATACCATATGGCCTCCAAACATAAAACACTGTCTGGGCTTTTACAGAAAAAGTATACAGATTCCTGACTTAGAGTATGATTTTAGTAGTTATAAAAGTCAAGAAACTGGGATCTCTTACTAATTTAAGTGTGTTTATTACATTTATCAATCTGGTCAGCACTAGCAGCCAAAAGGGCTACTTTTTTCTATTTCTAGGGAGTAGTCTGATCCAGGAAAATCCAATCAACCTTCTTTTACTTTACTGCAAGTCTATTTCCTCTTCTTATATAATCAAGTATTACCAGTGTGTTGTATTTACAGGTACCCACGGTCAAGAACCTAGTTCCACAAAAAGATTTTACATTCATTATTAAATATTGTATGCTCCTCTGGGTGACATTTTTAATGCTATGAACCTAAAAATCAAAGTTTCAAATCGGATAAAGAATAAAGCTCATCTCTATTATAGCTGACTAGATAAACAGGCTTGAGCCAAAATTACACTGCAAATGATTTTAAATTCTAAACACAAATTTGGATCTTAAATTAGGGTAATAATGTAGGGGAGCTAAATAAATACTCAAAAATAAAACTATTAAAATATAAAAATAATTGAAGTAAAAAGAAAACAGACAAAAGGGAAAATGAATAATTACACATTAACCTCTCTAGTTACAAGAATGGTAGTGAAGAGCCCAATTTATTTTGGCCTAATCAAGTCGGGCTGGGTATTCAGCACTACTGCAAAAGTTGTTCAATGGCTCACAGCACATTCACTTTTAAATGCAGCTTCCAAATTTCCTTCTAAACCATGGAATTAATTGTTAAAAACATTATGAATGACTGGAATAGCTGTGTTCAACAGAGCTGCGATCTTCAACCTCCAATTTTAGGTAACTGGTTTAAAAGGACAAGTCTATTAAGGAATTCTATGTACTTTTTTCCTTCCTGAAAATTTTAATCTTGCAATGCCAAATGCATCTTTCATATTCATATAAACACTCTAATGAGCCCTTCACAAAAGTTTCATTAAAAATCTGATAAACACTACCATGTTTTTAAAACTCTCCAGATCATTCTGGCAGGCCAAACCACAGTTCACAATATTTGAGGTTTTGCTACTGCAATTTTTGTCTCAACAAAATAAGACCAAACTGCTTTTATTCAAGTATGAAAATGTTTCCAGTGAGAAGATGGCCCCAAGAAGGCATATGTAAGATGCCTAAAGCTGCTGCTCCCAAGTGCCATCCTTCCCACAAACAAAAACCTAGGGGAAATGTCCCTACATTAATTAAAGCTCATTTAAAGCTTCTATCAGTTTTTAGCTTTAAGAACTTTGTCACAAATGATTTTCAGATCACAAAAAAAACCTAGTTCAAGCAAAATGATGGGACAAATAAAGAGTGATACAACTTGCTTAAGGCTATGAGAACTCTACAAGAGTCGAGAGTTAATTCATATTTTCTCTATTTCAATGCTTAAATTCCCAAGACTCAAAGGAAAAGTAAACATAAGAACATAAATTATTAATAAAACTTGCTTGATTCTTACCTGTAGAATATTTTCCTTCTATCACATTGAAAGGCTGAACTCTTAGATCAAAGGTATTTATCTGAAATGCTCCGGACACTGAAACTGTCTGCTCTTTGTTGCACATATAAGAACTTCCCAGGGAGGCATCCCAGTAACTAAGATTGTTATTTGCAATGCTGAAAACTTTAATGAAAAAAAATATATTAGTAACTTCTTATCCTATCAACATTAAAAGTAAGACAGTTCTTAGGATTTTTCAGTGAAGTATGGGAGCTTGGAGTACAGGGTCTATCCACAAAAAGCAATTCTTCTGATCACTAGGTTCCTTATCTTTATTTTTTGATTTTTTAAAATGTTGTTGGTATACAATATTATATTAGCTACATTAGTTTCAGGTATATAACAGTGACTCAACATTTTTATACCTTACAATGCGATTACCCACTAATTATAGTAATCATTTGACAACATTCCCTATATGTCGATAGATGTTTCTATAGTCTGAAGATTAGTCACACCATACTTTGACAAATATGGGGTACTGCAAAAGATAGAATACTACTGTTCTAAGTTACTGATTTTAAATTGTGGTCAAGGTACAATTTTCACATGAAATCTGTCCCACTAAATAAGGCACTATTTCATAACAAGAAAATTATGGTTTCTATTCCTTTAGTGTAACCCATACTCTTCCCTAAGGCCAATATTTTGCTTACCAGAGCCATTAATCAAAGACATGCTGACATTCACTTCCTTCAGATAGAATCGGTTTTCATTTTTCTGTTTGAAAAAGATCTCCCAGTTAATCAACATATCACAATTGCCTACAGGTACAGTTACTATCTACAGAAGAAATGCAATCTAATATTATTACTCAAAAGATAAAACTATGGATTAGAACTGGGCTAGTAGAATAAACTGCAACTATGTAAAGAAAACTCAAAATGTGAGAGAAACCCTTTTCCTTTGCATTTGTTTTCCAATTTTTGGACCAGAGGAGTAGTCACATGGTTCTCAGACACTCAACAATTCATTCCCTCCATTTTATTCCTGTCACTTGCTGAGCCCTCACCACCTCAAGCCTGGATCAAAATAATCTCTTAACTGGGTTCCCTGCCTTTCAGCCTCTACAGTTCAGTTTTTCCTTGACTAGATATTGTCTTTCTGAAGCACTCATCTGATTACCCAGTCACTTCAATTGTTTCAGTGCTTAGTTTATACAAGGTAACCTATCGAAGTGTTCCAGGAAGCTAGCAAAATGAACCAGACTTGGATCCTGACCCCACCATGTCTGTAATCTGTCAAGAAAGATAAGTACAATAGTACCTCTTTATCTGTGATGTTGCTTTCCGTGGTGGTTTCAGTTATCCACAGTCAACTGTAGTCCAAAATTATTAAACAAAAAATTCCAGGTATTTTGAGAGACCACATTCACATAACTTTTATTACAGTATATTGTTATAATTGTTCTATTTTATTATTGTTGTTAATATCTTACTGTGCCTAATTTACAAATTAAACTTTATCATAGGTATGTACATATAGAAAAAAACATAGTGCATATAGGATTTGGTACTGTCTGTGGTTTCAGGCATCTGTTGGGAGCCTTGGAACATATTCCCCATGGATAAGGGGGGACTACTGTACATAAACATATTACAAAAAAGTGATGTTATGAAAATTAAAAGGAGAGAAATTACATCCAACTAGGGGAAGAGCAAAAGCATAGGGATGGGCCATTTGAATTGTGTAAGATTCAATTAGGAAACAATCAGAAAAGGGTATTCAAGGAGGCAACAGCATGAAGGTAAAAAATAAGCATAATCACAAGTACACTAGCATTTGAGAACTTACCAAATGCCAAGCATTGTTCTTAAAACTTTATACATGAAGCATCACTGAATAATTATAACACCTCATTTTGAGATGGAGTAACTGAAGTGCAGAGATGTTAAGTAACTTTCCCAGAGTCTATATGGTTAGTAATTGGTTGGGACTTGAACCCAGAATGTGGCTGCAGAGTCTATGGGCTGGTTACTATCGTGCTATTTTACCTCACTGGATGTGCACAGGGAACAAGGTGAGGGAAGAATAAGATTCATGAAGAAAGAATGAAGGAAACAAAGCTGGATATGCACATTACATTGCATGATGGGGTGGGGATGGGGGCTAGAACTATTCTGCCAGGGAATTTAGATATTATCTTGCTGGCAAAACAAAACCACTGAAGGTTTCTGAGGAAGAGCTATGCTTCAAGAATATTCAGCTGATGCAGAACATTGAGGAAGTAGAGGAAGAGGAGAGACTAGTTAGGAGGCTAAACAATCCAGGTAAGGGGTAATGCAGGCTAGAATCAGGTCAGAGGGAACTGGGAATGAAAACAATGGGAGAGACTCAGAGAACTTGCAGGAGGAAGCTTAAAGAAGGACTTGACCATCTCATCACATCTTTCCTCTGCTTAAGCTATGTCTTGGTTCAGCATTCAAGGCTCTCCACAATTTGTCCCAACTACTTTTCCATATTTACCTTTCACTTAACACACTACATGCCTCATTCTACTGGCCTGTCTTGATTGTGTTCCTTAATCCAGGGATAACCCATACTTTTGCACTTACTCCCATTTTGTACAAATCTGATCCATCCTTGAAGGTCCAGCTCAAATGCCATCTCTTTTATCAAACCTTCCTGACTTGCCTCCAGTCAGAATTAAACTTTCTCTCCTCTATACTCTCATAGCACCATGCATTATCCTCTCATCAAGAACTTATTCCACTTTGTATGTACCTTCCGCAGTACTCTATTGCCCTCAGAATCAAGTTCAAAAGCCTTAGCATGACATTGAAGGAAGGCCTTCCACAAAAATGGTAATTATTTGTATATTTCTATCTACCGCTAAACTGTGGGCACCTTAAGAATATACATCTTTGTATACCACAATAGCATCCTGCAAATAACACACTTGAATTCAATATTCTTTTTAGAAGCATCTATCATGACAGGGTTGAAGGTGAGATGGGCCCCACTGAACTCTGGTGACACTGTAGGTGTTTCCTGAGTTTTCAAAATGCCCATAGAATTGTTAAAATGCCATTATTTTGAATTACATTTTAAAATAGTCTGCTGGGCAAATTAAATATCGTAATTATCAAATATTAAATATTTATTCATGAGAGTAAGGAGAAACCATGATCCTTGTAGGATCCTACCATAGCTAGAAAGATGAAACTCGATCACTCAAAAGGGAATGAACCTAAAATATTACTTTCCACATTCTTACTGACTATAACATAATCACCATGCAGTAACTTTAAAAAAGAATGTATCTGGGGAGGTCTGCTCTTACTGCATTGAAAAGGACAAGCTTAACTAGACGTTCTTAATAGTAATTCACTGGTCATATACGTATGTACTATAACAGAGGAATGATTTGAATGTTAGAAAAGGGAAGATTTTTATAAACCCTTTTTAAAATATATTTGTCTAACATAATCCTCAGTTATTCGGCTCATATTCCATATAGAAAAAAAGGCTTTAGACTCGAAAAACCAAGTTCAGATATGAAACAAATAACAACAGACCTAATTTATATATCAGATATTGAGACTATTTCCCCATCCTTAGATACAATAATCTGATTTAAAAGCAGAACTGTTTTTTATTCACTTACACAATAATTCTCAGTTTGAAAACTGTCGGTGGTCCAACAGTTCCTTCCACTGATAGCTATCTCCTCTTTTCCATTCCCATTTGCTATAACATGTGCATGCACACACATACATCAAAAAATTGTGGGGATAATTACTGCTTCTGAGAAGGTGAAAATAAAGGTCTCTAATGATTAATTCATGCTAGCAAGGAGTAGAGAATGTATGCTTAACCTAGAACTTTCTGTTTAAGGCATAGCCCTTGATACAAGCACGAAAAACAAAAATCAGAATGCTGAGATTATAAACTGTCTTGATTTAATGAATTAATGCATGTAAAGTACTTACACAGAGTCTTACACATATAAGTACTCAATAAATATTAACTATTATTACAGATACTATTACCAATAGTATAGCTTCTAAAGAGCCTAAAATATTATAGTCAACAACCATGAGTTTTCTAACCAATAATAGAGAAAAATATTATGGAAATTACTTTATATCTTTTATACATATAATTTATACATATGGATAGGTTAGACAGGTTTTTTAATGTGGGTTAATTTTTGCTCCTACTCTAGGGTCTATATTAACAGCAGAATAATCACTTTTGGCAAACATTAATGTAAGAGTCCAGCCCACAGACCACTGAGGTGACCCTGAGGGTTTTACAAGGCTATGGACCATACTCTATAATTAAGCCGTGTTGAAATGGAGATAGAAATAAATATCCATCCCCAACACACACACACACACACACACACACACCTCCCACCTATTTAGACTTTCATATAGAGAATGAACCCAATTTCTGAGAATGAACCTAATTTTAGAAAAATCTATTACTCACCACAAAGACAAAGTCAAGATACTTAATGTTGCTGCTGTTCAGCCTAAGTAGAGCAGTTTGAGGATGGCAGCTCCCAGTGAAGTCAGTTGTATTGGGTTTGATGTTAATAACTGAAACAACCTTCAGGAGAAGATGGGGGAAAGGTACAGATTAATGATAAATGTCTACAGCAAAACCTTATACTCTAATAAGACCAACCTCAGTGGAGAACAAAAAAATCCTTTTGTCTAGATACTTAAGTTTATGGAGTCTTACTTTCAAAGTTGGCATGGGCCTTAAAGCTATGAGTCAGATGACTTTAAAAAAGAAAAACAAGAGGGAAGCTTCCTCAGTAATGAGCCAAATGAAAATACACATGTTTTATGGAGCAGATGAGACATCTGTCTAGCTGTTTAAGTCATGGGACTGTGGAAATGGGGTTTGTTCATTGGCATGCCCTCTGTAGCCTCAGTGGAACACTGCAACTAGAAGTGTCATCCTGTACCTTGAGCCTATCTATATGATTTGAATCATCAAAGAGCTGGAGAAAGAGATAGCTGCACTGTTCCCATAGATCAAACCATAGAGTTTGTTTCAGATAAAAGTGAAGGGGTTATATTAAACCGACTGAAATAACAATCAACTGCTTATACACTAATCTACTGATGGCAAATGGAAACGAAATCCAGAGTCCTTTTAAACTGCTAGGTTACCTGCTGGCCAAGATAACACCTTGATAGCAACATTAACTCTTCACGGTTATAATAACTCCAGACTAACCCAAACTCAACAAGTCAACATCAAATTTCCATTTATTTTTTTGTTAAATGTATTGGGGGTGACTAAAATTATATGGGTTTCAAGTATACAGTTCTATAGTACATCACCTGTACATTGTATTGTGTGTGCACCACCCAAATTAGATTTCCTTCTGTCACCACATATCTGACAACATCAAATCCCCATTTAAAATGACATCATTCTAGTAACACTACTCTTGGGCTGAATGTAGGATACACTACTTGAAAGGAGATCAGAATAGAATATATCCATAAAAATAGACAACTATACCTTTCCTTGAGTGATGTTCAGCTGCAGCCCCATGGTAGCCAGAAGACAAGTCCCATTGCCATTATTAACCGAATAGGATCCAACCTCTGGTTTTTCCTTTGGAGTAGGCATTGTAGTAGATGGTACAGTGGTGTGAGCAGTGAGCACTGCTGTGGTTGAAGTTTTATCTTTGTCACACAGAAACTCTAAAACAAAGGACAAAATAAACTAGACTTTTTCTTAATTCATAAGGTCAAGGAAGAGCAAAATATTTCTCACAATAAAAGTCCGAAAGGATTATATTAAGGGAAGGACATACCTTCATAGTATATTTTAAATTAAACGAGGCAGAGTTCTCAAACTGCTGCTTCATATGCAGACTATCTCTAAGTTATGAGACAGCAGACAGATTCCAGATACATCCAAATGCTTTATCCACTCACACATGGCCACACATCTATCTTTTCAGACCCTTATGTCCCTTTATTCCCAAAGAACCTCACCTGCCTTTGATGTGAAAATCAGATATTAAAGTTTGAAAACATTTTGCCCCAACCTAGGCCTGCCCTCTTTTCTCCCACTTAACAACCACTCTAAGGAAGGATAGTGTATACCAGAAAAAAAGTTCAAAAATCATTTAAGGATTTAAACGCAAATAAAGTTTTTATTTGTGTTACCCACTACAGCAAATCATAGGCATTTCAACCTCTTTTTAGGAATTGTTGGTAGTTTCCCAGAACTGATGAATGAGCAATTACTACATTTCTATAAAGTCATAGAAAAGTTACAAAATCAATTTATAAAATTCAAGATTAGAACCCAGAAATCTAATTTCTACATTTTTGTCTCAGGTCATCAAAAGCTAAAGAGCTGTGGATCAAATATTATTTGAGGATTTGTTCCAATAAAGACTAGGTTTTATCAACTAAAAACACTATAGGCAGAGCATTTTAAAAGACCATTCAACAACATGAAAAACATAAACTTAAAACTGCAAGTTCCACAAGAATAAGAATTATTATTATGTATAAAACTTTGCAGTCCAGTGTAAATTGTAAGTCTTAATCCATAAATGCTTACAGGTAATGACTTCAAGTAAAGCTACCTGGTATACTCTAATCTTAAATTAGGACTCAAGTATAGAAATTTATACTTTAAGTAGTCACCTTTTGTGCTCACTGTGCCATTTTGGACAAAAGCTTGTACATGAACATCCCAGTAGTGCTGAACTACATCATCCTTTTCTAAAGTTGACATACTATTGCATCTAAAGATGTCATTCAACGGAATTCTGAATGCCACAGGCTCATAAATAGTAAAAATTCCTGTAAAACAAGATTAACAACAGCTGTTTTCGAGAAGGTAGGAAAAAAGTGATAATATAAATATATATTAGATTTTCTTTTCTTCTGTCTGCCTGCTCTACTCCATCCCCGAAGTGACAAAGGACATGGCATATTCAGGTAATGGCAGATTCGCTGTGGCTGAAATATACTAAGAGGAAAGACATGATGGGGGGCGGTTAAGAAGAGAAGACAAGCTGCAGGTGGTCACACTTTGAAGTATCTTATGTGATCTAAGGACAGATTAGTTGGGCTTTATTAGCAATAGAAGGCTAGCTTCAGTTTTTAAAGCTGGAAATAACATGCATGTAATTTATTTTAAGGAAGACAAAAACTGTAGAGGATAGGCAAAGGAGAAAACTTTTAAGAAAAGTCATTTAAGAGAAAAAAAAACAAAATTATGATGACCTGGTTAAGGTGAAAAGCAAGGAGGGGGTTGCTTAAACTAAGATGGTGAGGGGCAATAGGAAAAGAGCAAAGAGGCCAAATCAAAAACACCTATCTGAGATAGAATCAGCAGGACTTAGTGATGAAAAAAGGAAGAGAAATGGATTAATCATGAATTTTATAGTAAATCCTTATTTTTGTGCTACTATCCAAAGTAAGTTATAGTAATAAAAGGAGCTTTTGGAATCTCTTCCTGGATAGAATTTAAAGACTATTCCATTTCATGAAATCTTCAGCATGTGAAAGCAAAAGTTATAGCCATTTTGTACAGTTTTTATTATAATTCCTGTAGTAAAACTTCAAAAGACTGTGATCACACTTATCCACTCAAATGGCTTAGTTTCTTTTGGAGAAGCAGCAAAGGAGGAAGGTATTCAAGACCCTTAACATAGGCTGCCTTTTGTGCCTCCCCAACATGTAGCAAGAAAGCCAATTAATGCTGCCTTGGCACCCCCTAATGGCCAAAGGAAATTTTTTAACCAACGAATAGAATATTTTTCTTCACAACTGTTTCTCACTGTTAAGTGAACAGGTACATGAACTCACTATATATAGATAGACCTAAAAACAAATGAGTGAAAAAAAAAGCTGTAGATATATTGGAGTTGCACTATAAAACTATACCATTTTAAACTGTATATTGTTTATGAACATATATATTAGTCAAATACAAATACATAGACAGGAAGCCTACCTCCCAAATTCATGAGAGTGGTTGCCATTCAGGAGGCAGGAAAGAAAATGGCTCTGAGGAGGGGGTACAAAAGAAACCTCAAGTGTATCTATAAGGTTTTATTTCTTTAAATGAAAAGATGAGGCAAATATGAGAAAAATGGCATTTACTAATTCTGGGTAATGAATACAATGGGTCTGCTATTCTCTGTACTTTTCTGTATTTTAATCATGAGATTTTTTTAAAAAAGAAAACTGCAGTTTCTAAGTCACTTCAATTATTAGATACCTAGAAAGAAAACACTAAATTATTTCTAAAAAGATCATCAGCAGTCCATTTAAGGAAGCACTTTAAATTTCCAGATAGTTCCAAATATTACACAGAATCTAGTAATAAAAAATTGCACTCTTTCTTGTTTAAAATAAAAGCGAGGAACGACAGGTGTTAACGTTTTATGGTCCACAGTTTTTCCATCAAATCTGTCAGATTAAACCCCACCTCCTTTTCCTGCTATCCACTGGTTTAGGCATTCATTACATCATCCTGTAATTACTATAACAGCCTCTCTTAAGCTGGTCTCTCTGCCTGCGGTCTTCTCACTTCCAAATTAATCCTGCAGAACATTCTTTATAAACTACTGTCTCTGCTTTTGTTATATCATTCTCCTGCTTAAAAACCTAAAATGGTTCCCCAGTGCCTACCCCATCAATCTAAATGCCTTTCCTCGGTTTCCAAGGCCCCCTATAATTTAGACCCACTGCTGCCTAGCCAACCTGATTTTCTTTCTGTTAAACACATAGCCTCTATTTTAATCAGGCAGCTCTCCAATTACTACTGCACATATATTTCCCTTGCTGGAAATACTCTGCTCAAAATTCTATGCTTCTTCTAATTCTACCATTAGCTGAGTTTCAGCTCAGGCTCTCCTCACCTTTCTCACTCCAATGTACTTTTACCTCTCTTTCCTCTGCCCCTAATCAGGACCCCTGTGAGAACACTTTAAATCTGGCCTCTTATCCACGGGCACACACAGATGGGTTCAGAGACTATGTACCATATGCAAAGTTCACGCTATACTTTGAGAGAGAGGGTCTAGAGCTTCTCTCACATTGTCAGAAAATGTTTATGAACCCTCTGCCCACCGAACATCAACAATAACAAATTCACATGGATCTCAATGCTTTCTAATTTTTCTATATAATGTGGGAAAACAATTTCACTGTCTCTCTAACTAGTTTTTAAGCTCTTTGAAAGTGAGAGGCAAATCTTATACTAGTTCTGAAAGACAGTGTGGGGCACAAAGCTATCCCATAACAAACCTGCTTTAGTTATCCTCTCAAACTAAGAGATTAGTAAAAAACAAACAAACTAGGATTTGGTTTCCAAGTCTCAGTTTGCGATATCTCCCAAGTTTTATATGAGCTTATTTACTGCCAATGTTTTCCTGAGTTCATTTTGACCTGAAATTTCTCAAAATAGCAGCAAATGTTGATGTTGACTTCAGTCATTTTACCTTTGTCTTTTACTTTTCAGTCAAAATCCTATCTAAATAGTAAAATGATTTGAAGATGAAACATTTCTGCTGGTCTCAGGTTACTGAATTTATTTACATTTAAAATAATTATTAAAAAATAAAATAATTATTAGTGAAGAATTTGCTCAGTGATTCAACATTTGCTGAGTGCCCATTATTGAATGAAATACTAGTTAAGTACATGAACTCAGTAGCTCAAAGGCCATCTCACCCATTTACTAACTTCTGTGACCTTTGGGAAAGTCATTTAATTTCATCAAATCTCATTCCTTTTATCTGTAAAGTTGGGATAATATCTACTTCCCAGGCTTACTGGTAAGGATTATGTGAGATGCTGCTGATAATACACTTTGGGTACTATCTGGAACAAAGTAAAACACTCAAGCAATGACAGCAAATATCATCCCTGTGTTGAACACTGTGTTGTTCAACACATGGGGTAGAGAGGATAGAAAGACATGAAGTTTCCATTCTAATTAGGAAGGCAGACACACATAAAGATGATATTTAAATTATTCACATTTTTGATTATTAATAAAGGACAAGGGAACCTAACACAAATCCAATTTTTTAACTTTACCTTTCTCTTTAGCATCGGGAAATGTTGTGTTATCACTAGAGTCGTAGGAAAATGAGATGATGTCAATTGAATAAGTAGACACCTCCTTCGTAAAATTCACAACCCAGGAAAAAACAGATCCAAATTGCACCGCAATTTTGGGTCCATTCTGGTCATCCCCACAGATGCTTCCATTGTATGTTGCATTGGCAAGGTCTGAAATGGTTACATATTTCTAAAAGAAAAAGGATGTTGGTTTGCAGATGATTAGATAAAGAAGATGTGACTGGAAAACTATTTAGCCATAAAAAAGATGAAATATTGCCATATATGACAATATGGATGAATCTTGAGAGTATTATGCTAAGTGAAATAAGCGCGATGGAAAGGATAAAAATTATAAGATTTCACTCATATATGGAACATAAAACAAAAGATAACAAACTAATGAAACAAAAACAAGCTCATAGATACAGACAACAGAATAGTTGTTACCAGAAGGGAAAGAGGGTGGGGGGAGGGCAAAGTGGGTAAAGGTGGTCAAATATACAGTAAGGGAAACTAGACTTCGTGTGGTGGGCACACAATAGAGTATACAGATATCATATGATAATCTTGTACACCTGAAAATTATGTAATGCTATTAACCAATGTTATCCCAATAAATTTAATAATATAAATAAGTTAATAATAAAAGAGATGAAGTTGAAAGAAAAGAAAAGGAAGTTTAGGGGTAAGGAATAAGCAGGCAGTAATGAGCACCAAGCATTTTTGAAAGGTATGCCACTTCAATCTACATCACACATCCTCCATGGCTAGGGTGCCCTTTGCCTGGTTTGCTGTGTAAAACAGTCTCATATTCTTCAGCTACACACCAGTCCTTTGGACAAATTCATGTACTATGTCTAAAAGGAAAAGGAACACTGGCCTGAACTATTCTTAGGTTGATTTTTAAAGAAGCAGGCAGGACCTTAACTAAAAGAAAATAAGGCAAAGAGATTGAGAGAATATTGCCAAAAATATTTTAATAGCAAACTATTTAAAAAGGGGCAACTTTGATGTTAGTACATGTTAAAAATATACAGTATGTAGTTAGACCTGAACACCATACAGTCTTCAGATCATTTGCCCTTAAGCAACTCCAAAGAACCAATGAGTTAAAACATTCTTTACAACACTAATCAGAATACCTTCAGGTATACATGTTTTAAAGAGCCTACAGAATTTAAGTGTTAAGTCAGTTAATATATGAAATCTTATTTGTATAAATATATGTAAAGGATAAAAAAGAGTAGAATTAAATTTCTGCTATAAAACTCAAAGAAAAATAAAAATACTTACATAATTTTTGCTTGTAGTCTCATAGCGTATTCTGAAATTCATCTGCCAATTTGCATAAAGGCAAATGTTCTTTTCTGAATCTGTCAAATTAAGTTCTAATGAATAAGATGAGGCAGCTCCTAGATTAAAAAGAATAAGATTTTAAAATTGTACTACAAAAGTATATATATATAAAATAAAAACAAGCTCTATCTACTACCAAAGTTCAGCTAGCTCTAAAAATGAAACAAGGTATTTTTAATAGATAAAGTATCTTGGTGATTTTTTTCTTTGTATTTTTAGTGGAATCTTATTGATAAAGTTAGCATTACTCCTTCCCATAAAAATGGTTACTCGACCTAGGATGCTTTGGTCATGACACAGACTGGTGACTTTTCCCTTTCGCCTCCTAATAATAATTTCCACATTCATCTGTGCCTTGATAGTTTTGTTTTAGGCAATTATGGTTTGCCTGTTAGGACTTTTATCTTTTAAGGTAAATGAGGTAAGGGGAAGCTTAGGAAGGGGTGTTAAACTCCTGCTCCTCTCAAACCAGCTCATGGAACTTTCTCTGCAAAAATGACGACACACCTGATGTCCTATCACAAACTACATGACCTATAACACAGATGTCTTGGCAAACTACTTTCTTCTGATGTGAAGAGGTGGTATAGCTCTTTCTAAGCATGTATACCATGTGGCTAAGGGAGCAGAACTGCAAAGGTTGTTAGATACATAAACAAAAGGTTAATTTTTATAAATGTAATATTGGTTCATCACTTTGTTTCACTTTAAAATCCAATTGATTAGAAAGGCTGATGGATCCTTTGACATAGACTCTAAGTCACTTCCTGTGTTCTCAACCTGCTATCTCTTTGGGGAGAAAAACCTGAGACACAAAAAAGCCTTGGGAGACTTTTCAGCTAACTTGACTCAGATCTTCTATGAAGGACATTACCTATTACATTGAAGAGCCCAAGGACTCAAAATACTATATGCCGGCAAACACGCCGGCAGCATAAATGACGAGTAACCATCTAAGGATTTCTTCACTGTCGCACATTACCCAAGGGGTAAGCTGCTTCCTGTTAAGACAGCTGTAGATCCTTTAATGACATCTAGCAATCCAGCATCATCTACAAGTAGGGACACGCTGCAGACTATACAGAATAAAGTCCTGAGAGTAATACCAAGAAGGCATGCCTCAGTAACAGCTTACAGGCTATATACAAAAGCCTATCGTCAGGCTCTGGAGTCTGGGCTGCCTTGCCAAGCCTGAATATTATGCTAAAGCTTGTGGTTATTGACAGTTACTAATGTATTGGCTAGGCTCGAAAAGATCTTGTGAGGCCTAAGTAGATTTTACAGCCATTCTTTTCTAAGTACAACATGGAAAGAAGGTGTCATCACTGATACAAGGCTGCCCTGTAGTGGTGCTGAGAACTCCAGCTTATAATTTTTCTAATCAACTAGAAGCCTGCTATTTATATGCTATGCTGTCTCTCTCGGCCTTGTTTAAAGTCCCTAGTTTTAACATATTCTCTTTGTATTCAAATCATTCAAAATTATTGAAATAACCAAGAGAACCCTGATATGTATTAATTATGTACTTTCCAAAGATATTAGAGTAACGGAAAGAAAACAGCATAAAATAACAAAGTTTCAATGTGGGCCAAGGTGGGAGAAGTGAAGCTTTATGAAGCAGAAGGTACAGGTTGTGGTTCAACTTTACTACCACATTAAATTCAAGATACTCTACTTGCCAACTTATGAGATCTGAGAAATGCCCTGAGGGCTCCAGCACATTCTGTTCCAGTCCCTTCACAGCTTCTTTCTCTGTGAGAGCTATTCCTTCCAAAGCTTACTTCGCTTTCTGGCCTACATCTCCAATTACACAGGGACTCCTTTTACTCGAAGACCTATTGCCTCAAACTCAACGATTCCAAAACTAAAATTTATTCTTCTATTTCCTCCAAACTGGTCTCCTTCTTAGCCTCTCTAGCTCTGAGTGAAAGGCAGCACCATATATAGTCACCCAGGCTCAAAAGTTTGAGAATTAGCTTCCACTTCATTCTCTTCATGAAGTCTTACTGAATTTCTTTCCTTCAAATTCTCTCAAGTCCAATCTTTGCCTTTTATTTCTACTCCCAATTCACCATCCCACCCCCTAAATTACTACAGAGTACTCCTAGCTGCTTCTAGAAGTGATGCCAGATTAATGATCTTTAAATACCTCTTCCTCTCAGGACATTTTTTTGTTCTAAAACTCATACTGGCTCCAAAATTCCAACATTAAATGTAAATTCCTTTGCCTGGCTTTCAAAGTAATCCTTAATCTCTCCCACCCTATTCCTTCAACTTCTCTCAAACCATTTTCCCAGAACACATCCTTTGATATGGTTAAACCTGTTCCACTGGACCCAAATAATATGCTGCATTCAACCTCGAGGCTTCTATTGAACCTAATATTTGAGATTTTCTTTCTTCTACTGACCTAAATGTTCACCTCAGGAAGGATTTCAATCTAAAACAATGCTCCCCTGTCTTTTTTTTTTTTCTGGCAGATATCACTGTCCATTATAAAAGCTGAAAATGTCAGCTATTTGCTTTCCCAGACTCCACTGCAGCACAGATGGGATCCTGTGCTAGGCTCCATCTAACAAAGGCATCCATAATGGATTTTGAATAGGCAGGGCTGCAGAATGGAGTCAGGAATGGAACTATCACCCTCAGGTCAAAGTACCTATAGCAGGATCAAGCTCCCAAGGAACAAGACAGGCAGAGATGGTAGTGGCAGTGGCCAGTGGTACAAACTGCAATTTAATGCTTGGCAGTGGAAGTACAGTTCAGCAGCATGATTTGGGGTACTGAACCAGGCTTTTGGATATATAGCTAGGACTTCCAGCAATTCTGAGTTACCTAATATACACATTTTATATATAAAGTAAAATTTTACTGATGTGCAACATGCATATGGAAAAGTGCGCAGAATAATGTACAGAAGGGAAAAGTGCACATAATATTAAGTATACGGCTAAAATAATATTCACAAACTGAACCTGGCTGTGTTAAGAAACAAAACATTCCAAGTACTCCCAAAGCCTCCCTGGTTCCCCCTTTCAGTTACTACTTCCTTCCCAAGAGCAACCATTATCCACCATCCTGACTGCTAACAGGATAGGTTAATTTTGTCCGTTGTCAACTTGATATAAATGGAATTATTCACTATGCTCTCTTTTATGTCTGGTTTCTATCACTCCATATCATGTTTGTGAAACTCACTTTGGTTGTTGTGTATAACTGTAGTCTGTCCATTTTCACTTGTATAGCTTTCCATTATTGGGTGACTACTTCACTACACATCTGTGCTACCATTGATGGACATTTGGATAATTTCCAGTTTGGTTCTATCACAAATGGACACATTGCTGAACACATGTATATGTGCACCTATCGGGTCCAGGAATGAAAATGTGGGTCGAAGGGTATGCGTATACCCTGGTATCTTTTTAATAAATTCCTTTTCTGCTTAAAATCAATCGGATTTTATTTGTGTTGCTTACCATTGAGAATCTGGACTAATACACTATCCATTTCTCAGCAGCCATTTTCTCCACAAAGAATTCCTTGATTAAAAAAGCCCTCGAGGAGCAGTCATACTGCATACGCCCATACTTCAGTCTGTTATACTATCCTGAATTATTCATTTATTTTATGCCTGCAAAACTGCCTCCCTATTGTCGTGAGCTCCACAACAGCAATCTTCAACTGTCACTTCACAACTAACTGATGTGCCATGGTAAATTACAGCATACAGCAAAAAATTTATTAACTAACAAAAAAAGTACTAGTCTGTGAATGAATGATATATATAGATATAGATATAGCTAGATAGATTCAAGATTCCCTTTTGATAACATCTCTGCCTCTCATTTGAATTCCCATATGCTCCCTTAAACAGATGATCTTATCTGTGCCACAGCCCCTATGACTGTGTCTTTTATATGAATGCCATCCATCATGGGTGTTATGGTAGGCGAGGCTATGTCTATTATGTTTCCTGTATCTCTTATCATTATTAGTAGTGCCAAATACATATTAGATTCTCAATAAATACTGATTATGTCAAGGTAAAAATATCCTGCAACAAGAACCTGAAATATGGCTTGATCTAATTACATAAAGGCCAATTTTTTAGCTCTTTCAAATTATGAACTCAACCTATGAGTCTTCTAGAGACTCCTTCAACTCCCATGTCAGTTTTCTCAACAATTTTTTACATGAATTCCATGCTAGGAATAATGTTTTTCTCATAAGTTTATAGTTGAAACATTTACCCTTTGATAAAAAATCTCCAGCAAGCCATTTCCATCCTTATTTCTGTGTTTGATTTTAGAACAGTCAAACCATTTTTGTTTAAAGGCTTTATGACATTAAAAAAACCACAGTTGAACATAACCCAGAGTATGTAATTATAGAGCTGAGAGTTCATTCTCCAAAGAGAAGAAAAAGGCATGCCTCAAAATCAACTTTCTCAAATTCAAATATCCTCTCAATCTTGTTTCCAAAGAATTCATTTATAAGTTATTTTAGAACTCAGAACTTATTTCTCCAAGCATAAGATACTGCAAAAAAATGGCTAGGTTTTACAAGTCTATTTGACCCAATGTAGCTGAAAAATAAACATTTATAAACAAGATGAGGGGGTGGGTTGGAGACATGATAATGATGCTAAAACAAAACCAAGAAAAAAAACAATGATATAAGAGGCAATATTATGAGGTGATTAAGAACCCTATCCTTGGAACTGAAGAACTAGAATTCAAATCAGGCCATCCAATTTACTAGCTGTGAGACTGAGCAAGTTAACCTTGCAAAGAATTGTAGTGTGAATATTTCTCTAACAGGTTCTTCAAAAGCATGTAAACTCTTCAGAGCTAAGAGAACTTTGCCAAGCAAATTAGAGATTCCAGTTTACAAGCCTCCCTTCTAGTAACCACAGCACCTAAAGAGAGCCTTCCCAACTGTTTGGTATATTTTTACTTTAATCATATTAAAGTATGGACTCGTTCTCAAACTCATCAATTCAGAACGATGCTGAGCAAAGGGTCCTTAAAAAAAAAAGGATACAGGCATACAATACCTATTTACTTTCTTTTCTATTCACAGGTTTGTTAAGTCAGATCAACAGTTCCTCACAATTCCTAATATAGGTACAGTCATCACATTCAGTTGCTGATACTCTTGATTTTTGGTAAATCTCTTAAAAAGGAAAAATAATAATATGAATGTAAGCTACAACATAATTTAATTTTTTGAGGTCAGAGAGCAGGTAAAGAAATAAGATTCAACACTATTCAACTAATGGAAAGTGCTTATTGCTGAGTGGTATTTGGCAGACCTCCAGAACTTTTACAATGCACAGCAGTATACCAACAAATACTTATAAAGTATACTTTTGGATTGGAGGAGATCTCTGATCACTTTAATATGAGATGATGATGAGAATGCTCTTCTCACTACAGGAGGATGGCGCAGCCTTCCTGCACTAACAGATCACTTAAGTCAGCCACAGTGCATGAAAATAATCCTTGATCACAAATTCCACCCAAAGACAGAGAAAGAAAGCTGCACTAATGGAAATATTTGAATATCTATAATCCTATCAGATGTGATGACCAATGACTAATGGATAAATATTAAGCCTGTCCTTTCAAGTATCTCTATTATAGCCAGAATAATTTTAGCAGAACTTTGAAATCAAAGTTATCAGTTTAACCGTATGTGGAAAAATCTCAATGCTTACATTCTCTTTTAGATCACCTCCAAAAGGAGAGAGATTGGTTCTTTGGGAAAACCTTATTCTCTTTCTCATCAAGGACTTCCTAGTTCTCAGTGTTAACCTTCACTACTATGTAGGTAAATCTGAAGGGGAACTGGTAAGATACTAATATTATTATATGGGATTATATTTTAGTAAACTGGTTTATAATTATATGTAATGTTTAGCACTGATCTCGAGGTTCTCAACCCGAAGACTAAAGAACTTCTTGCAAAACATAACTAAAGTTTCAAAAAGAATAAAGAGAACAAGTTGGTCTAGTTCACCATCATATCCCCAGTGCCCATCAATGAATGAATACCCTTAACAGGTACATGGAGGGTTAACCATATACCTGGCTCTGTGTGAGGCAGACAGAGGGAAACAACAGCACATAAGAAAGTCTCCGTTCTCAGAAACTAATACCATAGGGGAGACTTGACTGGTACTGGAAGAAAAAGAAAAGAGTAGAAAATAGGCTAGCCTAATAACCTAAGAGTTTGGGAAAGACAAAATTTACTCCTATTCCTCCAGATGCTCACGGGTTTGACTTCCTTCTAACACTCAGGTCTCTGCTTAAATGTCACACAAAAATGGAAGGCCTTCTAACCCCATCACCCACTCTTATTATCTGCTCATTCTTCTCCCAAATTACTTCCTGCATTTTCTTCATAGTGCTTATCACTATCTGAAATTATATTATTTACCTGTTGGGCTGTCTTCCACCATTAAAATGTAAGCTCCATGAGAGCAGGGACCTCATCTGTCTTTCCCATTGCTCTATCTAACACTTTCACCTAGTACAGGCATGCGATAAACATTTGTGAGAGGGAGGGGCTCCAGCCAGTGAAGCACACACTCGGGATATTTTGAGATTTTTCCCCACCCAGAAAGTCTCAACCCCATAAAAAATGAAAATCACTCATTATAAGACTCTATAACTGCAGAATTCTGGAATCTATGTCACACAAAGGGAACACAGTTAAGCAATGATGCTAGGAAAGGATTTTCATCCACTACTCTCTTTATAATGCCTCTATATACCTCTTCTCCAGAAAGTTCTCTGGTCAGTTACAATTCATTCAAATAAATACCAGCATAATTTAATCTCTGTGAAGAAGACCAATATATAGATTCTAAGAATTCTTTCCTATACTTACTCTAAAGCAGCTATTTTTAAAAAGTAAAGTTACTGGTGGAGCTGGGATAGAGTTATAAAGTCATGAAGTGAAAGTGGCATGGCTAGAGCATTAGTGTTATGAGATTATAAATTCAGGACAGATCCTCCTTCATTGGTATTTTCTGCAGTACCCAGGAATAGCATGAGATTCATAACAGGTACTTTACAAATATTTAGTGAGTCTTCAAAAACCTATTCTTGATAGGCATTTTAATATATAAGAACAACATGCAAAATGCACCAAGCAACTTAAGACCTACTAAATTCTCAAGAGATAAAACCACATGGAAGGAGTTTGAACACCACTCTGAACCAACAGCTCTCAGATAAAGCAATTGTGTAGAAGACATAGTTTCTAGTTCATCCTGGTCGGTAACTTTTAAAAATCTGATCTGAGTATGTTATTAACTTTTACTCCTCCAAATCCTGCTCTGAACTTGGAAGTGAGGGAATCAATCTTGGAAATCTTCCAAGAGGATGAATCTAGTTAGTCCTAATCAATAAATGGCAAACTAGCAGATGAGCCAATGGGTTCTTTTATGTGCTTCTTTTCACCTGTTTATTTTCTGCAATAAGGAAGCACTGCTTTTGTAAAAACAAAACAAAAAAAAAAGCTTTCATTAAAAAAAAATTAATGACATGAAAGCCAACAAGTAAAACAACTATTATTTTTTTCACTTTTTCTAAATAATAACAGTGTTGTGTTTGTGCATATTCAGTTGGCAGTGAATTACTGGTTAACAAATGCCTTGGTCAGATGTGTTCTAGTCACCGATAAGGTGCTTTTCTGGTAAACAAGCTCTCTCAGGGTCACTTGGCCCTCAGTAAGTGCTTCATGGTACGTTAAAGCTTTGTCTTGTGCTTAAGCAAAGCCTCCACCGCCCTCTTTCAGAAGGGATACAGAAGTTCCCTACACTATGTAGACAGCTGGACTAGATCAGGGATTTGCAAATGTTTCAGTGTTAGGATTCCCTTTACTCTTTTATCCACTGAGGACTTCAAAGAGCTTTGGCTTATATGAGATATATCTATTGGTATTTGCCATATTAGAAGTTAAAATCAAGAATAAAACATTTCAGAGCCAAGAGAGTAGTGATGTCATCACTTATTATATAGTTTCTGGAAAGCTCCACTGTACACTGGTGAGAAAACAAGAGTGAGAAAGATAAATAACTTCATAGTATTTTGGCACTACTGACATTTTGAGGAGGATATGTCTTTGTTTGGGGGAGCTGTCCTATGCATTGTAGGATATTTAGAAGCATCCCTGGTCTCTACCCACTAGATACCAAAAGCAATTCCCAGTTATGACAACCAAAAATATCTCCAGATATTGCCAAATGAACCTTGATTGAGAATTCACTGTCCAAGGGTGTTGATTTTATTCTACTGAAATGTGTATTACAAGATGTGTACCTCTCACCACTCCCATTTGGGTCTGTTCCTTCCCCTTCCCCTTCCCCTTCCCTTTCTCTTTATTCTTTTTTAAGGTTACAAACAGCAAGAGTCAGTGGATAGCAACAAACAGGATGAATCAGGTCAGGAAGAGAGATTCTGGTCAAAGTTCACCTTTCAGGCATTAAAGCCAGCAGGGACTCACTGCTTATAGGGGGAGGGTGTCACAGCACAATCAGCCAATATTCACCCAACCATTCTGAGGACCTGGTAATAACTCAACCCTTAGGAAGTTACCTACCCCCCTACACCTCGTCTCCTGAAAACCGAGTAATAGACCATTTGTATGATAGGGAAGAAGAAAACGGTGTCTGAAGGCAAAGAGGCAGTATACAAGATTCAGATATACCACCTCCAAAATCTCGCATCTGGGAGGCCCTCCCAAATGAAACATCTGGGGATTTTTTTGGCTGAGAGGAAGTAGCAAAACTGGTAGAAAACCGGTATCTTCAACATCTTGAAGTCAGATATTCAATCCCCACCGAAGTTCCCACTCATCCCTTTAGTCTCTAGAGGTTAGGCAGGAGTTTTCTCGCCTGGAAATTGCCCCAGCCACCGTAGGTCTCTTCCCTCTCAAAACTCCAACCAGCAAACTCAAATCCAGCATCATTCGTCATCTCTTTAATCACCCTTCCTCCACAGCCTTAAATTCCTACTCATAAAAGCTCCCAACCCTCTCACTGCCCCTTAGACTGTACTGTCATACCTGGCCCCTCTTCTTCCAAGTTTCTCCACGCAGGCACAGTCTCTTCCCTCCCCAATTTTCTGTCTCCCCCCATACTTTTCCACCATCTTCAAAACTCTTCCCTGATCCTAGGAAATTAGGACTCTCTTCAATTGTCTCTGCCACTCCAGAATATGCACGTACTGTCCTCCTACGCTCACTCCTTAGTGTGTTCCCCAAGTTACTTTTCCTACCCCGATCAGCTCCACTCCTCGCCCTTTCCTACCTACTCCCTTGGCGTCCACCCCCCTTTACTTGCCCCTTCTTACTCTCACAGGCCCTCCTTCCCCCGCCATCCCTCGGTCAGGCCTTCTCTAGGTCACTGCTCGCTAGCCCGAGGCAAGCGCCACCGCCCACTGTCAGCCGTTCAGCCTCTCAAACCCCCTCCCCCTGGGACCAGTCTCGCTGGATGAGGCCTTTGAACTGGGCGCCCCTGGCCCAGGCTGAAGGACTGAGCAGGAGGGCCCGACAACTCACCCAGGACGAGGCAGACCAGAACAAGCCCCGAGCCCGGAACCGGGGAGAGGCGGAAGCACACCATGATTCCAAAGAGCAGGTGGCGGAGGCGACGAGATCGCAGCACCACAGAAAGAGCTCGGGGGAAGAAGGGAAAAAACGCTGCTGACCGCCGACCACAGCACTGCAAAAGCCAAGATTAGGCGCTTCAGCGTGGGTCATAAGACTAGGGGCGGGACTCTTTCTTCTCTCCAGCCAATCTTCGTACTTCAAAGCGGCGAGAGGGGTGGTGATGTAGGGGCGGGTGGTTGGGGCGACCACACCCTGGCTTTTTGGTTCACAATCACTCTTACGCTCCTAAGAGTATTGCTCGGACGGTCGTATCTGAAGCTAAAGGGAGAGGATGAACTTTTGGGGGGCGGGTGTAGATAATAGAGGTTATTTCACTTTCGACTCTTTGAGGAAGAAGAGTATAATTTTGCTGGAGTAAAAACGATTGCTAGGCATCACGATGTAATGCATACAAAAATCATACATGACGATTCTCCAAACACTGTTGTTATCTATGCAGTTCATACTGTTAAACGGACAAGGGAGCTCCGGGGCAGTATGGAGTCACCGACCGCCAGAGCAGGACGTGGCCTTGAAGTTTACTAACTTACAACACCCTGTTTTTTCAGATGGGGAAATTGAACTCAAAAAGAGGAAGAGACTTCTTTAAATACAGAAAGAAACAAAATGAGATAGAAATAAAATAGAAAGAGGAGGGGAAAAGATCATCCATATTCCTACTACCCAGAGAGAGAATCTATGTATGTATTATGTATGCATGCATGCATCATCTATCTATCTATCTATCCATCCATCCATCCATCCATCCATCCATCCTTCCTTCCTTCCAGTTGCTTTTTCTATGCATATACACATGTAAATATTCTTTAATGAATTAGTACTAAAAATACTATTTGGTATATTTAACACTTGAACAGATAAAATCTAAAAAATTAACAAATTAAAGCATTCAAAAACTATAAAAATCTTAAATTGGGATAAAGCACTGCTTCTCAAATCTTAAAAAGAATCATCTGGGGATTTTTAATAACATACAGATTCCTTTACCTCAATAGGCCTGTAGCAGTCCTAGGAATTTGTTTCTCAGTCCTGGCTGAATGCTGGAACCACTTGTGGGGCTGTAAAACTTGAGATGTCCCTTTGATCCCACCCCTTGAGATTCAGATTCAGTTGTTTGTAGTGGGGCCTACGCATTGTATTTTACTGAGAACTCCCCAAGGCAATGTTAATAGGTCAGAGATGATCTCTAAGGTGGCTCCAGCTTTACAGTTCTAGGATTCTATAAGAGTAAGTGTTCATTTATTTAAAATATAAAGAAACCAAGTGCCCCAATGAGTCAAATGTCCCTTTTAATACATTCCTGTCCTTAACCTATGGCAGATGTCATCAAATTTTTAAAAATGGAACACAGTGAGACAGAGCAGCCTTATACACTAAATTCCTCCATCACAACCTTTCCCCTTGACAAAGCAAATGCTGGTTCTTTGACAGAGACAGACACCTTCATGAGACATAACAATGTTTTGGAAGCTGTATGTAAATGGTGTGTATTTTGTCAGTAAAAATAGGCTAAAAATACTTAAAACTTTGTTTGGTCTGAGCTTCCATACTCACATTTAATGTTTTTCTCCAAACCCTATGAGAACTATTCCCTTTTATATGCACTATCTCCCATTATCCCAGCCAAATTGAAGGAGCTGGCCCCAGGCTCGTCTGCAGCAGAGGCAAGTCTGTAGTCCGTATTTGAGGAACTCCAGGAGATCCCGGCTGATCTGAGCTTCAGAGCTTCATATCTGTTGAATTGATTGTTGATACTGCTGCACCCAGAGTGCTTTTATGTGCACTTTCTCTCCTATCATACTTTGTACCTCCCTAGTGGGCAAAACCTCCTCAGCAAACACACACACACACACACACACACACACACACACACACACACACACACACCCCACATGTCCAACTTCCTACCACCATAGGTATATTATGGCTCTTTTGAGAAGCTTTGAGAGCTTACGACTTTTTAGCCAAGGAGCAGGGATTACTGGCAAACACTTTCCTAATGTGAAGATACTGAATGGTGTAGGAAATGACCCTATCAGATTTGGTAAATGATAGCCAATAAAATGTGTAAGTCAGAAGATGGAAATGAATATAAATATATAGATATTTAAATGCAAAAAATTATATGTGCTTATTAAATCAATGAATGAATGGCCCTGAGGTATTAGTGTCAGCTACTTACCAAATTATAATTTTTCAAATCTGCATTCTCTCTCTGCCTTTTCCTTTTCTGACTCATACTCCTTTCAGTTTCTCCTACATAACTTTTTCCTTTCTCCCTCTTGCATGTTACCATTTTCTGGGTGATACCCCAACTGTGACAGTATTGTCATCGCTCAACCCCAACATAGAGGTCACAGTGGGCTCAAGGGGCTGCCTACCCTTGAGTTAGAGTTCAGTGAGTGAACAGGGTCATGCCATTTAGAGTTATTAGTTTTCTTCAGTAGGAGTCTTCTCAACCCCCCTCCCTCCAAAAGATAAGGTCTAGTCTAACCTGCTTAAATGAAAGGGTTCTCAACTTTGAGCATGCATCAAAATTACCAAAAAGCCTTTTTAAAACACAGATTACTGGGCCCCACTATGGAATTTGAGCAGGTCTGGGGTAGGGCATGAGAATCTGCATTTCTAGCAACTTCTCAGGGGATCCTGATGCTGCTGTTCTAGAAACCACACCCTGAATAACAAGGTCCCAAACTCATATTCATGGTTACCTGTCCTCTGGGGATGAGATTAAGAGGTGGGGAGAAGGAACTTTTATTAACTTCTGCAGTATTTAAATTTTTATAGCAATTGGATTGTTTTTGTAATAATGATTTTAAAATTAATGAATGCAAATCATTTTAAAAATTAAATAATTTAAAAAGATAGTGGACCCCAGTCCCACTCCTCAGAGTCATAACTGTTAATGGGCTATTTTTTATACTATCAGGTAAAAAAAAAATTATACATGTACCTGCATATTTACTTATATTCTTTTTAAAAAAAATAGACAAATATGCACATGCTCTTCATATTGTTTAGTGACTTGCTTTTCTTACTTAGTGGCATATCTTGAATATGTTTTTTGAAAAGTCATATGGCTTTACCTCATTCTTTTAAATGGCTGCATAACTTTTAATTGTGTGGCTGATAAAAATAGTGCAAATATTCTTTTTTAAATTTTATTTCATTAGTTTCAAGTATACAATACTTGATTAGAAATTTATATAGTTTATAAAACAATCTCTCTAATTGCTCTTCCTCTCTTCTGGCTCTCCACATACATGAATGCTAACTGCATTCCCTTTACCGTGTTCCCCATCTCCGTGACCATCTATCAACTACTAATTGTACAAATATTCGTAAACCCCTCCTCCTCAAGACATTTCTAGATCTGTCTGCAGCATCACCATGTGGTTAACATAGAAATTGCATCACAGAACAGCACCATTAATATAAGGGAATTTTAATAAACCGTTTAGACTTATGTTGCTATTTTGAAAACTGGATGCTTCCCACAAGACAAGCTTTGCTGGTGTGGCCAGAACAAAGTGAGATCCAGCAATTGTGATGCTGAAGTGGGTTTTTGGAACCCATTCAGCCATTACATTATTGTGCAACCTTACGAAAGTCACCATGCTCTTTGTGCTTCTGATCTCCCTCTCCATACACACGAAGACTTTCCCCTGCCCCGTGCCCCATCTTTTACCCTGCAACTTGGAGGAGACAGGGACATAGTCAGCTTATGGCAAGAAGGTGCTTCTTGGAAGAGGGTGAAGTTAAAGCTCTAGTTGTTCTCTTGTGTGTATCCCTTTAATCATTTAAAGAGGGGCAGTATAGTGTAGACATTGAGAGCTGGGGTTCTGCCATTGGACTGCTTCAATTCAATTCCTGCCTCTACCACTTACTAATTGTGAGACCTCTGGACCTCAGTTTTCTTATCTATAAAATAGAGATGAAAAATCAGTACCTATCAAGTAGGATTATTGTAAAGATTAAATGAGGTGCCTGGGAAATGCCAACACATAGTAAGCACTCAACAGATATTTTTGTTACTGTTATTACTAGTAGTAATTGTAGTGCTTCCTTCTCTTCCTGTCAGTGTGCCACAGATCTAAGGAAGTTCTCATTGGTGCTCACTGATTAAAAAAGAGCTATTATTATCCTTCATATTTTAAAATCCTTTCTATATAAATGCAATATATGTCCAATGAAGAACATTTGTAAAACACTGCTAAGCACAAAGAACAAAATTAAAATAACTCATAGTTCTATTTTGCCTAGAACATTCCTTCTCCTCCCACGTCCTCCAACACCAGTATGGCTTCTGCTTTTCCTTCAGGTGACATGATTTTCTCCAAAGGAACCTCTTTAATCAGCCAAAACTTATTTGGGGATGTTTCACCAGTGTGCTCCTCCAATGCCCTGGACATACCTCATCACAGCATTCATCACACTGTAATTGTTCCCTGGCCTGGACCCCATAGCACCCTGTGAGCTTTTTTAGGGCAGAGAACATGGTCATTTTATTCACCAATTTATTCTCATAGTAGGTGTTCAGTAAATGTTTATTGAATTAATGAATGAATGACATATCTAAGAATAGGTTCTGAACTTTAGAGACTGTGTGACCTATGTGTTCAGCTGGCAGAATGGTCTCCCCAGCAGAATATTTCCCAGGTTTTTCCCATCTGTGTCACATCAGAGAAAGTGGCAAGATATATGCCTTCTTTCCATTAGACTAGCCAGCTGACCATTGACTTCTGACTTCTACCACTTTCTCCTTGTCTATGTGTCTCTCTTTGTCTCTTTTTTTGAGTCCCCCCCACACACACACACACACGCACACTTGCATGCCAGCTTCACCTATCTCTCCATTGCGATCTTTAATTTCTCCTTCAACTCAATAGATTATGAAGGAGAGTGATCCCAGGACATTATGACCCACGAAATTGCAAAGTAATGTGTTGCTTAGGAAACAATCTCATATTGTTCTCTTTCTTTGCAGTAAGGTGTTTGGAGGAAAGGGTTCAGATTCAGAAAATTTTACCTTCCCTTTATGACACTATTGATGATGACAATGACCTGGCTCTGCAGGTGCAAGTGAGAAGGCTGCAGCCAGTTCTTTGGCCTAAGATGGCAGTCATTTGTTGCAGACTCTTGATATGGAATGCTAGACATTTTAAAATCAGAAAATCCCTTATCTGCTTCAACTCCTTCATTTTTCCCAAGGAGGTCAAGTTTCTTACCCAAATAGGCAGCAGAACTGGCAATAGAACTCTTACTTCTGTATTTCTTGTCTGGTGCTCTTTTCTCAGTTGGCTCAAACTGTGTGCTTTAAAAGACCTCTTTCATTAAAGTTTTATGTCAGTGAGAAAGGCCAGGAAAAGGCTGAAGGCCCCATTCAGTTCTGGTCTAGACCTTATTAGATGGAGACCTTAGCACTCTTATGAATTGAAATGTGTAAGTTTCCTAGAAACTTTACACTTCCAGATGATAGTTATTCAATTTTCTTGCTAACTATTCAGGAAGTTACTTACTGGCTTTACAGTGAGCTTTCAGGAAGACAGTCAGTCCATCTTGCCAACCTCTTCATTAGGGATTTACTAGAAGTTAAGAAAAATAAGTACACTTCACTTGATTCCATCTCTTTTTTTTCTACCTATATTTCTCCATCCTTTCTCTCCAGACACAGTGATTTTTGAGAGCCATGGTGGCTTCTGGGGTAGACATATCCACCCAAAGACCTGTAAAACCAAGATGGAGACACCAACCACCCAGATAAAACTTAAATGATGGGTATCACAGGGCCCCACTGAGGCTTCCCTACATATTGCCACATCTAGCACAGTGCTTGCACCTAACATTCGCTCATTCTCCTCAACATAGAAACCAGGAAAACTGGTTTCTGATCTCAGTTTGTCCACCATTCATCCTATGGCCTGTTCAGGCCATGTAATGTCTTTGGCCATTTAATAACACTTCACTGTCTAAGTGTTTGAACTATGTCAGTGTTTCTCAAAGTGTGTCTTTGGAGTCCTTGGGTTCAGAGGAGGTATCCCAGAGTGGGTAAGGAAGAGATTGGATGGACAGGACATCCTTCATTTCATCCCACATCAACCAGAATAGCTCTAGTTTTCTCTGTTTTATATTATGAGTTTTTGTGCGAAATTTTGTTTGAAAAAGGGACATCATGGCTAAAAAAATTACATGAAACATTGGACTGAAAAATCTCCATGGTCAATTTCAGCTACACCAGTCCTAGTTTCTTTCTGAGTTTCCAAGATGGGCATGTCTTATAATGATAGTATGGTGTATTTTGCTCTAAAAATAGTAGCTCAAATGAGAACATTCAAAGAGCACATTATGGCAGGACTCTAGGTTCACCTCTAAGCTGGTGACACCCTATAAGTAGTAATAGCTAACATATCCTATATACCGGAGACTGTTATAAACCTTTTACATGTATTATATCATATAATTCTCACAACTCTGTAGAATACGTATCATTATCTCTGTTTTACAGATGAGGAAACTGAAGCACAGAAAAGTTAAATAACTTGTCTATTTTTGTCAGTTCGAACTGCTATGACAAATTACCATAGACTGGGTGGCTTAAACAACAAACATTAATTTCTCATAATTCTGGAGGTTGGGAAGCCCAAGATCAAGGTACCAGCAGATTCAGTGTCTGGTGAGTGTGTGTCCTGGTTTACAGATGGCTACCTTATTGCTGTGCTCTCACCCAATGGAGAGATCATTCTGGGGATCTCTGGAGAGAAAATAGGAAGATTAGTTTGAAGTTACAAGGAGCCAAGATTCAGTTTAGTAAAAAGGAAGTGTTTCTAACAATAAGACCTTAAAAAGTAGTAACTTATAGTGACTTTTTCCAAGTCACCAGAAGTGTTTAAAGAGAAGCTGCATGAGTGTTTATCCAGAAAATGTAGAATGAGGTTCAGCATTGAGGAAAAATTAGATGAGATAACCTTTAAAGGGACTCTACTGACTTGATTGCACAGATTTTTGATAGTCCTTGTGCTTCAGTAGTTGTTAGAGGAAGGAACTTATAGTGAATGAAAATACAAAGGACAATGATACCATAAGAGGAAAAGGACCAAGAGATAAGGAATATGAGCAGCTTATATAAACTAGAAAAGGTAAGGAAACAGATTCTCACCTAGAGCCTCCAGAAGGAATGCAGCCCTGCTGACACCTTCGTTTCAGGACTTCTGACCTCCAGAACTATAAGATAATAAATTCGTGTTGTTTTAAACCACCAAGTTTGTGGTGATCTGTTAAAGCAGTGGTAGAAAAATGATACACTATTATTGACTATATTCCCCTTCACCTTTTTCACCCATTCCTCCATCTCTTCGTCTCTGGCAACCATTAGTTTGTTCTTTGTTTCTATGAGTTTATTTTGTTTGTTCATTGTTTTTTTTCGTAATTCCACATATAAGTGAAATAGTCAATAGTGTGGTAAGTTTGCACAGTGACAAATAGTTACTAGACTTGGTGTGGTGATCACATTGTAAGGTATATAAATGTCAAATCACTATGTTGTACACCTGAAACTAATACAATATTGTATGACAACTATACTTTAATAAAAAAATTTAAATAAAAGAAACTAAGACAACAGGCCTCGTATGGAAGACTAGCAGGTTTTAGGGAAGAAGAGGTGAGTTCCTGAGCATTTTGCTCCTGATACTAGCATTTGTAAGATTTTGATGGAAAACATAGTTTGTTGTTTTTATGTTTGGTTGGTTTTTTGCTTCCTTTGACACAAAAAGCCCCAGAATAAGAGAACATATCAGTTTTCAATGATCTCAAGACTTAGGTTTCTCATCTAACTCTCTAGAAACCTGTAAGTCTGGATAATGATTGTGGGGATGTTTGAGGCCCTGGCTCCATTTTATAGGCCCTCTCCATGCTCCCCTCCCTTCTACCACTCAAGTTCCAGGAAGCCAACCTAGAACCATCTTCATTTGATAACATCTTTTCAACTCAGCAGCTGTTCAAGCATTCATACCTTCAATTTACAGTATAGGTTGGTTTTTTTTTTCATACTTACTAACATCTTGCTTTGTAATCATGTATCTAGCCATTTACTCATTTAAGCAATAAGTTTTTCTCCTCTCCATGTTATCTGCCTTGCCATTCTTCAGGTAGTCCCACTCCAGGGCCTTTATACTGGTTGTTTTCTCTGCTGGGAACATTCTCCCTTCAGATATCCACTTCCTCCAAGTTTTTGCTTACCTGTCACTTTCTTAATGAGTCCTACACTGACCACCCAAGATAATACTGAAACACACACACACACACACACACACACACACACACACGCACTTTCAAACTCCCCTTTCCTGTCTTTTTTTCATAGCACTTATTTCCTTCTAACAAAACACATAGTTTATTTATTATTATGTTTATTGTTTAAGGTCTGTCTTCCCACATCAAAATGTTAATCACACAAAGTATAGGGTTTTGTGTCTTTTATGTTTACTGTTATTTACTGAATACCAAGAACAGTGCCTGGTACATAGTAGGTACTCAGTAACTATTGTTGAATGAGTGAATTTATTCTCTTCTTTGTACTAATGTTAGGTTGGATCCTGGGGTAGAGCTATAAAAGAATAAGACACTGTGTGACTTAGAATCTGCTTGCCCAGTATTGCATGTGGGTTTGATTTCATTTTGACTGGCTGGGCTGTAAACATCTAGGGGCACAAACACTCTTACTTCCCTCTAGTCCTTTTTGCCCCATCCTCCCCAGCCCTAATTGCTGGTGGAGACCAAGTTTCCTCTACTCAGTAAAAAGGAATGAATGAGAAGGGGGTTAAATCACTCCTTCCAATGATCAAGGTACTTATGGATATATATGGTGTCGAAGCATTTTGGAAAGAACACAAAAAATGCTTAGAACAATAGTTTGGGTTTTTTTTTAACTTATATTTGTAAAAACACTTCAAACATCTCCCAAACTTAAGGAAAAAAAGTTCAGGTGTGCTTTTCCTTAAGCAAACCTAATAAATGAAAACTCAAAAACTTCTGCAGGGGAGTAGAATATACCACTCCAAAATGTGCCACCTTGGCTTGTGGATTCTTTTGAATGGAAAGCAATTAAAACCCAGCAGACTAAGGAAAAGTTTTTTATCTTCCCCTTAACTGCCTAAAATAATCTAGATAGGAAGCCTATACCAGGAAGCTATTATCATAGGTAACTTTTTATAACAGAAAGACTTATCTGCAAGGTATGGCAAACATTCGTTTATCAAACATTTGCTCTTCTCATTAACTGTGAATTGTCTTCTTCCCCTCTGAAGCCTTGGACCTCTACCTGCTTTTCCTTAGCTCAGGATGGCACATAAGCCTCAATTGCCTGACTGCCTTGAGTCTCATATTCTTATGGGACCCCTACTATAAAATTAAATATGTTTTTCTTCTGTTACTCTGCCTTACATCAATTTGATTATTAGGTCAGTGAAAGAACTTAGAAGGGAAGAAGGGAAAACTTTTCCACCCTACACTTATAAAAGTTGATTGGGTCTGGGAGTGGCTAGTTTCAAAGAATGCCTCACCTCACAGAAAGAACTCACCACACGGTTATTTTAAATAGTTTGCTCAGTTGTAAATATTGAACCTGAATTTTCCCAAATGGAGAATTAAGTGATGTATGTTATATTCAAACAATGGACTATTAAAAATAATCATTAAAAGTTATGCTCTTAATACAATGGGAAAAAGCTAACATTGTAACGAAGAAAAAGAAGTTGGAAATACTGTCAAGGATGTGGAGAAAAGGGAACCCTTGTACACTCTTCACAGGATTGTAAATTGGATCAGCCACTATGAATAATAACATAGAGATGTCTCAGAAAATTAAAAATAGAGCTGTCATACAACCCAGAAATATCACTTCTGGGTATTAATCCAAAGAAAACCCATTATTTAAAACCCCTATATTGTTTTGAGGGCTTGAAATGAGTTTAACAGGTGATTTATACATTATTTGTATCTAATGAGAGAATTCTGCCTAAACACAAATTCAAAAAGATGTACGTACCCTCTATGTTCTTTGCAGTATTACTTACAATAGCTAAGATATGGAAGCAGTGTTTTTGTCCATCAATAGCAAATGGGTAAAGAAGATGTGGTGCATATATACATGGAATATTACTCGGCCATAAAGAAGAATGAAATCTTGCCATTTAGGACAACATGGATGGACCTAGAGGGCATTATGCTAAGTGAAATAAGTCAGAGAAAGACAAAGACAATATGATTACACTTATATGTGGAGTCTAGAAAAACAAAACAATCGAACAAACAAAACAAAACAGAAACAGACCTATAGATACAGAGAACAAGATGATGGTTCCTAAAGAAGAAGGGGTGGGGAATGGGTGTGTGTGTATACACACACACACACATATACATACATACATACATACATACATACATACATACATACATAAAGAGAGAGAGAGAGAGAGAGAGAGAGAGGTTGATAACAAAATTATACAATTACAATGGCTTTTAAAAATCTATAATAAAAAGACTAGAAGACACCAAATTATTAATAAGGATAGTTTTCAAGTGTTGAGACTACAAATTATTTCCTTTTGTCTTTTGAATTTTCTGATTGTCCATATTTTCTAAAATGAGTATGTATTATTTTTATTACAAAGGTTAAAACAAAAATCAAGGTTTGATTTTTAAAAATTCAATTTGCACAAAACTTTTCAGAATTGTCACTATTGGAGCATACCTGTGGGGGAGGGAGAAAAAAATTCCAGGACAACTGCTTATGAAGTCTTTATCTAATTCTTTCATTTGCTTAAGAATGGGTCTTAATAATCCAGAACTAAGGAAAAAGAATGGTAAAAAATCCTAATGATCTTTTTAAGAAAATGTGTGGCAGTTGCTTCCCTGGGGAATGAGGAAAAAGACTGTGTCTAGTGATTATTTAAAACCCCTATATTGTTTTGAGGGCTTGAAATGAATTTAACAGGTGATTTATACATTATTTGTATCTAATGAGAGAATTCTGCCTAAATGTTCAAAACTGGTAGGTAGAACTATACAAGAAAAGATGAAGGCGGTGATGACAAACCAATAAATTAAATGAGGCTGTTTGAGAAATCGCTGAGTCAAGAGTCAGGCAATCACGTGAACTTTTTAATTTAAAAAAACAAAAAAACAAAAAAACGAAACTTAACCAGAAGTGGTTGGCTTTCCCTCCGCTCCCTACCGCCTCTTGGTATTGTTACAGGCACCTGGAGCATCAATTCGATTTATTTTTTTGTCCTCGACTGGGCCGTCCCCAGGCAGGCCAGAGCGAAAGGTGTGGCAGAAGGATAAGGAATCTGGGCCTCAGGGAGCGCCTTTGGACTAGTGGGTCAGCGTTTTGCTAACGCGAACACATAGATTTGGGTGAAGTATTGGCTTTTTGTGTCTCGTGCGTTTTGGTATCTTTGGAGGGCGGGCTGCAGCTCTAGGAGATTTTGCTCGCGGTCAAGGCGACCTTGCTTTGCAAAGCGACTATTTTACTTTGAGCTAGTGACTACGGAGCCTTTGCTGCTGTCTAGGCATTCTTCCAGGAGCTTTCTCCCCCTAGAGGCTTAACCTGTAAATGCAGTTTGTTTTTGCATTGTGATGCTACTTTCTTTATTCTTGGTGTTGGACCTAGTAGCATATAATCCTTACTAGTTAATGATGGCCTCTCAGAGAAAAGAACAATAAAGTGCTCTCCTTTATGTCTAAAGTTCATGCTTCTGAGTTCACTGGCAGTAGTTGCTTTGAAGTTTTTCTCCAGCGTACTGACTCACTTGGTGTCCTTTATGACAGCAAGAACCTGCACCAAAGCCTAAGGCTCCTCTGGGTTGGCTATAGATGACTGACAAAAAGAGACACTACAATCATTTTCTGTATATACATATGTCAAAACTTATCAAATCGTACACTTTTTATTTTTTATTTTGCACACTGATTTTTCAAATTTTATTTTATATTAGTTTCAGGTATGCAGTATACTGGTTAGGCATTTATATAGTTTATGAAGTGATTCCCTTGATTACTCTAGCACCCATCTGGCTCTACACACAACCATTATAGTACTACTGACTATATTCCCTATGCTGTACTCTATGTCCCTGTGACTATTTTGTAACTACTGATCTGTACTTCTTCATCTGTTCACCTTTTAATCTAGCCCCCCAACCCCTTTCCCCTCTGGCAGTCACCAATTTGTCCTCTGTACCTGTAAGTTTGTTTTAATTTAGTTTGTTCCCTTTGTTTCTTAGATTCCGCATGTAAGTGAAATTATATGGTATTTATCTTTGTCTGACTTGGTTCACTCAACATAATACCTTCTAGGTCCATCCATGTTGTTGCAAATGGTAAGATTTCATTTTTAATGGTTGAGTAATATTCCATTGTATATGTGTACCATAACTTCTTTATCTAATCATCTGTTGACGGGCATTTAGGTTGCTTATGTATCTGGGCTATTGTGAATAGAGCTGCAGTGAACATAGGTATGCATAGCTCTTTACGAATTAGTGCTTTGGTTTTCTTTGGATAAATACCCAGAAGTGCAACTTCAAATCATACACTTTAAATATGTGTTGTTTATTGAATGTCAATTACACCTCAATAAGTCTGTTTATTTTATTTTTCTCCCTCTTTAATTCCCACCCCCACTCCCACCCCTAGCCTAGGGATGTTGCTGTCTCCCCTTAAGAACTGGATCTCTAAAGGTGGGGCGTCTTCTCCCACATGCTTGCCATGCATGCTCGCTGTGGTGGTAGCCCAGTTAGTGCTCCACCTGGGGCACAAACCCAAGACTTTCTGCATGTAAAGCAGACATGCTAACCATTACACTATGGAGCCACCCAGAGGTCTGTTTTGTTTTTTTTTTTTTACTGTGAATTACCTGTTCACATCTTCCTTTGACCATTTATTATTAATTTGTCAGATCTCTTTATATATTCTTAAAAGTAATGATTCATTTGTTATAATTGTGGTAGTTTCTTTCAGACTATTATTTCACTTTTTGCTTATGGTGACTTTTGTAAAAACAGAAGTTTTGGATCTGAAAAAGAATCTGGCAATCTTTTTCTTTATGACTTCTGAGCCAAAGAAATAAGTGAAAGTGTAAGGCTTGTTAATAACTATTTATAGCACACATTTTTATTTTCTTGTTTTCAGCCATCCCTTACCTCCCTCCCCTTTGGCAACAATCAACTTGTTCTCATAATGGGTCTATTTCTGTTTTGTTTATTCATTTGTTTTGTGTTTTTTTTTAATTCCATATGTAAGTGGAATAACATGGTATTTGTCTTTCTGACTTATTTCACTTAGCATGATACCCTCAGAGTCCATCCACGTTGTCACAGATGGCAAGACTTCATTTTTTATTGCTGAGTAATATTCCATTATGTGTATACATATATATAGAGATACCTGTGTGTGTGTGTGTGTGTGTATCTTCTTTACCTATTTATCTATTGAAGGACATCAATAAGGCTATTTAAAAGGAACACATTCAGAGGATTAAGTAATAAATAATAAGTAACTGATAAAATACAAAACTATATTTCTTTTGTCTGTGTCATTGAATAATGAAAAAATCATATCTATTGCCCTTTATTGGTGAGTTAATTGTGATTTATTTTAAAGACTTACATTTCTGAAAATATAAGCACATGGTTGCACTTGCAAAGTTTTTCCTAAAAGAGGATATTTTGTTAATATTTTATTTACTATGGCTACGACACTGGAGAAAATACAACATGCCTCAACAAATAAAAAAAAGAAACAAAACATCACAGAGTACATAGCACCAGACTCAGAGGAACCTGGCTAAGAAGTCAGGCTGGCCTAAGTCTGAACTCAAGCTCTGTCACTCACTAGCTGTGGGAGCAGAAGTGAGTCCCTTGTTTTCAATGAGCCTCAGCTTCCTCTCAGAGTCCTGAAGGAATCTGGGTGAGCAGAGGAGGAAGAGAAAGAAGCATCATTTGCCTGGAGCCTTGACTCTATGTGGGCCTCGAATCTGGGCTACTGCTTGGTAGTAATTTTGTATGGAATTACTGGGAGAACGATTATCACAAAAGTTGATTCTAAGTGAAATCCATGAACCATGGAACTAGAGGGTGGAAGGCTGATGAATGTCTTCAAAATCTGAAAACCTCCCAGGCCTTGAGGACCTTAAAGGAATAAATGAGGTAACAGTGTGAAAGCTCAGAACAGTACCTGATACATAGTAAGTACCGCACTCATTCAATGGTATCTGTTTTTATTTTGTTGTTATTTTTGGAAGTGAAACTACATATGTCATAGTATTGTGAGCAGAGTATTAATGAAATATAACAAGTAAAGATCCTTGTAGAGAGCCTGAGACATGAGGTACTCAGTAGGTATAGTTTTATTCTCTCTTCTCTCTCCTTACTTTGAAATGTTCACTTCAAATTTAGCCTACTCCGTGAAGCTTTCTCTGTTTCATGCCCCTCTCCTCAACACATGGGGCCTTTTCTGTGGCCATGGGGCAGGATCCAGGGAATCATGATGTGAGAGACCTGGGCTGGGTCACCTGACACTGAACTGAAGGGAAATATCTAAGTTTGTACTGAGATTTTCCCGAACTTTGAGAACTTTAGTTGTAGCCACTGTAAAGGCAGGGAGTAGAGTTTTACAGGTTGTGTTTTCTAGAAGCAGGTACTGAGATGGAATTTGGGATACAACATGAGTAGAGATCAACATCTGAAAGGAATGGATGGGAGGCAGGATTGGACAGAGAAGTCGAATGGTGATACCAGACTAACAAAACCTTGGCCAGCCCCACAGGGAGGTCTGGAGCAAGCAATGCTGAGCAGTGTTCCACAAACAGCTGATGAGGCCAAGACTCATACCTCTCTCTCAATCACTGGACATGGGCTGCCCTGGAAAAGCATGACCTCATAACCTGAAATGGAGGCAGATTCTGAAGTGATTGATAGCTGGTGTCTGAGCACACTCGCCACAGCTGGGCAGCAGATCTTTCCTTGAACATGGATTAGGATGTCGTATTCTCTATGTCCAGCATCCTGGGGGGCAAAACAACAATGGAGTAACATACACCAAACTGTTGATTGTTCAGAACAGTGAATTCCCATCATATCTCAACACATTGCAAAAGAGGATTGTCAGCCATCTCTTGATAAAAGATGGTAGGAAAAGTGAGTTGAAATGTCTATGCACCAAACAACTTTATATGTACAGTAAGAGCAGCTGCCACTGAGAAAAGCTTCCTCTACTCAAGACGGAAGGAGACCAGGCTATTGCCAAATGGATCATGTGTGACTGGTAGAGTTTAGTGTAGCATGGAAGCAGGGAGAAGCTAGGATGAGGAGCGGCAACGTTTAAAGGTGAATAAATCTTAATCCAGGGCTGCCCCAGAAATCTATTTGCCCTCCCAACAATTTTCTCATCGCTTGGGATGCTTGTTGGATTTTCAGACCCACCACCCCACACCAATCTCCTCAATCAAAATCTCTGAGGTTAGACTAAAAACTCAGCATGTTTGATAGACATTCCCAGTGTTGCTTCTGCAAGTCACAGTTTAAGAACCCTGCAAAAGATGGATCAGCAGCATAGATTATACTCCAGAAGGCTGCATAGACTATCCTCACTGTTACAGACTGTAAGAAGAGATGATCCAGCCAGCATCCTTAATCACAAGACTCTAAGTAGCATAGAATGCAAATTCAATGGGAAAAGATCCAAGGACACAGGCCATGCAGGCATATATGCAAGATTATATTATTAAACTTGTCAACCAATTACCATCATGTAGAATGAATC
>CM053505.1:72078781-72311231 GCA_028627145.1 Eidolon dupreanum
TCTCTAGTTGGTCTCCAACTAGACACTCTAGTTAAATGTGTCCCCCCTTGTAAAAATGATCTGATATGTCTCTAAAGTAATTTTTAATCTATAGTTTCCCTTGCTATCCCTTTCTATTCTTTAAAATTTATTGGTTGCACAGCCCGGGCCGCCTGACCTGTGGTTTGGATCTGATGATTGTGTGTGCGTGTCGTGTCTTGTGTTCTTCCGATCTCCATGTTCTCTGTAGACTGGAAGCTGGATGCAGAGGCTGGATCACAGTAAGGTTTGAAACCTTTGGCAAAATGCTATGTAATGAGACTTCTTTTATCTCAAAATCTCTGTGTGAAGTTAGCAACCATTGCTTCTTTTTTTTTTAAATTAGTTAACTTTTTTATGGTCACATTGATTAACGAAATCGGGTAAGTTTCAGCTGTACATTTTAACAGTAAGGCTTATATATATTGTGTGTTCACCTCCCATAGTTAGATTTCTTTCTGTTACCACATATTTGACCCCCTTTACCCCATCTACCTCTCCCCTCCAACTTTCCCCCTACCCTCTGGTAACCATGTCCATGAGTCTTTGTTTGTTTCTCCTGTTCGTTTGTTGCTTTTAGGTTTATATCCCACATATAAGTGATATGTGATTTTCAACTTTTTCTGTCTGGCTTATTTCACTTAGCATGATTATCTCAAGGTCTGTCCACGTTGTTGCAAATGGCAGTATTTCATTTCTTCTTATGGCTGAGTAATATTCCATTGTATATATGTACCACAGCTTCTTTAGCCAATCATCTATTGTAGAACACTTCGGTTGCTTCCATGTCCTGGCCACTGTGAATAATGCTGCTATGAACATCGGTGTGCAAATATCTTTTCAGATATGAGTTTTCAAGTCTTTGGAGTAAATACTGAGTAGAGGGATTGCTGGATCACATGGTAGATCAACTCTTAGATTTTTGAGGAACTAACATACTGTTTTTCACAGAGGCTGCACCAATTTGCAGTCCCACCAGAAGTGTATGAGGGTTCCTTTTTCTCTGCATCCTCTCCAACATTTGTTATCACTTGTCCTGTTGAGTATAGCTATTCTAACAGGTGTGAGGTGGTATCTCATTGTGGGTTCAATTTGCATTTCCCTAATAGTTACAATGTTGAGCAACTTTTTATATGTCTGTTGGCCATTTGTATATCATCTTGGGAGAGGTGTTTGTTCAGGTCCTCTGCCCATTTTTTGATTGGATTGTTCGTTTTTTTGTTATTGTTGAGTTGTATCACTTTTTGGATATTTTTGGATATTAGGCCTTTATCAGAAGTATTGCTTGCAAATAAATTTTCCCTTTCAGATGGTTGTCTCTTTACCTTGTCAATGATTTCTTTTGATGTGTAGAAGCTTTTTAGTTTGATGTAGTGCCATTCATTTATCTTTGCTTTTATGTCTTGTCTTTGAGGTCAAATTCATAAAATTCTCTCTAAGTCCAAGGCCCTTCAGTTTAGTTCCTATGTTTTCCTCTATACATTTTGTTGTTTCAGGTCTTATATTTAGGTCCTTAATCTATTTTGAGTTAATTTCAGTGTGTGGTGATAGACAACAGTATCATTTCATTCTTTTGCAGGTGTCTTTCCAGTTTTCCCAGCACAATTTATTGAAGAGGATCTCCTTTCTGCACTGTATGTTTTTGGCCTTTTTGTTGATAATTATTTGCCTGTATAAACATGAATTTATTCTGGGACTCTCGATTCTGTTCCACTGGTTTGTCTGTCTGTTTTTCTGCCACTACCATCCAGTTTTTATTCTTGTTGCTTTGTAGTATAATTTGAAGTCAGGCAGAGTGATGCCTCCAGCCTCACTCTTTTTTTTCTTAAGATGACTTTGGCAATTTGAGGTCTTTTGTGCTTCCATACAAATCTATTGAAGTTTTGTTCTATTTCTTTAAAAATACCAATGTGATTTTGATGGGGATTGCATTAAATCTGTATAATGCTTTAGGTAATAAGGTCATTTTAACTATGCTGATTCTTCCAATGCAAGAACACGGAATATTTTGTCATTTCTTTGTATCTTCTTCAATTTCTTTTAATAGGGTATTATAGTTTTCATTACATAGGTCCTTCCCATGTTTTGTCAAATTTATTCCTAGGTATTTTATTCTTTTTGTTGCAATTGCAAAAGGAATTATTTTTTCAACTTCTTATTCTGACACTTCATTACTAGAGTATAGGAATGCTATGGATTTTTGAACATTGACTTTGTATCCAGAAACTTTACTGTATTTGCTTACTGTTTCTAGTAGTGTTCTTGTGGAGTCATTAGTGTATTCAGTATAGAGAATCATGTCATCGGCAAATAGAGACAGTTTGACTTCTTCATTTCCTATTTTGATGCTTTTTATATCTTTCTCCTGCCTGATTACACTTGATAGGACCTCCAAAGTTATACTGAATAACAGGTGTGACAGTGGACAGCCGTGTCTTTTTTCTGATCTTAGAGGAAAGGTTTTCAGTTTTTCACCATTAAGTATAATGTTGGCTGAGGGTTTGTCATAGATGGCCTTTATTATGTTAAAATACTTTCCCTCTATACTGATTTTGTTAAGTGTTATGATTATAAATGGATACTGTATCTTGTCAAAGGCCTTCTCTGCATCCATTGATATGTTTATATGATTCTTATTTTTTAATTTGTTTATGTGGTGTATTGCATTAATTGATTTGTGTGTGTTGAACCATCCTCGTGCCTCTGGGATGAAGCCCACTGGATCGTGGTGCGTAATCTTTTCAATATATTGCTGTATTCAGTTCGCTAGTATCGTATTTAGGATTTTGGCGTCTGTGTTCATGAAAGATATTGATCTGTAGTTTTCTTTTCTTGTGTTATCTTTACCAGGTTTTGGTATCAGAGTAATATTCGCCTCATAAAATGAGTTGGGAAGTATTGCCTCCTCTTCAATTATTTGGAATAGTTTGAGGAGAATAGGTATTAAATCTTCTTTGAATGTTTGGTAGAGTTCCCTGGTGAAGCCATCTAGTCCTAGACTTTCACCATTTTTGTAGGTTTTGATGATCGTTTCAATTTCCATACTGCTGATTGGTCTATATAGATTTTCCACTTCTTCTTGATTCAGTCTAGGAAGTTTGTAACTTTCTAATTACTGGTCCATTTCTTCTAGGTTATTAAATTTGGTGTTATATACTTTTACATAGTATTCTTGTATGATCATTTGTATTTTTGCGATGTCAATCATAATTTCCCCTTTCTCATTCCTGATTTTGTTTATTTGCATCCTTTCTATTTTTTCTTTAGTGAGTCTAGCCAGGGGTGTGTCAATTTTATTAACCTTCTCAAAGAACCAGCTCTTTGTTGCATTTATTTTTTCTATCTTTTTTTTGTTTTGTTTTCAATTTCATTTATTTCTTCTCTAATTTTGATTATTTCTTTCCTTCTGCTGACTTTAGGTTTCATTTGTTCTTCCTTTTCTAGTTTTATTTTTTTTATGATGAAGCATTAGATTGTTTATTTGGGCTCGTTCTTGTTTTTGGAAATAGACCTGTAATGATATGAACTTTCCTCTTATAACCACTTTTGCCATGTCCCAAAAAGTTTGATATGTTGTACTATGCTTGTCATTCGTTCCTATGTATCTCTGATCTCTCTTTTTATTTCTTCTCTGACCCGGTTGTTCTTCAGTAGCATATTGTTTAATTTCCATATATTTCTGGTTCTTCCTGATTTCTTTTGCCAGTTGCTCTCTAGTTTCAAAGCATTATGATCAAAGAATATGATTTGTATGATTTCAACCCTCTTATATTTGTTGAGGCTATCTCTGTGTCCCAGTATGTGGTCAATTCTTGAGACTGTTTCATGTGCACTAGAGAAGAATGTGTAAGCAGCTGTTTTGGGATGGAAGGTTCTGTAAATGTCAATTATGTCCAGTTGGTCTAATGTGTCATTTAAGGGTGTTATTTCCTTATTGATTTTCTGTTTGGATGGTCTTTCCATATCCAAGAGTGTGGTATTTAAGTCCCCTACTACGATAGTGTTTTGGTCTGTTTTTCCCTTTCATTCTGTTAGTAATTGCTTTACATATTTAGGGGCTCCCAGATTGGGAGCATAGATATTAATAAGTGTTATATATTCTTGGTTCATGGTTCCCTTTATCATTATGAAGTGTCCCTCAGTATCTTTTTTCACCTTTATTATTTTGAAGTGCATTTCATCTGATATTAGTACTGCTACTCCCACTTTTCTCTGAATGCCATTTGCTTGAAATGTCATTTTCTGGCCTTTCACTTTGAGTCTATATTTGTCTTTGGAGCTGAGATATGTCTCCTGGTGGCAGCATAAAGTTGGGATTTGTTTTTTGATCCAATTTGCAACTCTGTTCCTTTTTATTGGTGAATTCAATCCATTTACATTTAGGGTGATTATTGAAATATGAGGTGTTTTTATAGCCATTTTATTTTTTGCTTTCTGATAGCTCACTGTTTCCATTCCTTTCTTGCCCTTGTGCTTCTGTTTTCTTTATTTTGGTTGGTTTTTGTGGGTTTTCCCTCAGGTCCTTCTTGGTTTATGCCATATACAACAGTTCTGAATCTTTGGTGTGTGGTTTCCATTATGAATATGTAAAGAATAGTTATATATATATATATATATATATATATATATATATATATATATATACAGTCATTCATTATCCTATGTGTGTGCCTTATTTCCATTCCCCTTTGCAAATTTGGATCTTTAAATCCACCCCCCCTTTTCAGTCATTGTTATCTCAATTTGTTCCTATGTATGCTGAACGTTCATTACTATCTTGTATAATAATTCTCTTCTTATTGTTTAAACTTATAATGCCCTATTCTTAGTAAGGGTTGCACTCCTCTGCTTCTATTTGCCTGATAGTCACTTTACTCCTAATTATGTATTTTTTAATCATTTTGTTTTAGGTGAGCTGACTCCTTTCAGTATTTCCTGTAGTGCAGGCCTCATAGTAGAGAATTCTCTCAATTTTTGTATGACTGTAAAAGTCTTAATTTCTCCTTCATATATAAAGGAGAGCTTAGCTGGATACATTATTCTTGACTGGTAGTTCCTTTTACTTAATAGTTTAAATATTTGATTTCATTCATTTCTGGCTTGTAAGGGGTGCGCTGAGAAGTCTTATGATAATTTAATGGGTTTTCCTTTATATGTTACCGTTTTGGTTACCCCCTGCCTCAGGTGCCTTAAGAATTCTGTCTTTGTCGTTGATTTTCGATAATTTTAATATAATGTGTCTTGGTGAAGGCCTTTTTGGGTTGAGATAATTCGATGTTCTGTTGACTTCTTGAATTCCAAGCTTCAGCTCATTCCTTAGGTTTGGGAAATTCTCATCAACTATTTGTCTGAAAATGCTTTGTAATCCCTGTTTCTTTTCTTTGCCTTCGATAATGCCCATTATTCTTATGTTTCCTCTCCTGATGGTTATCAGCTAGTTCTTGAATTTCTCTTCCATTATTTATCATTCTTTGGCTTCTCTCTTCTTTCTTCTGATATTTCTAGATTTCTGTCTTCAATATCACTGATCCTTTCCTCCATTTGGTCAACTCTATTTCCCAAGATTGCTATTTCCCTTTTCACCTCTTGCAGTGTGTTTTTCATCTCCAGAGGTTCTATTTGGTTCTTTTTGAGGGTTTGAATCTCCTTACTCTGCTCATCTAGTTTTTTTTTTTCAATTCCTGAAATTGTTGATTTGAGTTGTTTTGGATCTCATTGAATTTTTTCAGAAGTATCATCCTGAATTCTCTGTCATTTAAGTTGCATATTTCTGTGTCTGTAAGCTTATTTTCTGGAGATTTTTCTCTTTCTTTCTGAGATGCCTTGTCACTTTGGTTTTTCATGGTGTTTGATGGACTATTTCTCCACCTGGGCATTAATGGAAGTGTAATCTGCTGTTTTTCCAGAAAGAAGATTTATTATATAAAGGTATCTCTTTAGCCTGTTGCAAAGAAGGCACCTTTCTTTTGGTTTTCAGTAGGTGGCATCTAAGCCTCTTGTATCTCTGCTTTATATAAGGTCTTAATAATGCTTTTTAAATTTTCTTGTAGATATTTAATCACACTCGCTACTCTCAGTTTCAGTCCCTATCAGTTTCAGTGACAGTCTTGGCAGTATTTGCTCAAATTTCCCCAGTGATCGGTTTAAGAGTGTTTGGGGGAGGTACCCTCTGGTTTGGGGGGTGAGAGTTGCAGTTCAGCCTTGGTTTTGCTACCGTGCTGCAGAAATAACTGTTGTTCCTCTGCAGTCCTGTTTACTTCTCTGCTTTCTGCCCTGATGACTGGGCCCTGAAGCCGGTTGGCCACGGGGAGCTCACAGCTTTCCCAGGCAGTGCTGTTTGGGGAACTTGCCACAACTTGCCACTCCTTCTCCCCTCTCCCTCTTTCTGCAGGGAGCTCCAGTAGCTGCAAGAAGCAGCTTCTTTATTTCTTCCAGTCCACCACCCGACACCCAGGGTTCTGACCTGTGGTAGATCTTATGCGCAGATCCCATGCTCAGACATGCTGATGTGCAGTTTGGGTGTTTTTTGTTGAGTTTTAGATGTTCAGCTTATTGTTGTTTTAAGGGAAGAGATCCGGGGACATCTCTCACTCCACCATGTTTCCAAAGATGGCCTCGGTTTCTGGTGTGGTCTTTTGAGGCAACTATAAGTACAGCATCTGTGGATTGCTTGCTGAGTCTTAACAGGTGGCCCCAGAGGGATACAGGCTGGGGCTAAGTTTTGCCTGCAGCTGAACCCTTCCAGGACTGTGCCAATAGACATCTGTATCACAAATCCACACTAATAAGACTGAGAGACTTAGGAGCTTTGCTTGGTACATAGAAACGGACATGAAAAAGGAGCCAAAATGCAAAGATAAAGAAGCAGAAACCATATGAGGAACATAACAAATCTAGAAATAATGGAGTCAAGTAATATAAAAGATGCAGAGTTCAAAACACTGGTTATAAAGATGCTCAGTGAACTTTTTGGAAGGATAGACAAATTCAGTGAGAACTTCAACAAAGAGATAAAAAACATAAATTGGAAATGAAAATGATAAAAGGGAACCATTCTGAAATGAAGAACACATTATCTAAGATAAAGAGTATATTAGAAGGAATAAACAAAGAAATAAACAAAGTGAATAAAGAAGAGGATCAAATGCCCTATCTAGAGGACAGGAAAGTCAAGGACACTATCAGAATAGCAAGAAAAAACATGCCAGGACTATAAAAATAATTTAAGGAGGATATGGGACAAAATTAAAGCTCCAAATATTCATCTGATTGGTATAACTGAAGAAAATCAAGATGTTGAACAGCTGTTTGAAGAAATAATGATGGAAAACTTCCCAAACCTGGGAAAGAAAATGGACATAAAACCCCAGGAAGCTCAAAGAATTTCAAAAATCAGGGATCCAAAGAGGCCCACACTAAGATACATCATAATTAAAATGCCAAAGGTTAAATACAAAGAAAGAATATTAAAAGCAGCAAGAGAAAAACAAATAATTGCATATAAGGGAACACCCATAAGAATGACAGCTGATTTCTCAAAAGAAACTATGCAGGACAGAAGAGGTTGGTACAAAATATTCGATGTGATGAAGACCTAGGACATACAACCAAGAATACTTTATCCAGCAAAGCTATCATTTAGAGTTGAAAGACAGATAAAGAGCTTCTCTGAAAAAAATAAACTAAAGAAATTCATCACCACCAAGCCAGTATTACAGGAAATGTTGGAAGGTCTTCTTTAAGAAGAAAAAACATGTATCAGAAATAGGAATAAAGAATGGTAAGAACAACATTCCTATCAATAAGTACCTCAAATAGAAAAGAGTTAAGTGCTCCAACAAAAAATAGAGTGGATGAACGGATAGGAAAACAAGACCCCTACATGTTGACTACAAGAGACTCACTTCAGAATAAAAAACACACATAGACTAAAAAGAAGAGGATGGAAAAAGATATTGCTTTGATGGACCTAGAAGGCATTTAAGTCAGACAGAGAAAGATAAACACTATATGATTTCACTTATATACAGAATCTAAGGAATAAACAGAACAAACCAATCAAAATCAGACTAAAAAATGTAGTGGACAATTTGGTGACAGACAGAGGGGAGCTGGGAGAATGGGGTGAAGGGTTAAAGAAGTACAAATTAGTAGTTGATGGATGGTCATGGAGATAGGGAGCACAGCATAGGGAATGCAGTTAGCATTAATATGTTGACTAGGTGGAGGGTCAGGGAAGGAAGGGAACAATTGGGTGAATCATTTTATGAACAATATAGATGTCTAACCAATGTATACTTGAAACTAATTAAAATAAATAAATTTAAAAAAATAAATAAAATAAAATAAAATAAAAATCTTCTGTACAGCAAAAGAAACCATCAACAAGACAAGGAGGCAACCATCTGAATGGGATAACACTTCTGATAAGGGGCTAATATTCAAATTATACAAAGAATTCGTACAACTCAACAATAAAAAAAAAACAATCCCATTAAAAAATGAGCAGATAACCTGAACAGACACTTCTCCCAAGAAGACTTACAAATGGCCAACAGATATATGAAAAGATGCTCAGATTCACTAGCTATTAGGGAAATGCAAATCAAAACCACAATGAGATATCAGCTTACACCTGGTAAAATGGCTATCACCAACAAGACAAGTAATAACAAGTGTCGGAGAGGTTGTGGGGGAAAAGGAACCCCCATACATTGCTGGTGGGAAAGTAAATTGGTACAGCTACTATGAAAAATGGAATGGAGGTTTCTCAAAAATAAATAATAGAATTACCACATAACCCAGCAATCCCTCTTCTGGGTATCTACTCCTGAAAATTTGAAAACATTTATCCAAAAAGATATATGCACACCGATGTTCACAACAGCATTATTCACAGTGGTCAGGACATGGAGGCAACTGAAGTGTCCTGTGATAGACGATTGGTTAAAGAAGCTGTGGTACATATATACAATAGAATATTACTCAGCCATAAGAAGAGATGAAATACTGCCATTTGTGACAACATGGATGGAACTCAAGATACTCATGCTAAGTAAAACAAGCCAGAGAGAAAAAGTTGCAAATCACATAATATCACTTATATGTGGGATATAAACTTAAAAGCAACAAATGAGCAGGACAAACAAACAGAGATTCATGGGCATGGACTATAGACTAGTGGTTACCAGAGGATAGCAGGGAGCGGGGAGAGGGGAGGTATACGGGGTAAAAGGGGTCAAATATGTGGTGACAGAAAGAAATCTAACTATGGGAGGTGAACACACAATGCAGTATATATATGCCTTACTGTTGAATTGTATGCTTCAAACTTACTGGATTTCATTAACCAATATCAGTATAATAAAAAAGTTAAATTAAAAAAATAAAATAAAATATATTAAGTACCTATATAAAATAATAAGGGAAAGACAGACTACCCATAAGATAATTGGCAAAAGATTTGAATAGAAGCACCACAACAGAGGAAATTCCAATGACTCAATTAATATATGAAAACAATGCTCATTCTTTTTTTTTAATAGTTTCAAGTATACAGTACATTGGTTAGACATTTATATAGTTTAAGAAACAATCCCCCTGATAACTCTATCTTCCCACTGCCTCTACACATAGCCATTACCTTAATGCTGTCTGCAATCCCTGTACCATGCCTCCTATCACCATGACCATTTATCAACTACGAATTTGTACTTCCTTAACCCTTCACCCCTTTCTCCCAGCCCCCAATCCCCTCTCCCCTCTGGCCATCACTAAATTGTCCTCTATATTTGTGAGTCTGTTTTTGATTTATTTGTTCTTTTTGTTCCTTAGATTCTGCATATAAGTGAAGTCATGTGGTATTTATCTTTCTCTGTTTGACTTATTTCACTCAGCGTAATAACCTCTAGGTCCATCCATGTTGTTTCAAATGGTAAGATTTCATTTTTAATGGCTGACTAATATTCCATTGTCTATATGAAACATAACTTCTTTATCCAATTGTCTGTTGATGGGCATTTATGTAGCTTTCATATCCTGGCTATTGTAAATTGTGCTGTCACAAACACAATGGTGCATAGATCTTTATGAATTATTGTTTTTGTTTTCTTTAGATAAATACCCAGAAGTGCAATTGCTGGGTCTAAAGGTATATCCATTTTTAATTTTTTGAGAATCCTCCAGACTGTTTTCCATAGCAGCTGTACCAATTTGCAATCCCACCAACAGTGTATAAGGGATCAGTTTTTTCCACGTCCTCGCCAAAACTTGTTGTTCTTTGATTTATTGATGATTGCCATTCTGACAGGTGCCATGTTATATCTCATTGTAGTTTTAATTTGCATTTCTCTGATGATTAGTGATCTTGAGAATCTTTCCATATGTCTACTAGCCATTTATATTTCCTATTTGGAGATGTATCTGTTCAAGTCTTCTGCTCATTTTAAATTGGATTGTTTTTGTTGTTGTTGTTGAGTTGTATGAGTTCTTTATATATTTTGGATATTAACTTCTAATCAGATGTATCATTAGGGAATATCTTCTCCCAATCGGTTGTCCTTTTGTTTTGTTGATGGTTTCCTTTGCTGTACAAAAACGTTTTTCTTTGTTGTAGTCTCATTTGTTTGTTTTTTTCTTTTGTTTCCCTTGCCTGGGGAGATAGATCCAAAAAGAAATTACTGTTAGTAACATCAGAGAGTTTACTGTCTATGTTTTATTCTAGAAGTTTTATGGTTTTAGGTCTTGCATTTATGCCTTTAATCCATTTTGAGTCTATTCTTGTATATGATATAAGAAGGTGGTCCAGTTTCTTTCTCTTTTTTTGCATGTATCTGTCCAATTTTCCCAGCACCATTTATTAAAGAGAGTGTCTTTGCCCCATTATATATTCTTGCCTCCTTTGTCATATATTAAGTGAGCGTATTGGCATGGATTTATTTCTGGGCTCTCTATTCTGTTCCATTGGTCAATGAATCTGTTTTTATGCCAGTATCATGCTGTTTTGATTACTGTAGCCTTGTAGTATGGCTTGATATCAGGTAGTGTTATACCTCTAACTTTGTTCTTCTTTCTCAAGATTGCCATGGCTATTCAGGGTCTTTTATGGTTTCATATAAATTTTAGGATTATTTGTTCCAGATCTCTGAAAAAATGCCATTGGCATTTTGATAGGGATTGCACTGAATCTATAGATTGCTTTGGGTAGTATGGCCATTTTAATGATGTTCATTCTTCCTACCCATAACCACGGTATATGCTTCCACTAATTTGTATCTTCCTCAATTTCTTTTTTCAGTGACTTATAATTTTCTGAGAACAGGTCTTTTACCTCCTTGGTTAATTTGATTCTCAGGTATTTTATAGTTTTCAATGCAATTGTAAATGTGATTTTTTTCTTAATTTCTCTTTCTGAAAGTTCATCATTGGTGTATAAAAATGCCACTGACTTCTGAATATTTATTTTGTGACCTGCTACTTTAGTGAATTCATTGATCAGTTCTAACAGTTTTTTTGGTGGAATCTTTAGGGTTCTCTATATATAGTATCATAACATTGGCAAATAATAAGAGTTTTACTTCTTCCTTTGCAATGTGGATACCTTTTATTTCTCTTACTGGTCTTGCTGCTGTGGCTAAGACTTCCAGTACTATGTTGAATATAAGTAGTGAAAGTGTTGCAGAAATGTTGTAAAATCTGACCAGTGAGAAACCAAGCACTATTCAGAAAGTTGGAGAACTCAGGTTTATTATTCTGGTAGTCCCAGAAGAGCTAGCACTCTGAACATCTGGGCCCCGAGCTCAGGGGCAATTTTGCTTTTATAGAGCTTAGTTGGCATGGGCCAATTGGTTATTTTGTCCTCAGATGGTTACAGAAGACGGGAGTTGTTATGGGCTATGGGCAGTTACAGAGCATGAGATTTTCAGACAAGAACTTAGGCAATACATCTGTTATCTAGACAGAACAATCAAAGGGGAGGGTGAGTCTTCAGTTGATCTCAAGATCACTCTGCACTTCAGCCTATACAGCAAGCATGTCTACAGAAACAGAACAAAGAGCTGATTACAAAGTTAGCTATTTGAGTAGAAAATTCCTCTTCAAAAGTGGGCATCCTTGTCATGTTCCTGATCTTAAAGAAAACACTTTTAGCTTTTTCCCACTGAGTATGATATTAGCTATGGGTTTCTTCTATACGGCCTTTATTATGTTGAGATGTGGCTATGTGTAGAGGCAGTGGGAAGATAGAGCAATCTGGGGATTGTTTCTTAAACTATATAAATGTCTAATCAATGTATTATACACTTGAAACTATTAAAAAAAGATTGAGCATCATTTTCCTATATTAATTTGGCCATTGGAATTTCCTCTTTTTGGTGGTACTGTTCAAATCTTTTGCCAATTATCTTATGGGTAGTCTGTCTTTCCCTTATGATTTTATATAGGTACTTAATATATTTTATTTTATTTTTTAATTTAACTTTTTTATTATGCTGATATTAGTTAATGAAATCCAGTAAGTTTCAAGCATACAATGCAACAGTAAGGCATATGTATATTGCATTGTATGTTCACCTCCTATAGTTAGATTTCTTTCTGTCACAACACATAAGTGCAACTCTGGAAAGAAGTAGGGCAGAGGTGGGCTACCGCAGGCAATTTGTAGATTGCATGGTGTGGGTTTTCAGGGAAACAAAGGCCTTAAGGCAAATACAACCTCAGTTTTGCTGCATCTTCTGTGCCTGCACGTTCTTGCTATAGTCACAGATCACAGTGAGACCAGCTGCTTTCTGGGGCAGTCTCACAGACCCCTACAAGTGATACTGCAGCTCTTGCAGGCACCAGTGGTCTGCCTACAACTGATCTCCCTGGATTACACACACTGCTCTAGCCAAAGTTTGTTGCCTGTCCTGGGTGGAGGAGAGCAGGAGGGTGGTTGCTTAGGTGGAGGCAATTGCCTATCAATGGGCCACTGCAGGCAGTTTGTGGGTTGGGTGGGGTGGGGTCTTAGAGAGACAATGGCCATCAGGCCAATACGGCCTCAGTTTTGTTAAAATTTCTCTGTCTGCCCATGCATTCCCACAAAAGTCACAGATTACAGCAAGGCCAGCTGCTGTCTGAGATTGGCCCGCAGCTCCTCAAATCTGCACAAGCTTCTGTCGGTAGCAGTGATCTGCCTGAAACTGTCCCCAAATGCACTCACAGCACTGGCTGAGGTATGCTGCCTGAGAGGAATGTTCGACCCTGGGGAGGGGCAGGTCAGGGCAGCTGCCCAGCAACTAGCTGCCCTGGGCAATGTGCAGGTTGGATGGAGCAGCTGATCTCTTGAAGCTAGTGCAGCTTCATAATTGGCTGTGTGGCAGGGAGGGATCTTCACAGGCAAGCTGCTGCCACAGGTCTGTAGACTGCCCTGTAATACGGCCCAGACTGGCATCTGCCTGTCCAACCCTCATTCTGGCACCTGGTAATGCAATCTTTTCTTGTAGGAATCTTGCCCAAACCTCTGTCCCACTGCAGATTCTCCACGTGAGTGTCTGCAGACAAGAGAGACTGTATGTGGGCCCTTTAATGAGGCATTTGGGATTTCAGTCACTTTTTGTCTCACCCCCACAGCCAGAATCCCCGCTGATTTTTACAATCGGATTTTTGGGGAACTCCTCTTCCCTGGGCTGGGGAGACCCCATATGGGGCTAAAACTCTGTCTCTCCTTCAGTGGGCCTCTGCAGCCTTACTCTCACTCTCAGTGTTCCTCCACCACTCAAAAGTGTGGGACTAGCCAGGTTTACGACTTTGCCCCTCCTACCAGTTCTTTATAAGATGTACGTGTTATGATGAGCTGGAATTCAGGTGATTCTCTGTGCTGATTATTTTTATAATTTGCTTGTAACTTTAACATGGACATCAGAGGAGGTGAACCCTGCTTTTACCTAGCCCACTGTCTTGACTGACCTCCACTGCTTCTGCCAAGATGCTCAGTCTTAATAATCAAAAAAATTAAAATCAAAATCACAATGGGGATCACAAAAATTAACAACATACAAGGAAACAAACCACCATGAATGAATCAGCAGAAACAAATTTATATCCCCCAAGCCCTTCAGATATTGGAATTATCTGGTACAGGATGTAAAGTTACTAATGTAAGAAAAATATTTAATTAAAAGAAAGAACTACAAAAATGAACAAGCAACAGTAGACTATCAAAATGACCAGGTAGACCTGTATAAGAAGCAAATAAGATGTTTAGAAATAAAAACTATAAATTACTGAAATTAAAAACTTCAAATAAATTCATTAAATAGATGAACTAAACAGAAGATTGAGGACTGAAGACAGAATTAGTTTATTGGAAAACAGATCTAAAGAAATTACTCAGAACGAGGCCTTAGAGATGGAAAACATGAAAAACATAAGAGGCATAGAGGATATATGGAGAAACTCTAACATGTCAAATTTAGTTCCAGGGGGAAAGAAAGGTAATATTTAAAAAACAAATAATGGCTGAGAATTTTTCAGAACTAATGAAAGACATGAATCCACATGCAAATGAAGCACTCTTATATACCAAGCAGGATAAAAACAAATCCACACTGTTCCATATTGAAACTGCAGCACACTTGCTGCAAAGAGGCAATCCTACATATAATCAAAGTGATAAGGCAAATAATTTGTAATGGAACAAAAATGAAGCTAATCATGGGGATGGGGAGTACAGCATAGAGAATGCAGTTAGCATTAATATATTGGCTAGGTGGAAAACCAGAAGAAGGAAGGAGCAATTAGGGAAATTATTTTATAAATGTCTAACCAATGTAGTGTATACTTGAAACTAAAAAAAAAAAAAAAAAACTAAGAAAAAAATGAAGCTAACAACAGATTTTTTAGTGTGATAATGAAAACTGAAAGACAGTTCCAGTATCTTTCAAGTGCTGAGAAAAAAATAACTAGGCAACCAAGACTTTTGTGGCTAGAAAAATATTTCAAGACAAAATTGATACAAAAACATTCTCAATTACAGAAAAAAAGATTGACACCAACAGACCTAGACTAAATAAATTTCTAAGATGTATTTAGAAGAAAATAAATTGAGAAAGAATCTCTGAGATGCCAGAAGGAACATGAAGGGAAAATTGGGAAATATGTAAATTAATCTGTACTTTGTATAAAATAATTTATTCATTTATTCAGCATGTATTTATTACATGCTATAGTAGGCTGAATAATGTCCACCCAAAGGTACCAGGTCCTATTCCCTGGAATCTGTAAAATGTCATTTTATTGGAAAAAGAGGGTTTTTGCAGATATGATTAAAGAATTTGAGATTAAATTGTCTTGGATTACCAAGGTGGGATCAAAATTCCATCATAAGTGTCCTTATAGGAGAGGCAGAGGGAGATTACACAGACAGAAGAGAAGAAAACCATGTGATAGAAGCAGAGTCAGAGAGAAAAGATGGAAGAATGAGACATGCAGCAAGGAATGTAAGGAACACAGCTTGAGATATTAGAAAAGACAAGGAAACCCATTCTCCCTAGAGGAAGCTTCTAAAGGAAGTGTGTCCCTGCTAACATATTGATTTCAGCACAATAAAATTGATTTCTGACTTCAGGCCTCTAGAACTATGAGAAAACTTCTGTAGTTTTAAGCCACTAAATTTGTGGTAATTTGTTACAGTAGCCACAGGAAACTAATGCACTTACTAAGGCTAGATAGTGCTCTAAGTGTTTGAGAAGCAACAATGAACAAAACAAAGATCTTCACCCTAATGGAGCTTAAATTCCATACTAAACAAGTAAATTACCTCATATGTTAAAAGGTAAAAAGTGATATGTAAAAAAGGAAAAAGAAGAGCAGGGGTGAGTGAGGAATCAGGAGTGTGTGTATCATGGGATTGGTGGGCAAGCTGATATTTTAAATACAGTAGCTATAGTAAGCCTCATTGAGAAAGTGGTGTTTGAGCAAGGACTATTTTCTAATTTGTGGTGTTTATACTGGACAATAATACTGTATAAGTTGGGAGAGAGGCGATCAGTTTTAAAAAAGTGTTATTACATCCTTATATTAATCGTGAGGAGAATTTAGATAATAACTTTTGCCTTTGCTAACCTATCAAGGGTAATCAGTGAAAGAATAGAAATTGAATATATAATTTCCAAATAAGTAGTGGAGAAAATGTAATAATAAAACAAACAAACTCAATAATTTTTTAAGCCAAGGAATGAGAAAAAGCAAAGAAAATTAGAATAGAGAGCAACTAGTAAGATATTAGAAACAAATACAAATAAATGTAACCACAATAAATGCAAATGGACTTAACCTGCCAGATAAAAGACAGAGATTGGTCAGGTTAGGGGGGAAAAAGGGAAAATCCAGCTAATATGGAAAAGGCACACCTAAAATTTAAGAATACAGATGGCTGAGAGTTAAGCAATGAAGAGCTATACCAAACAAATATTATCCAAAAACAAGGGTAGTTATATTAATATAAGACAAATTAGAATTTAAACTGCATTGTTAAGAAAATTCATAAACACGGACAACAGTATGGTGGTTACTAGAAGGAAAGGAGGGTGGGGGGAGGTAGACAAGGGTAAAAGGAGTCAAATATATAGTGACAGAAGGAGCTTTGACTTTGGGTGATGAATACTCAACATGCAATATACACATGACTTATTATTGAATTGTACACTTAAAATCTATATAATTTTATTAACCAATCTCACCACAATTAATTTAATTTAAAAAATCCTGCTGCTATAAATGTTCTTGTACAAAATCTTCTCATGTACATGGAACAAGAGTTTCTCCATGGTGACAGTGGAATTGCTTGCTCATAGGGTTTGCACATTTTCATAAAACACTACAGATAGAGTTTAAGTTCTATGTACTCCTCTCCTGATCTTATTCTCTTCCTCCTTCTTCCAGAGATTACCACTATCCTGAATGTGTTTATCATTTTAGGAACATTTTTTAATTTCACTATTTCAAATGTATATGTGTGCACATGTGCCCTTAAACATTATAAAGAATTTTTATTTTAACTTAAATAATTCTAAGTATTTAATTTTAATAAATTATAAAAGCATATAAATGGTATCATACTCAATGTGTTTTGTCCTGCACCTTGCATTTTTTCACTTATCATTCTGTGTGGATATAGTACTAATCCATTCATTTTTCACTGTTATATTTTAAAATGTTTCACAATTTGTCCATTGAGTTGTTGGACAGTCAATTTTTTTAGTAATTATTGATGTTATAGAAATAAACATTCTTATATATTTTCTCTTTGTACATAGTGAGATAATTTCTCTAGGATATATATTTAATAATAGAGTTGCTCAAATAAGATATGGACACCTTCGACTTTACTAAATATCACTGTATTACTTTTCAAAGTAGTTGCACTAATTTGTAGCCTTAACACAAATAACTTTACATTGCTTATTATCACCATCTAGTATTGTGAGACTTTTTCATTTTTGCCAATCTGATGCATATGAAATAGTACCTTATTGTTTATTTGTTTGTTTGGTTGTTTATTGCATTCCCCTGAGTATAGAGATTGAGCTTATATTTATTGGCCATTTGAGTTTCCTCTTCTGTGAAATGCCTATTTATATTCTTCACTTATTTTTGAGTTGCCTGTTTTTCTTGACTTTGTAAAAATTAGTATAAAGAAACTTCATTTAAAATAGTATTGGGAGGCTAGGAGAGAACTCTTACTGAATTCACACTACTGATCTCAACAGGAAGAGAAGTACCTTGCATCTCCAACAGGAAGTGATCCTACTTTACTACCTCAGCAGTAGGAAAAGATTTCTCCATGCCTGGTAACAAACAGCTCAGCTAATGGTAGACTACCATAACTCAGCCAATGAAAAGTCACTATACTTTGAACTTTCAGCTTTTTCCAATGGACTCTTCATTTACAATAGCTCTTCCCACGTCCATAAAAGAACATTCCTGTCCTTTGTTTTTCTGGACTTGCATGTTGCTTGCCATTAGACTTCATGTCTTGAATTGCAATTCTTTGTTGTTCTCCAAATAAACTCATTTTTTTTTTTTGCTGGAGAAATACCTGGCTATTTAAGGTCAGTAACCTATAAAAGTTATTTATATTTTCTGAATATTAATCTTGTATTGGTTATATTCACTGTAATTACCCTCTCTTATTCTGCAGACTGTCATTTTGGCTTTTTTATGGGGCCTTTTGGTCAGTAATATTGGAACTATCTCCACTGTATTATTTTGTGCTTTGTATTAACTTTGCTTTTTCTAAGCTTCTTTTCCTCACCCTTTCTCTGACTCGATTCTATTGATCAGGTTCCAACTCCACCACTGGCTTGGCTGTTATATATCCTATTTCTATTTTTTAGGGCCTCCTCTAAAATATTTTTTAAAGTTTATATATGGTAAAATTAATTTGTGGTATATACTTGCAAGTTTTGACAAATGCATAATGTAACCACCAAAATTAAGACACAGAATAGTTCCATCGATCCCTCAAATTCCTTCTGTAGTCAGCCCCTTCCCCATGCCAACCCATGCTAATCATTGGTCTATTTTCCACTCCTGATTTTGGCTTTTGCATAATGTAATATAAATGGAATTATACCATATACAGGCTTTTGAGTCTGGCTTCTTTCACTTAGCATAATGCACTAGAGATTTATTCGTGATGTCGATTGTACCAATAGTTTATTCCTTTATATTGCCAAGTAGTAATATTCCATTTCACAGATGTGCCATGTCTATTTTGTAACTATCCTTTGGTATTTCTTAATCCTTTTGCCATTTTTAACCAAAACCCCAAACATGCTCCCATCTAGTAACCCTCAAAATATTCTCTGTATCTATGAGTTTGTTTTCATTTTTTGTTGTTATTGATTTTGTTCTTTAGATTCCACATGTACATAAAATCATATGGCATTTGTCCTTCTCTATCTGACTTACTCCATTCAGCACAATACCACTAAGTCCATCATGCAATATCTTTTTCCATCCCTTTACTTTTAGTCTGTGTGTGCCTTCAATCTGAAGTGAGTCTCTTGCTGTGCTTATAGGTGCCTCAAGCAGCCATGCCAGAAACTGAGGCCAGATGCCTCTAGTGTGGGGCTTGGGGCTGCTCAGTAAGGGTCACAGGGCATGCAAAGTATACCACTGGATGTGGCTTGAGTGGGGCCACAAGTTGGGAAAAGTGGGGTTTCAGGGAATCCTCTGGGTGAAGTGATCTCTCTTATTCCAGTTTGATGATGTCTTGTCTATGGCAGCACCTGCTTCCACATGCTGGGAGTGTGGAGGGCTCAACAGAGGAACAATGGATACCACCAGCACTTCTGCCTGGGTGTCTGGGTGAAAGCTGTGCCTCTGGCCCTCGCTCCGAAGCCAGACAACAAGTGGCCTCTCTGTATGTTCCTGGCACCCCTGAGCAGCTAACCCAGCACTATAGCTCAGAATGAGTGAGTCTGTCACCCTGAAAGTCCAGTTGCAGTCATGACCCATTTAAGAAGAATGTCTGCACCTACTGGCTGCAACTGCCATTGCCTCTGTCTCACTCACCCCACATAGGAATGGGCAGCCTTGTGTCTCTTCCCCCTCCTACTGTTGCAGGGTGATTTCTTATTTCTTTCCCTAGTTGTAGTACCTCTGTTCACCCAGACCCCAGGCGACTCTGCTTAATGTTTGCTCCGTGGTTTTGTCACAATTCCGGTGTCATTGCAAGAGGAGATGGGCAAAGCCTCTATACCAGCGGTCTCCAAACCTTTTGGCATCAGGGACCAGTGCTCCTATGAGAATCTAATGCCTGATAATCTGAGGTGAAGCTGAGGCGGTGATGCTAGCACTGGGGAGCAGCTGCAAATACAGATGAAGCTTCACTCCCTTGCCTGCTGCTCACTTCCTGCCATGTGGCCCAGTGTCTAACCAGCCACAGAATGGTACCAGTACACAGGCCAAGGGTTGGGGAACTCTGCTCTATACTCTACGCCATCTTGCCTGGTCTCATAAAAAAACACATTTTAATGGTCTGCTCTGCATCAATAAATTAAAAATTAAATGAATAGAATGTTTCTGGTATTATAAAAAACCAATTACCCCAAAATACACACTCTTGGATGATAAAACCTAATGATCAGTTCTATGTAGGAATTATATATACTGGTCTAGAACAATCAACTTTTCTAGTCTACTTCAATTGTGAAGGAAATGATCTGCTTATTTCTGCCTAAATAAGAGTAGATTGAGAAGGCGAATACAGGATCCATGCACTTAAAGAGTCTTGAGGCTTTCATGCTACTCTTGTCTTTGGTTAAAATATCTGACCTAGTTATATCTAATTTCCTCTTAGAATAACCAAATGCAAAACCATCTTGAGCAAGACACTTGATAATCTTAAACCTTTTATAAATTATAAAATATATTAAGAATTTAATATTTTTAAAAGTTAGATAAAAGGAAAAAATGTGTAGTATCTTTCTGCCTCATAATCAGAGCTCCTTAAATTCAAAGATGAATTAGAAACAAATCTTTGAAATATGCTAAGTCTACAGACTATTGTAGCTAGTGTTTTAAGACAGAAGCCTCATTCATCATGTAGATCTGATTCTAAGAAAATTTGTCTTTGTTTTTGTGTTGTCTTTAAAAATCTAACAAATTCCATACTGTCCTTGTTAGATATGTTAACCATTGTGAAGAATTTTGAGACGACTAATTATCTTTAAAGGTATTTTCACAAGATATAAACATACCAATGATTTAAACAAATCAACAAACAATGGAATTAATGTCTTTGTACTTAATAAAAATTTTAATTGTATGCAAAATGTTATTAAAAATAACTTCTGACATCTAGTAATTAATTAGAAGAAAATACTTTTATGCACAGCAGGAACTTAATCAGGACAAAACAGTTGAATACCTAAAACCTCACTCTTTGATATTTATATTGTTTTCAACTTAATGCCTCATTAGCTACTGAAGACTGAGAAACATAAAGAAGATTTTACCTCTATGTTAATGGACACACAATGTATAATGAAGTAATTTGTGACAATAACTACATAAAGGAGGAGCGGTGGAGGTGTATAGGAGCAGAGTTTTTGTATATTACTGAAGCTAAGATGGTATTAATTTGTGCAAGTCTGTTGTAAGTTTAAGAGAGCAACTGCAATCCCAAGGGTAACCAATAAGAAAATAACTAAAAGATACACAAAAAAAGAAATGAGATGGAATCAAAATGGTATACTACAAAAAACCAAACACAAAGAAGACAGTAATAAGGGTATTGAAAAACAGAAAAGATATAAGACATATAGCAAACAAAGAGCAAAATGTCAGTTCTTCCTTAGCAGTAATTATGTTAAGTGTAAGTGGATTAAACTCTCTAATTTAGAAAGGCAAAAGTTGAAAGAATGGATAAAAAAACACTAACTATAGGCTTCTATCAGAGACTCACTTTCGATCCTAAGACACATATAGATCAAACGAGGAAAAATGGAAAAAGATATTGCATTCAAATAGTACCCAAAAGAGAGCTAGGGTAGTTCTACAAATGTCAGACAAAATAGACTTTTAAGTAAATAAGTTGTATTATTACAAAAGACAAAGAACAACAATATATATTAAGAAACCAATCCATCAAGAAGATAAAACAATCATATACATATATATTCTGACAAAATACCAAAATATATAAAGTAAAAACTGATAGAATTCAAGGGAGAAATAGACAGTTGCACAATAATAGTTGGAGAATTCAATACTCCACTTTTCAATAATGGATAGAACAACAAGACAGAGATTAACAAGGAAATAGAAAACTTAGTACCATAAACCTATTTGACTAAGCAAATATGTGCAGCACACTCCACCCAAAACAGCAGAATACACGTTATTCTTAAGTCTGCATTAAACATTCTCCAGGATAAATCAAATGTTAGGCCACAAAACAAGTCTCATTAAATTAAAAAAAAAGAGTGAAATCACACACAGTATCTTCTTTGACCAGAATAAGACAAAATTAAAAATCAACAAGAGAAAAAAAAACTGGAAAATTTCACAATATGTGGAAATTAAACACACTCTTAACCAATAAATGGAAGGAAAGAAGAAATTAGAAAATATTTTGAGATGAATAAAAATGAAAACAATATATCAAAACATATGGGATGCAGCAAAAGCAGTGCCCAGAGGGAAATTCGAAGCTGTAAATGCCTCACTAAAAAGAAAGTTTTAAATCAATAAGGTAACTTTACAGCTTAAGGAACTAAAAAAAAAAAAAAAGGCAAACTGACCCAGAGCTAGCAAAGAAAAGTAAATAATAAAGATTGGAGTATAAATAAATAAAATAGAGGACCAAAAAAAAAAACAAAGAAACAAAAAAAATCAAAAGTTGGTTTTTGAAAAGATCAACAAAATTGACAAACCTTTAGCTAGACTAAGAAGAAGAGAGTAGGCTCAAATTACTAAAATCAGAAATGAAAGCAGACATTTCTATCAATTTTAAAGAAACAAAAAGGATTATAAAAGAAGGCTATGAATAACTATACAACAGGAAATTAGATAACCAACATGATATTGACAAATTCCTAGAAACAAAATACTAAAACTTATTCAAGAAGAAATAGAGATAAGAAACCTAAAAATAGCATAGATGACAGAAGCTTGGTTCATCCCTCTTGTGACCACATCAGAGTTGGGATGGGAATGGAGTAATAAACAGCAAGCAGAATCAATTGGGATCTAGATGTACAGAAGTCCTAAAACTAGAGAGAGAAAGGAGAAATCACCCTGCAACAGTTGGAGGTAGGAGAGGGTGAAGCTGCTAGGCTGCCTGGTCCCGAGCGGCTGAACGGAACAGAGGCTACGGTAGCTGCAGACGTCTCTTAAAGGAGACATGTCAACAATCGGATTTTCGCAGTGATGTACTTGCTTGTTCTGAACACCAGTGCCATGTCAGCTGCTCAAGAGGCACCAGGGACTTACAGGATGACACTGAATTGTTGGAGCAAGGGCCGGAGGTGAGGCTTTCTCCCAGGCAGAAGTGCTGGTGGTATCCATTGTTCCTCTGTTGAGCCTTCCCCCTCCCAGTATGTGGACACAGTGTTGCCATAGCTGAGATGTCATGGAACTGGGTAACAGAGGACTCCCTAAAACTCTACCATCGCCAACTTGCGTCTTTACCCAAGCCACATCTAGTTGTATCTTTGGTGAGTCTGGTGTTCTTTACTGAGCCAATCCCAAGACCCACACTGGAGGCAGCTGGTCTTGGTTTCTGGTGTGACTTCTTGAGGCAACTATAAGCACAGCATCTGTGGATTGCTTGCAAATCTTAACAGGTAGCCCAGAGGGGCACAGGTTAGGGCTAAACTTGGCCTGCAGCTGAACCTCTCTCAAAACTGTGCCACTGGACACCTACTACACAAAGCCATGCTAATAAGACTGGGAGACTTAGGAGCTTTGTTTAGTACATAGAAACAGACATGGAAATGGAGCCACAATGGAAAGACAAAGAAGCAAAAATCATATGAGAGAACAGCACAGAGATTCAGGAATAATGGAGTCAAATAATCTAACAGATGCAGAGTTGAAAACACTGGTTATAAAGACGCTCAATGAACTTAGGTGAAGTGTAGATGAACTCAATGAGGACTTTTACAAAAAGATTAAAAAAAACCATAAAAATGGAAATGGAAATTTTAAAAGGGAACCAGTCAGAAATGAACACATTATCTGAGATGAAGAGTATATTAGAAGGAATCAACAGAGTGAATGAATAAGAGGATCCAACCACCAACACAGAGGATGGGGAAGCCAAGGACACCCAATCAGAACAGCAAGAAAACATAAGCCAAGACATAATAATAATTTAAGAAGCCTATGGGACAAAATTAAATGTAAAAAATATCCGGGTCATAGGGGTACCTGAAGAGGAACAAGGAGTTAAAGAGCTATTTGAAGAAACAATGATAAATTCCCCTAATCTAGTGAAGGAAATAGACATAAAACACAAGGAAGCTCAGAAAGTCCCCAAAAGGATGAACCTAAAGAGGTCCACACCAAGACACCTCATAATTAAAATACCAAAGGTTAAATACAAAGATAGAATCTTAAAAGGAGCAACAGAAAAGCAGTTAGTTACCTACAAGGGAACACCCATAAGACTGGCAGCTGATTTCTCAAAAGAAACTATGCAGGACAGAAGGGCTTGGCAGAATATATTCAACATGATGAAAACCCAGGATCTACAACTAATAATTCTTTATCCAGCAAAGCTATCATTTAGAGTCAAAGGACAGATATGGAGCTTCTCAGATAAAAATAAGCTAAAGGAATTTATCACCACCAAGTCAGTATTACAGGAAATGTTGGAAGGACTTCTTTAAGAAGAAAAAAACATGTATCAAAAACAGGAATAAAGAATAGTAACAATTACAGTTTTATCAATAAGTACCTCAAATGGAAAAGAATTAAATGCTCCAATCAAAAGATAACGTGGCTGAATGGATATGAAAACAAGACCCCTACATATGCTGCCTACAAGAGACTCACTTTAGATTAACAGACACACAGGGACTAAAAGGAAGGGGATGGAAAAAGATATTACTCTGATGGACCTAGAGGGTATTGTGCTGAATGAAATGGGTCAGATAGAGAAAGACAAATATGCATGATTTCACATAAATGTGGAATCTAAAGAACAAAACAAACAACAACAACAACAAAAAATGGAAACAAACTCATAGATACAGAGAATATTTTGAGGGCTACTAGATAGGAAGGGGTTGGGGGGTATGGCAAAAAAGGGCAAAGGGATTAAGAAGTACAAATGGATAGTTACAAAATAGACATGGAGATATAAAGTATAGCAAAAGGAAAATAGTTAATAATGTAATAAATATATAGGGGGGAAGAGGAATACTAGATTTAGTGGGGTGATCATTTTATGAGTTATAGAGATCTCTAATCACTATGCTGCATAACTGAAGTTAATATATTATTGTATGCCAACTATAATTTTAAAAAACTCATTGAATTGTACAATGTAAATACAAGCAACTAATTGCCTATTATATTTCAGTAAAGATGGTAGAAAAAAAAAAGAAATTGAAAATCCAAACTGAAGAGATTGAATCAAAAATCATAAACTTCGCCATAAAGCCCAGAACCAGATGGCTCCACTGGTAAATTCTATTAAATATTTCAAGAATTAACATGAATCCTTCTCAAAATTTTCCAAAAAACAGAAGAGGAAGAAACACTTTTTCTCAGTCTATAAGGGAAATGTTACTCTGATAGCAAAGCCAAAGACACCAAAAGAATACTATAGACCAATATCAGTTATGAAAATAGATGTTAACAATCCTCAACAAAATACTAGCAAATAAATCAAGCAATATATCAAAAGGATTATACACTATGATTATGTGGGATTTATGTTAGTATTGCAAGGGTGGTTCAACATATGAAAACCAATTAATGTAATACAGTACTTCCCCCTTATCCCTGGGGGATATGTTCCAACACCCCCAGTGGATGCCTGAAATTGGATAATACTGGTCCCTATATGATTTTTTTCCTATACAAACATACCTTTTAACTTAAAGGATATTATGGTTTCTCTTTGGCATATCTGAATTGCGAAAATCACTACTCTTGTACTTTGGGGCCATTATTAAATAAAATAAGGGTGACTTGAACACAAGTACTGCAATACCATGATAGTGGATCTTATAACCTTGATGGCTACTAAGTGAATGACAGGTGGGTAGCATATACAGTGTGGATATACTGGACAAAGGAATGACTCATGTCCTATGGGGGGAGGGAGCAGGATAGTGCAAGATTTCATCATGCCACCCAGAAAGGCACATAATTTAAAACTTATGAGCTGTTTATTTCTGGAATTTTCCATTTAACATTTTCAAACTATGGGTGACTGGTAACTAAAACCATGGAAAACAAAACTGCAGATAAGGAGGAGGAAACAATTGTATATCAATTTAATAGAACCAAGAAAAAAACTGCATGATCATCTGAATTGATGCAGAAAAAGCATTTAACAAAATGCAACATTCTTTAATGATGGAAACACTTAAAAAACTATAAAGTTTTCTATTTATAGTATTGTATATTTATATTCCTCAACATGATAAAGGGCATATATGAAATACCCATAGCTAATATCATACTCAATGGCATAAGACTGAAACTTTCCTCCTAGAAAAGGAACAAGACAAGAATGCCTACTTTACCCACTTTTATTCAACATTGGATTGGAAGGCCCAGTCAGAGAATTTAGACAAGAAAAATAAATAAAACACACCTATATTGGAAAGGAAGAAGGAAAACTATTTCTATTCTGTCAACAAAGATGCTATATATAGAAAATCCTTAAAAATCCACAATATATTAGAGTTCTGGTCAAGATGGTGGAGTAAGTAAATGCTGTGCATGTCTCCTCTCACAACCACATCAAAATTACAACTACAGAACAACCATCATTGGGAGTCTCCTGAAGTATAGCTGTACAAAAGTCCTGCAACTTGGGACACACAGAAGAGGCCATCTCAAGACTGGTAGGAGGGGTGGAGATGTGAAACTGGGTGGTTGCACACCTGTATGTGGTGGGTGAGAGTTGGAAAGGGTATCTCAGCTCCACCAGAGGAGTGAGGGGTCTCAGCCCCACATCAGGATCCCAAGCCCAGGGTACTAGTACCAGGAAGAGAAGTCCCTACAACTTATGGCTGTGAAAACCAGTGGCGATTATGGCTGAGTGAGATGAAGGGTGGCTGAAGTCCCAGACATTCCTCTTAAGGGGCCCATGCAGACTTACTTGCTGATAGACTCACTTGCTCTGAGCTCCAGCACTGAGACAGCTGCTTGAAAACAGCCAGGGACATAGATAGAGGAACTGTATTATCTGGCTTCAGGGCGAGGGCTGGAGGTGCAGCTTTCTCCCAGACAGAAGTACTGGCAAAATCCATTCTCTTTTTTGAGCCCACTCCCCTTCCTGGCCTGCAAATTCAGGCAGCCACCATATCTGAGTCTCTATCAACATAACACTGGTCACCACACCCTGATGATTCCCTGAGATCCTGCCCACCTCAACTTTCAGGGCCATCTAAGCCACCTCCAGTGGCTTCTTCATTCAAACGAACTGACTTGGCTCATGCTGTGGACTTTTCTAAAATTTCTCAAAGGTTCACAAAACCCAACAAAGCAGCATCTGACTTGAGTGTACTCAAATGACTTGCTGAGCAGTCCCAAGCCTGGCACTAGCAGCAACAAGCCTTGGTCTCGAGGCACCTCGAAGCCCAGAATGGGTGACAGCCATGTTTGGACTTCTTGGTGACTCCTGGCAGGTGGCCCCAGGCAGAGCACAGGCTATGGCTGAACTTGCCTGCAGTGGGGGCCTCCAAGGAGGCCCTGGAGCTGACATGCCTGGTAGCTGGCTTCTGACCAAACCGGAGCACTGCCTGGGGCTGCTTTTGTAAATGACCCACCCAAAGGGCAGGCTGGGCAGGCACCAGAGCCCTGCTAAAGTGAATCTTGCTTCCAAGGGTCAGCCCCTCACCATCCAGTCCTCACAACCATTCAGCCTGTGTGAGTCAATCTCTCCCACTGATGTACAAACAGCAACCATGGCTCAACTACAATAGGAGGGCACACACAATCCATACAAGAGACACACCTGGAGCACCAAGCTCAGGTGACCAGTAAAGACTGAGCCACTGGGTCCCACAGGACACCTACTACATAAGGCCACTCTTCTAAGACTGTAGCCCTAATATACAGAAACAAACACAGGGAGGCATTCATCATGGGAGATAAGAAACATGTCCCAAATGATAGAACAAAGCTCTAGGAAAAGAACTAAACAAAATGGAGACAAACAATCTACTAGATACGGAATTCAAAACACTGGTTATAAAGACGTGCAATGAACTTAGGGGAGGAGTAGAGGAATTCTGAAAATGTCAACAAAGAGAAACTGTAGAAGCGTAGATAGAAAATATAAAACCAGTCAGAAATGAAGAATACAATAAAATGAAGAACACATTACAGGGAATCAACAGATTAGATGAAACACAGGATTGAATCAGCAATTTAGAAGATAAGGTAGCAGAAAACATCCAATCAGAACAGCAACAAGAAAAAAAAAAGATCCAAAAAAATGAGAATAATTAAAGGGGCCTCTGGGACAGCATCAATTGTACAACATTCACATCATAGAGGTACCAGAAGAGAGAGCAAGGGATTAAAAACACATTTGAAGAAATAATGATGGAAAACTTCCCTATCCTGATGAAGGAAACAGACATACAAGCCCGGGAAGTACAGAATGTCCCAAACAAGATGAACCCAAATATACCTACTAAGACAAATCAACATTAAAATGCCAAAGATTAAAGGCAAAGAGAGAATCTTAAAAGCAAGAGAAAAGCAGTTAGTTACCTACAAGAGAGCTCCCATAAGTTTGACAGCTGATTTCTCAACAGAAACTTTACAGGCAAGAGGGATTGACAGGAAATATTTAAAGTGATGAAAATCAAGGACCTACAATCAAGATTATTCTACTGAGCAAAGCTATCATTTAGAATGGAAGAACAGATAAAGAGTTTCCCAGACAAGAAAAAGTAAAGGATTTCATCATCACCAAAGCGGTATTAAAAGAAATGTTAGAGGAACTTCTTTAAGGAAAAAAAAATCAAAATTATAAATAATGGCAAAAAACATATCAACAATTGCTTTGAATGTGAATATATTGAATGCTCCAATCACAAGACAGAGTGACTGAATGGATAAGAAAACAAGACCCTTACATATGCTGCCTACAAAAGACTCACTTCAGATTGAAATACATAAACTGGTGGTGAGGGGATGGAAAAAGATATTTCATGAAAATAGAAACAAACAAAAAATCCTGGGGTGGCAATACTTATACCAAACAAAATAGACTCTAAAACAAAAGCTATAACAAGAGACAAAGAAAGACCTAGTAATTGCACTTCTGATTATTTATCTGAAGAAACCCAAAACACTACTTTGAAGGGACATGTTGAATTCATATGTTGACTGCAGCATTATTTACAACCTCCAAGATATGGAGGCAACCTGGGAGTCTATCAAAGAATGAAGAAGTGGTACATATTTACAATGGAATGTTACTGAGCCATAAAAATGAAATCTTGCCATCTGCAACAACATGGATGGACCTAGAGGGTATTGTGCTGAGTGGAGTCAAGACAGAGAAAGGCAAATGTCCTATGTAGAAACTAGAAAACAGGATAAACAAACAACAGAAACAAGGTCATAGATACAGAGAACATTTAGTTAGAGGGTGATGAGATAGGTGAGGTGGGGAGGGGATTAAAGGTTACAAATTGGTAGTTAAAAAATAGTCATGGGAATGTAACATATAACATAAGAAACATAGTCAATAATATTATAATAACTCTTTATGGTGTCAGATGGGTGCTAGATTTATCAGGGTGATCACTTCATGTTATATAAATGTCTAATCACTATGTTGTACACCTGAAGCTAATATCATATTGTATGCCAACTTAATTGAAAAACAAACAAAAAAAGATATTGTAAAAAAATCCTCAATGTATTAGAGCTAGTAAACAAATGCAGCAAATTTGCAGGGTACAAGATTAACACACAAAAGTTGTTAATTAGCAATGAAAAATGTGAAAAGTAAATTAGAAAATTCCATTTACAGTATCATCAAAAAGAACACATATGAATGCATTTAACTAGGGACATGCAAGACTTGTATAGCAAAAAGTATTAAGTATTACTGAAAGAAATTTTTTTAAAGAACTAAAACAAATGGTTTTAAAAAATGGAAAGATATTTTGTGTTCATGGGTTAAAAGACTTAATATTGTTAAGATGGTAATACACCCAAAGGGATCTACAGATTTAATGTAATCCCTATTAATTCCCAATGGCCTTTTTTGCTAAAATCCATATGCAATACAAGGGACTTGAATAGCTAAAATAATCTTGAAAAATAGAAGACTCACACTTCTCAATCTCAAAACTTACTAAAAATCAATAATAATCAAAAGTTTAGTACTGGCATAACAATCAATATATAAACCAATGGCATAGACTTTAGAGTCCAGAAATAAACTCAGAACTATGGTCAACTGATTGTCAACAAGCCTAACAAGACCATTCAATGGGGGAAATAAAAGTCTCTTCAATAAAGAGTGCTGGGACAACTGGATAACCGCACGCAAAAGAATAAATTTGGACCCTTACTTGACGCCATATACAAAAATTAACTCAGATGAGATTAAAGACCTAAATGTAAGATATAAAACTATAAAACTCTTACAAGAAGATACAGGAGTAAATCATCATGAGTTAAGATTTGATGATGGTTTCATAGTTATGATACCAAAAAGCACAAGCAACTAGACTACATTAAAATGAAAGCTTTTGTGCATTAAGACACTATCAACTAATATTAAAAAATAAAATTTGAAAAAGATACTTTCAAGTGAGTGAAAAGACAACCCACGAATTGGAGAAAATATTAGCAAACCATTATATCTAAGTGTCTAGTATCGCTAATATATTATGAACTCTTACAACTCAACAACATAAAGACAAATAATTTTCTAAGTGGCCAAAGGACTTGAATAGATGCTTCCCCAAAGAAAATGTACAAATGGACTTCAAATACATGAAAATATGCTCAACATCATTAGTCATTAAGGAATTGCAATGCAAAAACTACTTCACACCCACTAGGACAGATATAATAGGAAAAACAGACAGTAACAAGTGTTGATGAGGGTGTTGAAAAATTGGAACCCTTGTATATTGCTGGTAGGAATGTAAAATGGTGTAGCTACCATGGAAAAGTTTCGTGGTTTCTCAATAGGTGAAGCATAGAATTATCATATAAACTAGCAATTCCACTCCCAAGTATATACCCCAAAGACTTGAAAACAGGGAATTGAACAGATGTTTTTATACAAATCTTCACAGCAGCTCTCTTTCCAGTTGCCAAAGGGAGGAAACCACCCAAATGTCCATCGACAGAAGAATGAACAAAATGTAGTATACATACACAGCATTATTCAGCCATAAAATTAAATGAAGTACTAAAACATGCTACATCATGGGGAAAACTTGAAAATGTCATGCTAGGTTTAAGAAAACAGACACAAAAGGTCACATATTGTGATTCCATTGATATGAAATATCCAAACTAGGCAAATCTATAGCGATAGAAAGCAGATTAGTGTTTTCCAGAGGCTGGGTAGAGAGGTAATGAGGAGTGACTGCTTAATGTGTAGAGTTTCCTTTTGGGATAAAAATGTTTTGGATCTAGAGAATGGTGATGATTGCACAAAATGGTCAATGTACTAAATGTCACTGAATTTGTATTGTACACTTTTAAATGGTTAAAATGGTAAATTTTACATTATGTGTATTTTACAATAAGTGTTTTAATTAAAGGGTTTTAAAGATTTTATTACAAGAATTAGAGGATATAAAGATCTGTTTTAATAGCTTGTGAAACTATTAAGTTCTAATGTGTCTCTGCAGCACTCTTATATTCTACATCAAAAAAGGTCTACAAAAGAAAGGTTAGATTTAATTTTTTACTATGCTAGATGTAAGTTCTAAGGACTGTTAAAAATAAAAGTATATTATATATCTGTTCAAAAAAAGAAATCACCTTTTTAATAGCAAGGAAAAATGTAAAGTACTTGAACAATGTATTAAATTTGAACCAAGTGCTTCCAGGTGAATGAATCTGTTCATTATTCACACGCGAAGCAAACTTTTTTGTAGGAAACTGAAAAACATTGATTAATGAAGCATCAGCATGGATAGCATATAAAGCATAATTATGCAAATTCCCATTAGCAATCCTTATTTCTTTTAATAAACAATTTTTTTGATAATTTTACATAGATGAAAGAACAGAACATGTTTATAACACTCCTTTCATTCAAAGCAATAAACAGAATGATCTCTGAAACAAACAAAAAATAGTTACCATAAAAAAAAAACTTATGGTACTAAAATTTAAAAAATAAACTTCTGAAAATCTTGAGATACAGATGCCTAAATAGAATAAAATGATTTTCTGAACTGTACACAGATCAGGAGCCAAAAAGGGAGATCAAGAGCCATAAACACAAAAGTACTTAATCTTTTATTTTCCCCTCAACGTAAATCTAGATCAGTTTCATAGTGGCTTTATGCAACTATTTGACTTTGAGGATTTGAATGAAACAATGTTTATACTTGTACGTGATCTAAAATGACATTAAAGAATAGATATCCACCTTGAGGATTCCTGGGAATTTTACTCACCCTTTACCATACCCTCCCCTCCTTTTTCCACATTCCTATAGCATTATCACTAAACCACTACAAAAATAAAAGAGCATTTAAAAAACAATAACAAAATCGACAAATGCAAATCCAGTAAAATAAATCATTACAAATAAGATTTTATGGTCTACGGTTTTATAACTTTTACAACATTTGAATTTCAAAGGTCTTCTCTAGAAACTCTTTTTTTAAATAAAAGTTTTATTGGAGAAAAATAGAACCACCACATACACAGGGAAAAGAGCACAAAAATTCAACTGATACAGAACAACAACTGAAAAGTCACAATTATCCAATGTTGTTTGCAATTACTTTTCAATTTTTTAAACAGCTCCCTTCAACTTGTTTTTTTAATAGTCTTGCCAATTTTTCACCTGACACATCATCAAGTTTTCAAAAAATTAAGAGCTTCAGGAAAGGGACTAGTTTTCAAGATAACAAGAGTGACATCAAGAATCTCCTTCTAACAGGACCAATTCTACCTAAGAATTCCTTAAGAGTAACTATCAAGTCTTGTGGAACAGTTTACATATCTCAGAGACCATTAGGGATGAGTTAGAACACTGATATAGATGGTCCAGTATGGAGAAAGGGCAAACAAAACAGTTGCATTTCCTTGTCAGATGAGCTCAGGTAAGGAAATACCAGAGGAGCTGAGAAAATATACATAATGGCTGCTCAAAAAGAAATTAGGAAGGCATTTGAAACACTGCATATACTTAAACAGTGTACACATTGACAAAATTAGAGAGGAACAGGCAATTTTGTTTAAATAGCTCTTAACAGGTCTTTGAGAACTCAAGAAAACAACCAATAGCAGACACAAGAGCCAAGTCTTCTCAGTTGACCAGCTAGGACCTAGGTATTCTTCCTAATGGCCCCAAATAGTCAACGAAATACACCGCTACAAAAAGCATTAAAGCAGTTCTGATTTTAAAAAATCAGAATTTTCTGCTTCTCCTCCAAGATCAATTTCCTTCAAAGCTTCAAGGATAAACAAACAAGGAAGAAAAAATATAACCCCCCCCCCAAAAAAAAACACATAAACAAGAAAACCACTGATGGTAAAGAGATGCTTTTTACTCACATTATCAATTTGAAGAACAATACTTTTGCTATTTTCTATGTCCAAACAATCCTACGTAGAATTGTTCCTACATAGAATATTGGACATTCCCCTGAAAAATAGGTGTCCAGAAGCTATGAGAACTCTTACATTCAAGCAATTTTGAAAGGAATAAGATCAGCATGATATAGAATTTGAAATTCCCAACTAGGGTTGTGTAGAGAAAATGAGGGAGGACCTTAACATCTAGGGCTTTAGGAAATTATAATAAGGATGATAGGAAAGGCTTATTTACCAATAGCTGGGGTGCTTCCAAAAAAAAAACTGGTAGAGAAAATAGGAATGCTAAATTCTAAAAGCTTGTGACAATCTGTGATTGGTCCAAGTTAAAGACGAAACTGTCCAAACAACATTAAAGTTTAAAGGAAATTGAATGCTAGCTGGTGAATTTTCGCTCATGTAAAAATTTACAAAATATGTGGGTTTTGGTCTCTTTTGCGATGTTCATATTGTATTCATTTTTAATATGAAAAAAGAGTTGGATTTTTCTCACCTACTGTGTTCTTCTAGGACAAATGATCAGCAATTTTTCTATTTCTTCTACTTTTATAAGTACCTGTTAGTCAGCACAGTAAACTCAGAGCTAAGCCATACATAAACCTCCCACAGCCATAAATGGAACATTTGAGGATGGATATATACAAGAGATTATATAAGTAACTGTCCCTCTACTTGAAAACTTGTTTCCAAATAATTTTTTTTCAAAACATCCCTTTCAGTGTAACAGAACATTATTTAGTAGATTAACGATAGCTATGACAACTTATTTTTCTTTTCAAGAGAAATCACAAAACAGGTGAACAACAAAGTCCAGGGTGGTTTTTCTATTTGATAAATACATCCAGAACTCTGTACAGTAAATAAAGTTTCCATGCAGTTTAAGTATTTAAATGACATTTTAAGTAAATAAACCTTTGCTTCATAATTAATGGTGTATAAGAACCCCCGTTTTTTAATAACCATAGGGACCTCTTCCCCAGTTCCAAAGAAGAATCATGAAGACCAGGTACTTTCTTAAGAGCTTTCTGCACATCATAGTAAATAACATGCAAAAGAGTTCAACAACATTCTTCTTAAAGGTAAGTATTACTCTTTTAATGGGCATGTTAACCACTGAAAAAGTCCACTCCACTCAACTATTTCCATTACAATGCTTCATTTGTTCATTGGTAGTATAAAAGAAGTCAAATAATACAGGATCAACAGGTTAGTTTATCCACTGGCTACAGCATGAAGACACAAAATGCTCCAAGGCCAAAATTTTATGCAATATAGTTGTACTGGTTTGGGTTTTCTTTATCTCTTTCCATGTAGTCCCGGTCAATTAAAGATTCTATTCTCTTCTTAAGATCAGCAGGCTATAAGAGAAGGCAAATTTTCAATCCAAAAGCTCATATTCATCGGCTCAAGCCTATTTACCAATATCCCATTAAAAAAAGAGCAGTTTTGGCTCACTGATTTAATGTATTTAAATTCTTTAATTTTTAATTTTTTATTTTTTAAAATATCTGTAATTTTTTAAAGAGAAAGTATAATGAAAACAAACTAGGTTAAGAAATGTTTTTATACTATACATATACTGTCACACCTTGTCATATTATTATACTATTACTTTTCTAGTTTAACAAGGTTTTCTAATAACCAGCTATTCTTTGCACAAATACAAAAGACTAACTCATAACTTCACATGAAGAACACATTGTTAAGTTTAGGGAGACAGAATGCTAATATTTAATTTTGCCAAGATAGTTTGGGAAGATAAAAAACGTACTGCAGAAATCACTATTTATAAGGACACTGCAACAAATGGTTCAATAAGTGAAGTATCATCTAAAAATTCAGATATTCATATTCCAGATTTAATGTAAGATTTAACTGTTACCTACTATAAATGATTTTAATTTTTGAATCCTACTTGTGGTTAAAAAATCACCGTGAAAGCTGACAAGCTTGTTCTCATGACTGTATTATTAGCTCTTGAATGACTAAATTCCACTGCCTTTTGAATCTAGCCAATAAAAAGAATATAATCTTGCTTGCTAATAGCATTTTTCAGATTGTGTAAAATGCCCACTTGATCAACAGAGTTAGGGAGAGTAGTCTGATGGGGTGGCCAAAATTTCAGCCATCATATCATCCAGTAATTCCAAGGTTTGAAAATCAAAATGGCTTTCTCTTAATTATGGTAGAAGACCTAGAATATCAGCATGATATTTATTATAGTGATCCTCTTACCTTCTCTAAGATCAGTGATCTCTCTGGCTGGAGGTGAAATGGTTATCAGTGAGCATGTGGTAATGAGGCAGTATTAAGTTTGACAAAGACAAAAACCCTACCTTATTATTAGCAATAACAGCTAATGAGCACTTATTATGAGCCAGGCCCAGTGCTAAGTTTTTTACATATATTTCCTCATTTAAGCCTCACAATAATCCTTAAAGGTAAATACTATTACCATCCACATTTTAAAAAGAAAAAAAAAAACAAGCCCAAAGATCATGAGAACCCCAAAAGCCAAGAGTCTAGCCAAACTCTATTAAGTATTTATCCAAGGATTTGGGAATCTTCTAACACTTGAAAAACGGTGCAGTACACCATCACACTGTCTATGCTTCTTTATTATTGGGCATTTACACTGGAATGTCCATTTAACAACCAATTTGTTTGCCAGAACTATCACTAAACTTTTCCAAAAGATGGCTAATGATGGCTAATTATCTGTATAGTGTTTCTAATGGACACCTATATAAGGTAACTAAAGATTTAATTTAGAATAACCAAATCTGTCAAATATCAAGATATTTTGAGAAAAAAATAACGAGCTCAAAAAATATAGTGTCTGAACTTGAAATTTTCAGAGTCATTTAGCAGCTAAACTTTCAGGTATAAGAGCTTTTTAAAACTGTTTTCCCCTTTTTGTCACAGCTGCCCACATATGCCAATAAAGGTTCTTTTAGAATCATATATATGAACTTGAGAAATTAAAACTGTTCCTCCAAATGATCTTGAGGCTTTACTCTGTTTGTAAGATTTGTGTTTAAAAATCTAATGTATTCATTCCCTTTTATAGATAACAAGCTCAATGTAAAAACACAAAAGTACCTACCTTTACTGGAAATTTCAACTGGTTGTACACTTCTGAAACAAGGAGATTGTGGCTAAGTGTCTTTCTCATCTTCATAATTCGAACAATTGCAGCATCAATTTGATACTGCCTGTCTTGAAATACTCTTTCTGTAGTGCTTGCTTGTTCCTCAACCTAACAAAAAAGTTTTAAACTTAGGAACTGTACCTGACATGGAACTTGATTACTTACACAAATTGTACATTTTAGGGACATGACACACTGTTAATGCTTAAAATATGCTGAATTATCTAAAGGAACCTTAAACATACAGAAAATGACAGAAAAAAAACCCTACTAACATAATTCCTTTCTGTCCTAATTTATATTGCCCAGTACCTACGCGGTAATGACAATATTAGTTAATAGAAAAGAGTTGCTTTTCTAGAAATAGAGACTAGCTGATACTGAATTTATCATTTTCTTTTACTCTGTTCTTGAAATCTTCTAAATATGTCACAAGAGGTTATTGACTAGATTTCTGTATGACATTAGCTTATCTCTAAAAATGATTGACTTTGACCTCTGATTCAAAGTATGGTACTAACTAGCTAAGAGAACCTAACTTTTTTTTAAAAAAATATTTTTTGTATATTTCACATATTATTGAATTATACACTTGAAACCTATTTGATTTTAATGACCAATGGCACCCCAACAATTTAAAAAATTAAATAGAAGAGCTACTTTAAAAATAAAAAAAATTTAATATATGTATCAGAAATGCACATTGTTAGTGCTTATATTCATTCAAGACTAACAGAAATTCAGATGTTTAGAAGTCAGTTTACCAATTTTAATGCTAAAGCAAAAATATTCATCCTTAGCACCTAAATCAGAATAATTTGGGCTTTTTGCCATCAGTTTTTTTTTCTGTTACAGCATAAATGTTTTAAAAGGACATAGTAATCTTCTAAGGGAATATCGTGCCTTTGATGTGAATGTGAACAAGACTGGACTTGTCTGAGATAATGACTTCTGTCCCATATTAAAACTTTTTCTCAAGCCCTGCATTAAATTTACTGGAACTGAAACCAACTGGTTTCAAGAAATGCTACAGTTCTTGATTTTCTTAATAAAAGTCTCTTACAAATTCAAAAGGCAAAAACCAACAAAATATTCACTGTTAATCAAAGAAATACTAAGTCATTCAGAATTTTCATCAAGCAAGTTGGCAAAGATTTTAAAAAGAAAATATCTTTACTGCTGGCGAGGACACTGTTAAGACTCGCAAGTCATGCTGCTAGACAAAATGTAAATTGGTCCAGCCTTTCAGGAACACAATATGACATAATGTATTAAGACTCTTAAAATGTTCATACTTTTTGACCCAAAAGGTCTACTTCCATGAATTTATCATAAGGAAAGGCTCAGAGAGATCAAGATTTAGGTACAAAGATTTCTTGCAGTTCTATTTGTAATACTAAAAAGTTATGAATTTAATTGTACAATAATGGACACTGGTTGAATAAATTATAATAGCCATGCAAAATAATATTGTGTAATCATCTGCCATTTTATCAAGATATTTAATGGCATGGAAAAAGTCTAAACATTTAATGTTAAACAAAAAAAGTAGGATATAAAACTATTGAGTATCAAGCCCAACTATGTCCACCTCCCCTACAAAAATGTGAAATCAAATACTGAAATACACTGAGCTAGATATAGACATGGAAAATGTTAGTGGTAGCATTCTAGGTAGGCATAAAATCTTCTTTATAAATTTTATTATGAACACATAATTCCAGTGTATTAGGACGAGGAGAATGCAAAAGATATACCGTTTCTTTCATCTGGATTTGATTGATTTTTATCCTGAAAAGTTTGTGTTTGAAATCATCATTACAAATGAACTTGTCACCATCTTCGATATCTTTGCCCTTTGGATTTTTCGCCAGAACTCTAGCCTTGCCACAGGCCAAAGACTGCAGTGTTCTCCTTAATTCTCCATCCTCTGAAGAAGAAACAGTGGCTTAGTTGTTACTAGCTCATCAACAAGAACAGCTACTTCAACCTCAATCTAGTTTCAACCCCATCCCTCTATTAAACCTGTCCCCCCCACAAGGTCACCGATGACTTCCTCTTTGTTCTATCTAATGGTTTTCTTCCCCTGGTAATCCTTTAATGGCTTCAATCATCATTCCATGTGGATAATTACCAAATCTTCAGAAATGACATCTCATTTCTTGCCACTCTCACATTTAAAGGACACCTTTATTCACTTGGTTGTTTTATTATCATCACTCCAGTATGTTCGAAGTTTTATTCATTATCTTCCCCATAAAACAGTGTCCTCTTTCCCACTGTAAGTCGTGAAGCTACCAACCTACTCAGGTGAGAAACCCTGGAATCATCTTTAAATCTTCCTTCTCCTTCATCCTTCAAATACCTAGTAAGTTGTTGCTTCCTTAGAGATGCTCCTTCTCCATTCTTGCTGGCCTCATTTTAGTCTAAGCCCTTTATCACTTTATGCCTGAATACCCCACTAGGAACCTCTTCATCCTCTAAGCTGCCCTATTGTCTATTTACCTAATTACCTATTCCAGGTAAGTTGTCCAAATAAGTCACTCCCATTATATCATATGCTTGAGACTCTACAACATAGGTTTCATTTGCTAGATTTGTAATGCTTTCCATGATCAGGCTCTACCTATCTTATCTATCTTATTAGCTCCCTGTTCTGTGCTGCAGCAGTTACTCTTCATGATTCCTGCCCACACTGTGCTCATTCCTACCTCGAAGCCTTTTCTCACAATATTTCCCCTTGCAACATATGCCTTTTCCTTAACTCAAGTCCCACCCTTTTCATGAAGGCTTTCCCAATGGTGCCAGTCCACAATGATCTCTTGCTTTGCTGAATTCCTAACACACTCCTAGTCAGCACCACAGATTGGTACTTAATGGCTGTGAAATTATTTCAACTGTCATTTCCCCCTTTCCCAGTGGTTACATTATGAGTGCTGAGGAAAGGGATTATTCCTTTGTATCCCCCAGAGCTCTTAACTTAGTGGCGTGTACATCATAGTGGACACTGAATACGCTTGCTAATTAACTGATTCAACACAAACCTATTCCGGTAGCCTGCTTGATCTCTTCTAAACTGAACTCCTCGCCCTCATTAAACATTAGCAGCACCAGTGTTTGAAAAAGAGACACCTGGAGTTCTTTTTTACCCTGTTGGAGAAACAGCAGTGTTTAGCCATCATTAAAAAAAACACACACACACATGAAAAATTAATCAAATGACTAATGTCTTATAGGAAAAGCATTTTTTCAATTAGTGGATTCAATCAGTGGATTCAGAAACATGGATTAACATTATCCAGAAAAGCCAGCATGTTCAGTGTAGGGCTTAGGTGTGATCCTACCTAAAACAGGAGGAAGGATTGGGTTACCTTTCTACAAGTCTTTTTTTAAGCTTTTTAATTAAAACTGAACAAAGTAATGAAAATTAATAACAGCCTTATGCGTCATTACAGATGTTTATCATGAGCAGCAATGAATCACTATTTCAAATACATTTTTGACTTTTTTGATTTAGGTAAGTCATAAAAACTGAAGGAACTTTTTGACATTAGATATGAGAATTGTTCCCCTTAACACCCACTCTATTCTCTAGCCCCTGTCAACAAGAAAAGAAACTTCCTGTCCAAAAGAGAGCAGTGTAAATTCTGCATCCACAGGTGGGAAAAGGGTGGGAAAATGGGTTATTGCTTTCAGTTTGTGGCAAGGCCAAATCAGTTGTGGAGAAGACCACGTTCTTATAATATACAAAGCTGTGAGAAGCTACCACTGTCATGCACATATTTAGGATAAATTTATAAATGAGTTAAGAGTGATGACCTCAACATCAAAGATGAAGGGGAAAATTAAGTTTGGGGAATACCCACTTACCTCTTTAAATTCTGCCTTTAGCACACAGTGTCCTAGAGTAGACTGCCACTGAAGTTTCCTGCCACTGTGTTTGCCTAGGTAAAATGTCTTGAAAATCTCCTGAAGTTTTACCATCTACAGTAAATAAAATAAAGCTTTACTTAAGCTCTGTATCCGATATCACATTCACCACTCTTTATATTTACCTCATGTATAATAATTTCTGGATGTTTTTAAGACTACTCAGTAGGTCCACTGATCACTGATGTAAGGTAATGATCTCCCAACTACCAAATCTAATGGCATTTATCATTCTTCACACTCTTTGCTCTCTCTGCAACATTTATTCATTGCCTATTTCAAAACATTCACCTCCAATGCCTTTTGTGCCTCTGTACCACGCTGGTTCCTTTATCTCACTACTGCTTCTTCACTGGTTTCCTCCACAGGTTCCTCTTCCTCACCTGCCAAATGTGAGCCCTTTCCATAGTTCTGCCTCAGGCTTTTTTTCCTGTTTCTACGTTTTTCCTCTTAACAAGGGAGATCTACTTCCTGGGTACCCATGATTATCTCCATGAAGGATTCTTAATATCTGTCTCTCTAGCCTTAACCCATTTTATAAGCTTCAGTCCTGCATTAGACAGTTCCCCTCATGAATTAGGATAAATTTATGCAAGCACTCATCACTCAGCAATCCAAGCCCCAGGTGACATATGGGCAAGAATTTGTGATAGCTGGGCAGAGTGGTGAATACAATCTGGAGAAATGAAAGAAGAGTCAGGGAAATTAGCCCTGAAGCCAGAAACTTGGCATCATTAGCTATGCTGTAATGATATTAGTATAAGAGTAACATAAATAGAAGAGTGAATTATTAAAACAGTAGGCATTTGGTGTAGGTGTGCTTACTGACACAAACTTTGAAAAAGTGTCTACTTTTCAATGACAAGCAAAATAGAAGTGTCATATATTTCTATGCTTATAACTCAAGTCAACAAACAGCAACTCTTACCTCTGGTGGTAAATGGACTTCCATAGGCACATATGTTGGCCAATAACCCATCGTCAGGATGTTCACAGTTAATTCAATATTACCAGGTACATTCTGGTTCTGCATATACTACAATAAGATCAAATACACATACTGAGATCTTAAAACTAAAAGTGCATACATTTCATGTCATAATAATGACCCATTCAAAAGTTACCCATTATACAATTATATGTGAATACTGACCATCTCTAAAATAAAGGTCAACTATTAAAAAGAATATAAATGAAGCCTTTATTACGTGTATTAGAAAAACATACTGGTTACCATTTTGTTACAATGGCACAAAAGGATCACATGACCTCATTAGAGGCATTATTGACTTAAGTAATTTCTCACATATAGCTGGGCTATTATAGGACCTCTTCTCCATTCTTTTCTCCATACCACTTGCAGTCCCCACCTTTGGAGACCCTTATGTGGCTTGGAACACCTTGCAGCAACCCCCATTCCTCACCCCACCAGCCAGCCCAAGTATCTGGTTTTTCATTTGCTCCACTAGCTGTTTGCAGGGGGTGACCTGAAGTGGGGGAAAAAGAAAATGGGGAAAGGGCAAAGCAGATAAACCCTACTCTGTAGCTACTATAAGACCCATGATCCTACTGACCCTCATCTTTCTCTTGAGTCTTCTACTCTCATTTCTCACCACAGCAATATAGTGGTAAAGAAGTCATTATTAAAACCCTGAGAGGAAAATCTAATTTGCTCTCACTATATCTATGCTCTTAAATATTTCAAAACCACCTTCTACCAACATCTGCAAAACTACGGATCTAGCTTTTCATTTCCAATGTCCCCAAAGGCTGTATACAATCACTCTATCACCTCTCACTCTTCATTGCCACCTTTGAACATGCAAATCACCAACAGTGATTAGATGCTGGAGGAAGACCTGTTCTCACTATCTAGCTACAGCTTTTCTTGTCCTGACTTCAGTTCAAAACATTTTATTTCTAATTGTGTGTTACCCTGGGTGTACATTGAGAATAAATTCTCAAGTAGGTCAAATATACTTACATTTCATTGGTGATTTTTTCTCTACTGTGAATATCATCTAAGTTGCTATGAAATATTTACAACAAAATCATGTTTCTATTTATCCTCTTCAGTACAAAGGAGATAACTAAATACATTTAAGTTCAAGGAATTAAGAGGTTAACTCACTCTTACCTGTTTGAACTGAATCATGATGTCTTTAGAAAGTTCCATGTCTTTAAACATTCCTTCAAGTTTGCTGGTGAAAGCAGCTCCACATTCTATTAAAGATGTTTACACATAATATATCAAAGTGGTTAAAAACAGAGAATTTAAAATTGAAAACATGAAATGCAAAAAACTTACTTTAGCATGAAATGTGACCTTAACTATTCCTAAGAATAAGAAAATCCTTAACCAAAAATGTATGCCCCCACTAATTCAGAGTCAAACTCTTTAATCCTACAGAAACCTTAGCTGCTATTTAGGCATTACATAAATGGGAAATTTTTATACAAATAATAAAAACAAGAACAATGCTTTACTTTTTTAAAAAAAATTACAACAGCTCTGGATAAGTACAATAGATTGGAAACCTAATGAGCTTACTCAATTTATGTTTTCATCATATGAACATACAGTGACTGAGAAGAGTAAAAATTAAGCTAACACATTTTCTCTCAGAAATCAAAGGAACAGAAAGAATGACAAACATACCATGTTTAAGTTTGGACAGCATTGATTTTTCAGCATCTACAGATGCACTTTTCCCAACTAACAGGCGCTTGGCTAAATCTTTCTTATAGAAGGCCTCAAAAACATCCTTGCCTATGTTAAATAATAAAACACAACTTTACAACATTCCAATAAAAAGTTCTGACAAAACTGCTCCAAATATTTAATAAATCACACCATTACTCCAAGTTATTTAAATTCTTACATTTTATCCAAGTTTGTTAAATATAAGAAACATTAGAGACAGACTTTTGTACCAGACATTTCAAAAGTTCTTTGCTATAAAAAAATTAAGACTGCATAAACTTTGCTTTAGAAAAGCTTTAGTCAACAGTAGCTTTAGTGTCAATACTCTAGAGATTAAAACAGGTAAAAAGAACCAAGGCTCTTAATAGGGGAAAAGTTAAAACACAAGGCAATTAAATAACATTCCTCAAAGTACTCCACTGAATTAAATGCAAGCAGTATAATAGAATTTTAAATATTTAACTCCCAAATAATACTTCCTCCAGGTTGATTATACTTGCTAATTTCTCTGTTGAGTGCTTTGTTTTAAAAGAAAATATTAAAAAAATAAACTTACCATAGATAAATCTAAATATGATCATAATTTTATCCAACATTTTTTCAAGTTCCTCATCTGTAGCTTCTTTGTTGCCAGCACGAAGCTTTGAATCTACATACTTAGCTAAAATGGGGGTAAAGTTTGCTGTTTAGAGATCATGAGTATCCATGAGGTACTGGGCATTACACTTACACAGAAAGAAGTATGATATACTGAGTATTTTCAGTGCTTCAGAGGTATACATGCATTTTTTAAAGTCTCCAAAGTAAGGCAGATGAAATGACTTGTTCAATGTCACAGAGCTTATAAATACGAGAGTCTGAACTCAAACCCAAGTCTTCTGGCTCCAGATCTAATGCACTTTCCACTAGGGTATCCATTTTACAATGATGGTAAGCAATTTTAAATACTACTTTTCTATTAAAACAAACCAGATACATTACAGAGTTGAAGGCAAAATCTGCAAAAATTTTAAGGATAAGCAGTACACCAATGAAATTTCATCTTTTTTTTTTTTTGCAGAGGATGCTAGACCTTCTCAGGGTACCTCCTCTTCTGACATTAAGGGGTACTTGGGTAAGAATACCTGAAAAACATTACAGTATACAACATTCTTACACTAAATGGGTTCAGACTATTAGGTTTGTTTTTGTCCTGGACATTTTCCCTCACTGGAAACTGTAATTTCTGCTATCTTTTCTTGCAGCCCTAAGTGTGGTCCTCTAAAAACAGCACCCTGCCCGACCTCTAAATTGCTGTAGGCTTAAAAAACAGATCTAAAGATTATTATAAATAAAAGTAAATAGTGTCCAAGGTACTGTCTTATAGTGAAAGAACATTACATTTAACAGGTGGGCTTTAGCTTGAAGGACTTATCCCAAGTTTTTAGAAACTATCAGCTAAGCAACCTGGAATCAATGAGGTGTTAATATATTACAACCTTGTTGAAATTTTAGATTAACTGAGAATGTTATGAATAAAAGAGGAACATTAAAGAACTGGAAAAAGGGACTGGAAAAATACCTATAAGTTCAGCAGGTTTGTTTGGTCTTTTATTAATGAATGTTTCAAATGCTTCTTTCATGGCGTTGATAAATTTTTCATTCTTCAGAAAACAGATATCAATTATATGGTCAACCTTATCTTTAAAATCCAGCAATTCTTGAACCATGGTTTTATCTTTTTCAGGATTAATAACAATAGTGCTGCCAAATGCCTAAAAAATAAAAATTACCACTTTTTACTAGAACTGAATTATCTATGATGAAAACAATCCCCAAATCATATTTTTAAATAGGTATACATATTTTTTAAATCTCAAAAATTAAAGTAAAACAAAGCTATTTTTGAAATCAGGAAAAGAAAGCAACAAAACATCCAGACTGATACCATTCATCTATAAACACAAAATAAGGAATGACCACTGAGTATACAATATCATAATGGGGTATAATTGTAAGTCTCTAGGCTCTTTTTCCTACTCTTAAAAAAAGTCAGCTTTGACTTTTTAAAAAATGGCAATCTGGCTTCTGTGTAAGATTTAAGAAGGGAAAGAAATTTTGGATCCAAAAAAGGTCCCCTTTATTTTTCCACATTCACTGCTCTAAGTATTGGAGCTAGGAATCACAGCAGACATCAAGAAAGTAACTGTTTAATTGCTGATTTGCCACACAGCTATCATTCTTAGGTTGACTACTCCCAAAACTCTCACTATTTAAAAAAAATGGATCTAACGAGAAATGTTTGCTGATATGCACTCTGGGTGTATAGATTATAAGCCATGAAAGAGAAAAAAATTCAGGTTAATTGTTAATACCTTAATGTATTCAATCCACTGCTGCAAGAGAACCTGAACTCCACCTCGAACTCTACTGAAGAGCTGATACAGGAGAGATAAATCTTGAATTCGGTTTTCATCAAGAAGGTTATTTAAACCTGAATTTTGAAACATTTTGGTATTAAAAAAAGTAAACAAAAATGTCAGATATTTTAATGAAAATTAAGTTAAGTTATTATTGTAATACTAGTCTGAACTGTAACTAGTCTGTGAATTTTAATAAAGAGATTTGCTTTGAATTAAACCCAACTAGATAATCCCCTTTCCAAGTGAAAACTAAATATAGGAAACTTAAGCCTAATTAAAAATGAAAATAATTGCATAATGGTTTGTACAATTTAACATGGTAGATCAGATGTACAAACCAATTTATAAAAACTGGTTTACGTAAGTACATATTACAAATACTTTATATGTGCAGTCAACCATGTTATATCTGGCATTAGTGTATATAGCTATATTTCAGACTACTGGATATGGGGCTGTGATACAGCAAAACCATACATTAATAGGCCAAGTTTAAATGAGGTTCTAATGTATTTGATTTTCAGAATGAAATACTAGTATAACTACATCAAAGTTCTAAAATATACCCATTTTATACAAAAGAAAAGATGGTTTGAGAGAAAGGTAAGACTTTTGCCTATTTGTGGCACGGTGAAAGTAAATGCAGGGTACACTCTAAGATCACTTAGAAATGACTGGTAGAAGTGCTTGGTTTTATATGCTATAAACAAAAACATTTTAGTGCAAAAAGGAATGCATTTCTTTACTGCAGTCTTGTAAATTAAGAATTCCCAAATTCCCTGTTTCTTTATTGTTGGTGGACCCCTCTCATCTCAGTTCCTGTATCTTTAAGTTAAGGAAAGAGGCAACTCTTTGAAAGTTTACTGTGATGAATAGGGAAAAAGGGCTGTGTCCATCCTCAGACATGCAGCCACCACATGCTATCAAGTTTCAAAAGGGAAATCTTTAAAATTTGTTTCTAATTGTTCCCTGCTGCCATTTTAAAAGTGATCTGATTTAAAAGTTGCCAATTACCTTTCTGAAGAATTGCTGTTAAGTGTTCACCAAGAAGTTGTTTTTCTACAGTAGCAATTAATGACTTCCTACAAGGAAAAAAGTTGAGAATTATTGAGATTTGACTTTGCTGAAAATTTAAAGCCTCTTCTTGGCTTCAAATAACTTGTTTTATGTTCATTATAATATTCCTATCCTGTGTATAAATTTATTGGTGCTCAGAGTTACTCTATGCCTAAAAGAAGGGAAATAGTGCATGTTCCAGAATTTGATTTACATCATGAAATAAATATTTCCAAGGTCTTCCCATGGCTGCCTTTTTCTAAATTTCTCTGCTTTTATTAGGAAGGTAAAGAAGTTACTTATGCTGCTTACAGGAACTCCTTGTTTGGTAATAGTTAAGGAAGCACAAAAATAATTTCTCCTATGAACACTCATGGAATTTTAATTGGCCTGAAAATTTCAAAGATCACATCAACTTCTAATACTATTTTTAATTACATCTTAAACACATAAACACAACCAATAATCAAATCCTTGATCAAATCTAATTAACTAGGGAAAATAACAACTTGAAGTATGCATTATGAAAGCAATTGTTAAAAAATCTCAAATCACACCTGAAAATAGTTCCTAACATGTTTGGGGAATGCCTAAAATGCCTTAAGCGATTCAACGACACAGGTTAAGGCTATTAGGCAGAGCATGTAATACTTACTGGGTAGTCTGATCTAAGTAAGTAATAAGTCTGTCTGTTTCTTCTTCTAGACGTTTGTTAACATGATGAAGATATTCAGGAACCTACAAAGATAGTTTTTTATATTATTGTTTTCCTCCCCATAAATCATTCATAAAATGTCAAGTCCAAAAGATCCTGGGAGCAGCCCTGTCAAATGTGACAGGGTTGAATCATATGTAAAATTATAGGTAGAGCTTATGATCCAGAATTCTGGCCTTTAAGAAGAGAGAAAAGAAAGGAGCAGCTAAGTGAGAGAAAAGCATCACAATGTTGGGAAGATAAATGCAAAGGGCAGCTTATGTTCTATAAAGTTAGGTCTATTGTGAGGCACAGTGGATTTATTAATCATGATTTTTAAATACCTCTCTTTCCTGCATTAATTTTTGTCCTTCAGCTGCATAAAGCCGGTTTGTTTCTTCCAAAAATCTTTGTTCAAAAGAATCCTGATAAATCTGGGAAGGGGAAACAAATAAAGGAGTTTATTTATCATTAACTATGTACTAAATATCCTCTATGTGAAAATCACTATGAATCTGGTTTTGAACATCAAACTAGGGATAGCCATCAGCTCTGTAGTAACTGAAGTAGTTAACTTACTTGCAAATCAGAGAGCATGCTTAAAAGGCTTCGGAGTAAACTTCTATCAATTGCTTCACCATTTCTTTCCCTCTCAATCAAGAGAAGAATGCCATCAATTGTCTTATTCTGGACTTTCTGATCACTTATAATATGAGCCCTAAATAACTCCAGTCCCATGTCCCTAAAATAAAAAAATATATATATACATATATATATATATATATATAACCTAAATTAATTGACAACAATACCACTTCTGGAGAGGCTTAACTTCTCACATGTTAATTATGACTCCAGGCTTTGAAGTAGCAATTGTAAAAGAATAAAATCCACACATTTAATCTTAAATATTGTTATTAAAGCATGTAGGAAACTCATTTTTTCTTTAATGAGACCTGAAGCTAAATTCCTGTCTTCCTCCATAACTAAGTTTTTCATATTGTCTCCTTTGGTGGATTTCTTTCTTGGTCAATTTAATAGACAAATTTAGTTCTAAGTTATAAAATGGTCTTCATTGTGCTGGTAACAAAGGCTTAATTGGTCATTTGTTATCTGCCTTTAGTACTCAAAAATAAGCGAGCTCTGATAATTGCTATAGGTAGATGTTAGGTACATGGTGGGAAGAGCTCATTATACTATTTTTGTGTATACATGGAATTGTCCATAATAATGTTAAAAGATGAGCAAACTCTTCATCAGCAATAAAATGTTATATACTCATATAGTCCAGAGAAAACTTTAATTCCCTTAGCTGACAAAAAAAAAAAAAAAAAAACTTCATAAATTATTATAGGCTCAGAGAATGTTGGCTATCTCCAATGTGAGCACAGGTAAAACATAAGAAGGTAAAACTGCTATAAATACAAGTCTAGAAGCCAAATGTGAATTTTTAGGTGAATACTAACAGTATCACTCACTCTCTTCAATTAGTGTAATTAAGATTTGACTATGATTCACAACAAATCTTTTCATAATTTTTTTCTGGCATATGCTTACCAAATGGAGGGTAGCATTGAATTCTGAAGAACGTAAGTTCTATCCAGAAACAAAAAAATGCTCCTGATCATGATCTGCCAATGAAAAACAAAATCAAACAATTTTTATATTCTGTGAAGCTAAAAAATTTTCTCTCAATAAAATAATAAAATTGCAGGATTCACTTTAATATATACTAGACAACTAGGATCAAATGTAGAGATAAACAGATCTACCCAAAAATATGCCTACACCATTTTTTATTAAACTACTCTACTGTCTTAATCCTTGCTGTACTTTCCAGAAAAAGGACACTTAAAATGGTCCGATGACTTCTTTGCATCTTGAGAACTGAAAATAATTAAAAAAATAAGGAATCAAGGGGACACACACACAATTCTTCCTCAGCAACAGTGCTCAGAGTGAAGCTGCCTTAAATTGTATGTATAGGGTTTTGGGCAGTGGGGATGGATTTTAAAATTTTTAATTTGCAGAACATAATATAAAGTAATACCAGATTAAGGAGAAAGGAAAAGGTCCAGATGTGAATAAGCTAAAATATAGGACCATCAGGCACCTTTACAGGTAATCAAATAGTGGGTGGGATATTCATCATGACTGGATATAACACTTTTTGGTTAAGTGTGACAAAAATAAAAATGATCCTAAGGTGCTACTCATTCTAAAATGCTTGTTTACTTATGACTTACAGTTTTAAAATAGGAAACTCAACCAAAATTAGTTTCCAATTCTGAACAAGAAGGGATAGTGAGGCAGGCCCTTATCACAAAACTTTTAAAATTACTATCCTTATATTTGAAGAAATTTATTTTTTAACTACACTATTTAGCTGAAATGCAATACTTTTTACAGCTTACCATTTGTCTACAATGGTTCTGCCAGCATCTATCAATCTTCTTTAGAAAAAGAACACTATCCAATGAATCCATGAGATGTACGTCAAGGATATCTTAAAATGTTTAGTACAAGTAACATATGCAATGTAAGAGCACATTTGTCTTAAAGATGGAATACGCTACATACTTAATGAAACTAAATAGCACTTAATTATTTAAAATATGCTATTTCTTAAACTGTAAAAAAAATAGATCCACACAAAAAATACCTTTAAAAACAAGTCTTAGACATAACTGAGCATTGTTTTCAGTTTATGATTTCCCATAGAAGATTATCTTTCCTCAAATGGAAATCTGTTAGGACAAAAAGGGTAAAGATGTATTTACACTAATACCACAATGTTGACTAAAGCTGAAAAATCAAAAATTTGTTTTTTCTTTCTCTGGAAGCAGAATTAACAAAAATAACAAACTTATAAAACACAAGTATTCCATTTCAAGCTGGATTAAATACTGAGGGATACGGAGGGAGGACAAGATAAAAGTATAAGATGTTTTGTTTTTAAAAGGATATTCTCTGAACTGATGAATTTGTGCTTTGATGTGATCTTCACAAATCTGTCTCAGTTGTTTGTACAAGTTTGCAGAAATCTTGTAAGAACAGAGATTTTCTACAGCCTGCAAGATTAAACAGACACTTGCTTAAGGAAAGAATGGGGGGTGGAGGTTGTCAATTATCTACATCAAATTCATATTATTTTGGTATATCTACCACATTGGCTTATTAAAAAAGGTTATGGATCCATTTAAAACACAAAGTCAAACAACAAAATATCAATGTGGATGGTTAACTTTTTTATAATCAATGTGGTGTACAAAAAAAAAAAAAATTCATGTATTGATTATGGCTGTAAAGGTTAAGGATGGAGGGAATCAAGCCAAGTTCCCCCTGTGAAGACACTGAATTTATAACTGCTACATACAAATGCAGATTTGTTCTTGAAATGTTGATTGTCTTCATAAGCAGAAGTCCATTTTGAGTTTAAAAAATAATTTCACCAATTGTTCGACCACCACTGAATTCAAATTTATACTTTCTTTGGTTTTCCTGAACAGAACAATGCAGAAATGATTGCTAGCAGGATTATAAGTATGATTTAATTAAACTTGAAGTGTTTTCTCCAACATTTCAGTTTAAGAATATTTAGATAAATACAGGTCTTAAAATTTGTACAACTGAATAAACAATTAGGAAAGAAATGACTGTATTTTTATTTAATTCTAATAGTTGAATTTAATAGTTGAATTGGTCTTCTTTTATACTCAGATGCCAGAAGGGCAAACTTCTGATTTCAGTGACTTTTTCTTGGTATGTATACCAGAAGACTTTCAAATTTAAAACAACCAGTCAAACTCTTTGGATGAACACTGATATAATCTACAATTCCAACTAGCAATGAATTAAGTATAACACCAGGATTCCTTTCTCACCACAACAGAAGGCAAAATTTCCATTAAAACTGACTCTGAGGGAGCATTCAAGTTCTGTTTGTTGAAGTGGTTTTCATAAATATATAGTTAGAATATGCAGGTCCAGTACATGAAATAGCAAATGAAAAGAAAGCTTAAAGGAAACCGCTTATACTATTGGGAGGAAAGACGACACTACACCATACCAAGAAAACAACAGGCCAATTAGATCCAGAAGCTAAGGAGGAATAAGAAGGCTGTTTCCACTGGCCAGACTGGCCACTTTCCATGGAGCCTTTGGTTAGGCCACAAACATCTAAAAGGTGTCTTTATGTTTATTTCATGTGCCTCTGTGTTCATAGCGGTCCTCTATGGACTATTCTCCTTCCTCCTCTAGTATTCTTCTTATCATATCTCAATATTCTTTTTGTGTGATTCATTTTCTCAGCATTTCTCATTTCCCTCCTTAGATTTTATTTCCTACTTCATCTCCACATTTCCCACTTCCAGTACTTCTCCAAGTCCTACTTCCCCATTCCCTTGCACTGTGTTCCTCTTTCTCCCATCTAGTAATTCTGAATGCATCTATTTATTTTCTCAAACAAGATACCATATTCCCTCACTATTCATCGAGGTCCTACTTCTTCCAAAACCCCTTCCTTAATTGCCTCAGCAACGAGTGACACTCACATGGCACTATCACCAATCATATCACACTGACTTGTCACTGAGTCAACACTATCTCTTTATGTGTGTATTCTGTCCCCCAATTCTCCTTAGTGACAGAAAAAGACCATGTGCTCAATTCTCTCTATCAGGGGTTCCCAACCCCGGGGCCATGGACCAATACTGGTCCGTGGCCTGTTAGGAACCAGGCCGCACAGCAAGAGGTAAGCAGCAGGCTACTGAACAAAGCTTCATCTGTATTTGCAGCCACTCTCCAGTGCTAGCATTACTGCCTCAGCTCCACTTCAGATCATCAGGCATTATATTCTCATAGGAACAATGATCCCTGGTGCCAAAAAGGTTGGGGACCATTGCTCTATATGTTTCTTTAATACATTTTAAGCTTTGAACCAGGTGAATATAGTACATACTCAAAAAACTAACATACCTATAACTAGCAATTGTCCTGTACATTGAAGGGGCTTTTATAGTATAAGGAAAAAACTAGCTAGAAAACATACAATATACTGTTCTAGGTGCTATGATAGAGATAAGTAAAGAGGCAAGGCCCCTAACCCAGTCTTTAGGGTGGGAGCAAGACAGGAAAGGCTTCTTGAGCAGAGGTAAAAAAGTGGAGTCCCAAAGACCCAGAGGGAAATGGATAAAGAGCTAATGGGAACTGTGAGAAATAGAGGATTAAGCTGGGGTTTATATACATACAGCATAACCTGTGTTTACTTGGAGGATGGTTTAAGATGTTTGAGGAAAGAAAAGCAGGAAAAGCAGGAGCATCTAAGGTTAATTTTGAAGGTCAAGTTGGAAGAGAACACTGCTTCTCTAACTTAGCCTTGACTGCTTCTTAACATATAGACTAGATCTAGTTCCTTCCTTGACAACTTTCCATCAAGCTCTTCATGTACTGTTATGAAGAAGTCCCATAATCAGTATAAAAAAAAATACAAAGGACTGAACAGTTTAGTGTGGTGCATGGTCTACTAAAATTTATATAAAAAAGAGAAAATGAATAAAAACACATAAAGTTGTTTTTACATTTGTAAAACATCTCTGGATATCCCCCAAACTAATAATGTTTGTGGAAAGGGTAACTAGCTGGGAGTTGTAGGATGGGGTGAGAGTGAAACTGTTTACTACATGCTCTGTAAAATTTTGGGGACTTTGAATCAGGTAAATGTATTAAGTATTCAAAACACTTAAATACTTGCCTTGCCCAATAAAACCCTTTATATCTTCCCCACCACTACACTTTTTTAGCATAGCATTCAAGGCACAATCTTACCATTTTAGTTTCATGTCTGTTTATAATCTTCTATACACCTGCGATCTAAACACTCTGCTTTCCTCACTTTTAAGCAAAGTTTGTTTGGAACAATCATGTGTGCCTAAAACAGTGGCTTCCAGAAAATTTTGACAAGCCACAGTAATAAATACATTTTGTCATAATCCACCATACACAAAATAAATTTATGTACTTGAAACAAAATCTTCATGAAACTACACCTACCATTATTATGTTTGATATAATCTGATATTTTCTATTTTATTTCTTTAAAAAATGCTGGTCACAAATTACTAATTTCATGAACCTACTAGATTATAAGCACCTTAAGGGCAAGCACTAAGTGATCTCTATATGCCAATGGTTTCAATCCAGCTTGGCACAAAGCAGTCACTGATTCAACAAGGATTGAGTGTTTACTAAATACTCAGTATCCTGTTAGGTGCTGGGATAGAAACATGAATAAGAAAGTTAAATCTCTACTTAGGAGTTTGAGACAAGCTCTATTTTATTTTTGAAATGCACTTTTAGAAATGTATTAATTATTTTGCATTTCACTAAATACTTTAAAAATCCCTGGAAGTCTGATTTAGTATGAAAATAACCTCATTTCACTTGTAACTATATGTATTAAACAGATTCTAGGTAGTTATACAAGTCTCTCAAATAAACAATCTTTTTACTTAAGCTCACAATCATTACTGGTAAAAATGCTATCTTAAATCCTTTTTGAAGGTAATCAGGTATAAAATGAAAACATTCTAGAAAGGTTTTAATCTTTATTCCTCTAAATCCTGGAACCTCCTCTCCAAAACCCATACATGTCATATCAAAAACACTCCAAAGAAAATATAAACATGTAACATATGAAATACAAAACTATAGATCATGAAATTTGATGCTTTGGGGAAGACAGAATTTAAGAAACAGGAAAGACACAGAAAGCTGCATTTGTGACAAGAGAAGGAGGAGAAATGAGGGTAAGAAGACTAGAATAAAAAATTAAGAAGATTAAAATAAGGATAGACAATACAAAAAGTAAAAAAAATAAAGAATTAAGCATGGTAAGGTAGGAAATTTAGAAAATTTCTGATTTAACAATGTCAGACACTAGGAAAGATATTAAACTCCCACCAGGGTGCTGAACTCTGGTCATTGGCCTAACGGATTGCATCTTATTTTTCAAACCATATGCTTAAAGAAAGAAAACACACCACAAAACTGTTCAACATCTGATATGGCAATAAAATCTACATTAACTCTTTTTACATCTAGTAAAAATGGCTTAAATAAGATATTCAAAATATATAAAAAACTAAGAACTTGCAAAAAGGAAAGCCAGACAATGAAAACTAAATTATTTTTCTTTTTACAGCTAGTAAAAAGAGCTTAACTAAGACTAAAATTATCAAGGCCTAAGTATTTGTAGTTGTATATTTTTTAAATAGTAGAGATAGTACTGATTAAAAATTCGGTAAAAAGAAGAGCAATACATTTATTGATAGACACCTACGTTGTTTCCATATCTTGGCTACTATAAATAATGCTACAATGAACACAGGGGTGCACACATATTTTTCCAAATAAGTATTTTCGTTTTCTTCAGATAAATACCCAGAAGTGGAATTGCTGGGCTGTATGGTAGTTCTATTTTTAATTTTTTGAGGAACCTCCACACTGTTTTCCATAGATGCTGCACAAATTTGCAATCTCCCCAACAGGGCAAGAGGATTCCTTTTTTCTCCACATCCTAGCCAACACTTGATCTCTCTTTTTGATGAGAGTCACTGTGGTTTTGATTTGCATTTCCCTAATGATTAGTGATGCCAAGCATCTTTTCACATGTAAGTTGACCATCTCTATGCCCCCTCTGGAAACACCTCAGGTGTCCATCAATTGATGAATGGATAAAGATGATGTTGTGTGTGTGTGTGTGTGTGTGTGTGTGTGTGTGTGTATACTAGACTACTACTCAGCCATAACAAGAATAAAATCTTGTCATTTGCAACATGGATGGACCCAGAGTGTATATTATGCTAAGTGAAATAAGTCAGACAAAGACACCATATCATTTCATTTGTATGTGGAATCTAAAAACAAAACAAAACAGAAACATACCTAGGTACAGAGAACTGATAGTTGCCAGAGGGAAGGGGGGTTGGGGATCGCTAAAAAGAGTGAAGGGGATTAAGAGTTACAAACTTCCACTTATAAATAAGTCACAGAGATATAGAGTACAGCATAGGAAATATAGTCAATAATATTGTAATAACTTTTTTTGGTGATAACTAAACTTACTGTGGTGATCATTTCACAAGGTATATAAATGCCAAATCACTATGCTGTACACTGAAACTAACATATTATGTGTCAACTGTAATAAAAAAGAGGAGCAATACATAATGATAGACTAAGCTTAAAAACATCAACAGAATGAAAAACATCAACAGTTAAACTTACATAGAATACAATATTCATCTCTACAAAGAATCTAACTGCTCTCCTATAATCACTGACTGCTTAATTAAGCAATGATTTTACAATGGATAATAACCTATAGTAAGATGCTTTATCTTGTGATTCATCTACTTGATAAATGAATCATTAATAGAAAGGTTTATTATTTAAGATTTATTTCACAAAAAGCTAACCAAACAAGAGTTCCTATTATTCATACAGATAAAATTCTTTTCATCGGAATTGCAGTAGACTAGGGTTACCTGCAAAAATAATAGACTGACATTTATATTAAGAATAAATGTTATACTTTCATATATAAACAAACATCGAGCTACAAAAAAAGATAGCAGATTTAAAAACATTACACAGCTACTATTAGAAACACTGAGAACACGAAGAAAACAATCCTGTAATTTAAAATATTGGTTAGTAAAAAAGTCACAAGACCAAAACCAAAATTCCAATTATTAAGCTACCATATGTAAAATCAAGACACACTCTTGAGACGGTGCAGAGGGACAATGTTCCTAGAGAGTTCCTCTTTTTTTTCTATTATTTATTTCAATTTGGTTAATGGTGTCTACTAATACATATTTAGAATGTAATTTATCAGTCAGCTGCTCTGGCTCAGTGTAGATTTAGAATTTAAAAACGTGTGGCTTTAGAGCTGTATAATAAAACATAATCTAAGATAAAGACATCTCTATTTAAGACTCAAATATTTATTACCACTACCAGCAGTATATATGGCAGGCTCTGTAGTAAGTACTTTTTTGTATTATTTTATTTATAACTAAACCCTGCCATATAGGTATTGTTAGTTTCCCCATTTTGCAAATGAGAAAACCAAGGCTTAGAGAAGTAACTCACCCAAAGTTATCAGGAGTGACAGACCTCTAATCTAAAGCAGTCTGATCAACTCAAAAGTCAGTGCATTTAACCATACTCCTATCTGTAGTCAATCAAAAACAAGTAAACAAACAAAAATTCAAACCAAAACAACATTAACTATTGCCTTGGTGATACAGGATTTCAAGGTTGTCAAGGAAAGATAACTTTTAAACTCATTTTAAACTATTCTCATTTAAAAACCACTTTTAAAAGACAACCTTTGCTTACTACAATCGTACTCAGAAGAGCATGTTCTGTTCTAAAAATTTGAAACTTAGGAGGCAGTACATGCAATCCGCACTAGGGACTTTCATGTTTAAACTTTAAAGTGAAATGGTCTTGCGCACACACACAAAAGTCAAATATGCCAAATAAGTGTTTACTTCAGGGATAACGGATTGGCTGGGAGAATGAGAGATTTGGAGAACTTTTGTTTGGTATACTACATAATTTTTTAAAAAATATATATATTTTTTATTTTTCAATTATAGTTGACCTACATTATATTAGTTTCAGGTGTTCAACATAGTGATTATTTTTATAAAACTTACGAAGTGATCACCCTGATAAATCTAGTGGCCACCTGACGCTGTACAGTTATAACATTAACTATATTCCCTAGGCTATATTTTAAGTCCCCATGACTACTTTGTAACTACAAATTTGTACCTCTTAATCCCTTCCCCCTTTCATCAATCCTCTAACCTCCCTCCAATCAAAATGTCCTCTGTATCTGAGTTTGTTTCTATTATGTTTGTTCATTTATATTGTTTTTTAAATAACACATATAAGTACACTCATATGGTATTTTTTGTCTTATTTCACTTAAAATAAACTCTAGGTCTACCCGTGTTGTCACAAATGTTAAGATATCGTTCCTTTTTATGGCCAAGTTAACATTGTGTTATACATATGTTCTACTTGTTTTTTATCCAGTCGTCTATTGATGAACACTTAGGTAGCTTCCATATCTTGGCCATTGAAAATAATGGTGCAATGAATACATGGATGCATATGCCTTTTCAAATTAGTGTTTTAGGTTTCTTCGGATAAGTAACCAGAAGTGGAATTACTGGGTCCTTCTTTATCTTGTTATAGCCTTTCTTTTCAAGTCTATTTCATCTAGTTTAAGTATTGCTACCCCAGCTTTTTTTATTCACGTTTCAATTTCCATTTTCCTGAATTATCTTTTTTCCATCTATTTTCTTTTAGTCTGTGTGTCTTTCAATCTGAAGTGAGTCTTTTGCAGGCAACATAGGTAAGGGTCTTTTTTCTTACCCATTCAGCCAACCTATGTCTTTTGATTAGAGCATTTCATCCACCTACAATTTAAAGTACTTATTGATATATGGAGTTATTGCTATTTTATTATTCACAATTTTTCTTCCTCTTCCTCCTCCTCCCCCCTCGTCTTCCTCATCCCCCTCCTCCTCCTTCTTCTCCCCTCTCTTCCCTCCTCTCTCCTGTTCTTAACTCCCTCCAACATTTCCTATAATACTGGTTTGGTGGTAATAAAACTCTAGCTTTTTATTGTCTGGGAAAGCTCTTTATCCTTTGATTCTGAATGAAAGCTTTGCTGGGTAGAGTAATCTTGATTTTAGGTCCTTGCTGTTCATCACTTTGAATATTTTTTCCCAATCCCTTCTGGCCTGCAACATTTCTGTTGAGAAATCAGCTGACAATCTTATGAGAGAGCGTCCTTGTAGGTAACTAACTGCTTTTCCCTTGCTGCTTTTAAGATTCTGTCTTTGACCTTTGGCATTTTAATGGTGATGTGTCTTGGTGTGGGCCTCTTTGGGTTCCTCTTCTTTGGGACTCTATGCTTCTTGGGCTTGTATATCTATTTCCTTCACCAGGTTAGGGAAGTTTTCAGTCATTATTTCTTGAATTAGGTTTTCAATTTCTTGCTCTCTCTTCTCCTTCTAGTATCCCTACAATGTGAATGTTGTTATGCTTGATGTTGTCCCAGAGGCCCCTTAAACTATCCTTTTTCTTTTTTGGATTCTTTTTCTTGTTGCTGTTCTGATTGGGTGTTTTCTACTACCTTAACTTCTAAGTTGCTGATTCGATCCTCTGCTTCATCTCATCTACTGTTAATTCCTCCTAAAATATTCTTCATTTCTGACTGGTCCTTTTTTATCTTTTCTATCTCTACTTTCATGTTTTTTATCTCTGTTGAAGTTCTGAGTTCTACTCTTCCCCTAAGTTCATTGAGCATCCTTATAAGCAATGTTTTGAACTCTGCATCTGGTAGATTGCTTGTCTCCATTTTGTTTAGTTCTTTTTCTGGAGCTTTATTCTGTTCTTTAATTTGAGATGTTTCTTTGTCTCATTTTGTCTGCCTCTTTGTGTTTGTTTCTATGAATTAGGTAGAATCACTATGTCTCCAGGTCTTAGTAGATTGGCCTTATGTAGTAGGTGTTCTATTGTCCTAGTGGCACAGTCTCCCTGGTCACCTGAGCTGAGTGTTCCAAATTTGTCCAATGTGTGGACTGTCTGTGTCCTGCTGCTGTCATTGAGCCTTGGTTGCTGTTTACATGTCAGTGGGGTGGGTTGACCCATGGGCTAATTGGTTGTGAGGATTGGCAGTGACTACTGCCAATGAAAGGAGCTGTTGTACAGCGCAGGAATTTGCTTTAGCAGGGCTCTGTTGCCTGCCGAGTTTTCCCTCTCAGTGTGTGGAGTTGGTTGGGTGGTGCTCTGGTGTGGTCTGAAGTGGGCTATTAGGTGTGTTGGTTCTGGGGCCTCATGGGCAGTACTTCCATGCAGGCCAAGGTTAGCCGCTGCCTGTGCCCTACATGGGGCCACTTGATATGAGTTACAAAGTGAACTGCAGATGGGTACCACTTGTGCTGGGCTTATAGGTACCTGCAGGAGTCTAAGCTGTGAACTGAGGCCAAATACTGCTAGTACTGGTCTTGAGGTTGCTTAGCCAAGAGGTATGGGCCATGCTGAGGCCAGATGCTGGTTGTATGGAGTTTACGAACCTTTGACAGATTTTAAGAAAGTCCAAAGCATGAGCCAAGACAGGCCATTTGTACGACAATGCTACTGGCAACAGCTTGGGTAGGTCCTCAGGTTTGGTGAGACAGGATCTCAGGGAATCATAAGGGCAGGTCAAAAGGTATTAGCTAGGTTAAAGGAGACACAGACTGAGTGGTGGGGAGGGCTCAACAAAGGAACAATACGCTCTGCCAGAACTTCTTTCTGGGAGAAAGCTGCCCCTCCAGCCCTCGCTCGCCCTGAAGCCAAGACAATTCAGTTCCTTCTCAAATGTTCCTGGCACCTCTTGAGCTGCTGTTGGGAGTGCTGGAGCTCAGAGCGAGTGAGTCCATCAGCAAGTCTATCTATGTCTGGTCCCTCTAAGAGGAGCACCCGAGAGTCCAGCAGCCCTCCATCTCACTCAGCCACAATCACTGCTGTTTTTCACAGCCAGAAGTTGTGGAGACTTCTATTCCTGGCACTAGAACACTGGGCAAGGGAGCCTAGTGTGGGCCTGGGACACCTTTCTCCTCCAGGGGAACCTCTTCAGCTGAGATAACCCTCCCAATATTGAACTGCCACATGTGGGTGTGGGATCAGCCTGTTTCACGTCTCCACCCCTCCTACCAGTCTCTATGTGTCTTCTTCTGTTATGTCCTTAGTTATAGGACTTCTGTTCAGGCAGACTTCAGGTGGCTCTCAATGATGGTTGTTCTGTAGTTTAGTTGTACTTCTGATGTGGTTATGGGAGGAGGCTAGCACAGCTTTTACCTATTCTGCCATCTTAACCAGAACCTCTTGGGAATCATCCACTACATACTTCTATATTGCTTCAATTTTAGGAGAGTACTTTAAATTACATTTCAACCAGTCAAAATCAAACAAGCACCTGAAATCCAGACAGTATGAAATAATTTTACACCCTTTTTCCTTTTACCCTCATTTGTGAATTTGAACATCTCAAAATAATCTGAGAACAATCCAAAAGAGCATTTATAAAATTAAGATTGCAAAAAACAAAAGAGCTAGAATCAAATACTTCTGAATTTATTACAGCAGATGTAGTAAGAATGAATAGTTATAACACTGATTATTGGCTAAAGAAATACAATTGCGTATGTTGACTATACTATAAAAAATGCAACTGAACAACAGCAGGTAATAATTCTGAAGTGCAAGAAAGAAAAAACTCAAAAAAATGTAAGTTATGAGCTTTTGAAACATAAAGGAATTTAACAGAATCAACTAATCTTCCAAAATATTTTTAAACCCAAAAACTCTAAAAAATATTGAAGGTAAGGAAATAGGGTTCATTAACCACAATCGATGTTATGAATACGAAATAAAGTACTACATTATTTAAATTAAGTATACTGTTCTCCAGTGTATTCAAACACTCTATATATGCACAGATGAAAAAAATCACCTTCTTTGGTCACAAGATTTCTTCTCCTAAAGGTAAACTATTTATTCACTTCAAACACCACACTACAGAGGCATCTGAAGTGCTATGGTGTATTAGTGAGACAGTAAGGAAGGAAAAAGTGCACTGAACTAGAAACTTTGGTATCTCAGTTTGAGTCCCCTGCACTGCCAATATATGAGTCTGGACACGTTATTTAATTTCCCCGAGACTCAGTTTCCTCATTAGTATAATGGGGATAATAACTACTACCCTATTTACTTCATGAAGGGTTTCTATAATGCTTAAATGAGATAAGAAATTAACCTTCTTTGTAGGCTGCCACTATACAAAGAAAAGATATTGGATCACTTGATCTCTTAAGGCCTTTCCAACTTTAATTCTGTAATTCTACTTTTATTATTGTACAACTTGGGAGCCATGTAATATACTAACCTAGCCAAATCAGGTGGGTTTATCCTGAAGTAATACCTTAGGTTCCACTACTACCTGACACTTACATAGCATTATAATGCTTATGATATCATCAGCATTGTAATGCTTATGATATTACACAGGCATTGTTCTGAGTGTTTTGCATGCATTGACTCAATTTTGATAGCAACAAAAACTGGTGATCTCAATGAACAAATTACAAGTGAAAAAGCCACACTGTGGCTTATGAAAAAGTTTAACTCACATTTCTCTATTGTAGTGCTTCAAGATGTTTTTCACGTTTTATTTGATTCCTTTAAGCAATCCTATGAGGTAAATAGGGCAGGCATTCTTTCCCTATTTTACAGAGGAGGAAATTGATGCTGAGGGAAGTTTAGTTCCTTGCCCAAGATCACAAGGGTAAACAGCAGTCAAAACAAGAATCTAAAGCTCTGTCTTCTGACTCCTTATCCAGGGTTTGTCTATTACCATACAACCTTTGTAAATAAAGTAAATAGATGAAATATACAAATTCTGATAAATTGAACCAACTTAATTTCTTACAAAGTACTCATCAATATAAAAACTCAAACTATTGGACTCTGACATATTTCTTTTCATATGAAACTGCTGACACTAAAATGAAAAGTAACTTTTTGAATCGACTGTGTCAAAAATACAGTAGAGAAAAATATCTTGGTAGCAAGAAGTCTAACTCAGTAATTGTCCTTAGTAGTGTATTTAAATTAAATACTTCAAATACAGACCTAATTTGTTGAGCAAAAGGAACAAACCTGAACCTCAGACCAAGTCCCTGGACTACGACCCACTGCTCAATTTTTGGCTAAGGTGTGTCTTGTAACCCAGGAGGTAAAACAAACATAAATAGAAAAAGAAATAGAAAGGAGATAAAATAAAGTATATGGAGAATATCTGCATTTCTTGAGACCTTTCCTATAGGTGAGGAACACAATTTAGCAAGAAGTATCACAACAGAATGACATGTCACCAGAAATCATCTTTGGGATTCAGGCTATAGGATTCTGTTATAGGTAAAACCTCTTTAATGCCAAGGTACTTCCTAACTGTATATTCAAGTTAGAAGGGTCCAAGGTAAGTCCAATTTATACCAATATGACTGTACCCACAGTTTATTAAAGTGGATATAAATTAATCAAGAAATTGTAATTAGATGAGAACCAAAAGGCTACATAAGGACCCATTTTCAGAAAGTAAAAGTCATACATTCCATCTCAATTTATGCTAACCAAATCTGGTTATCTACATTAATACATACCTGATAGAGTTCTTCTAAATTGTACTTAATTGAAGTACTATTCTGGATAGCTTCCACTGCTTCTTTCAGTTTTTGCCATGTTTCATCTGTGTAGTTTTCTGGTAATTTAGGCTTATCTAGGCAGTACGTAAAAGGCTGATGTCAGAATAATATGTAGGATGCAGCAACAGAAATATCCATAAAATACAATAATATTATTACTGCTTTTAAGGTTAAATTGTGATCTTTATGATGATTACACCAAAAGATTAAAGGAACCACTGTATTTAGGTTTATTATACATAAAATTTGAAATGTCAGAATACTATTTAAGTCATTTTGACTCACCTATTAAAATTGAAGGTGAGGTTTTTTTTCTCCTATTGACTGTATTGCTTCAAAAAATAAAAATTCAAGAATGACAGATAAAAAATAGCAATCCTGATCTTATTCTATCATATGTAAAACTGAAGTCAGTCAACATAAATTTTACACCTGAAATTTCAAATACTGAGTACCTACTATGTACAAGGTACTTTATAAACATCTTAATCTTCCTAACAATGCCCTGAGCAAGATATTGTTATTGCTAGAAACTGAGGCTGGAAGGCTCATTTAGTAAGGTTTGCCAAAGGTCACTACAGCTAGTTGCAAAATTGGGATTCTAAATCCAGGTCTGTTTGACCCCCACATTTATGCAGCATCTACAGAAATGGAAAGAAATGTTCTTAATTCAGGTTTCAATTTAAACTACATTTACAAACAGAGTGAAATTTTAAAAATTAAAACACTCAAGTGACTCCAGAACTTATGTAGCATTTTCAGAATGTAAAGGAACATCTTAATCCAGTCTTTAAATTTCCTTGACCAGCAACGAATATTTTTTTAATTAAAACATCCAAATGCCTTAATAATATGTTTTTAGTTTAGGAGAAAGAGGGAAAAAAACAAAAATCTCTGAAACCAGTAGGCAAATGCAATTAGGATCATAGTTCATCTCCTTAAAAATCCTTCGCTATTAAATTGTTATATTTTAAGTGAATGAGTGAACATATTAGTCAATTACAATTTATATTTACTTCAGAATGGTCTATTATTAAATCAGAAATATTACAACACACTAGATAGCCTAGAAATGGGAGAGGAGTGATAAAAAAACGAAAAGATTAAAAATAACACTATAACCTTCTGGTTGAGACAAAATAAGAGCATATTCCTGATTTCCACACTAATGCTGAAAACACAAGCATGAAAAACCTAATTTCTCAATACTGATATTCAGTCACTAGGCACTTATCTGGTAAATATTACTTTAGTTCATTCATTTACTTCTCTATTTAATAAACAGGTTAGCATCTATTACCTGCCAGTTCAGGGTGTTGAAAAAGTCAGAAAAATAGAAACACAGTCAACAGATAAAAAGTAATTCAGCTCAATTAACATTTCTTAAATTCCTAATTTTACATTTGCATCAATGCATTCATAACCCTCTCAATCACATACCTCAAACACAAAAATGAACAAATTTTCCAAAAAGCTACTGGTTGATACTTTAAAAACCATTTAGTGATAAAATATAGAAGTAGTAATTGTTCCTATCTTTAGACTAGTGGTACACAAGAGTTACTACTTCTGTGTATACACAGTATTTTTTCGCTTCCAACTCCTACATCTGGAAAGAAATGCGGAGGTCATAAACATTTTTCTCCAAATATTGCTTCCACAAGTTTCAATAATATAGTATTGAACATTATAAATCTAACTATAAATCTTATTTGAGCATGAAAAGATCACCATTGCTACCTGCATTTCTAGAGACTGGAGAACATGGCCTACTGAAGCATAAAAATAAAAATCCCGACAGTGCCAAGGCTCACTATGCACCCGAAATAAAGCTCTTTAGAATACAAATTTCTCACCTGTAAAATCCGGATCACTCATACCGATTGTCAATGTTATAAGGAATAACAGATTAGATACAATAGGCTGAGACAGACCTCAAAATATTGCACAAAAATACCCAGTGTATGCTTCAACACAAGGATGCCAACCAACCACCCCCGGAAAATGAACCCTCCACCCAAAAAAGGCCCTCCCTCCACCTCATTGATTATGCGTAAAACATTAGGCCACCTCTATACTGTTTAATATATTTACATAGAGCACGTGACCGCTCAAGTGTCAAATCCTTAGTAGTTGATTATGAATTTTGGCCTTGGTTACCTTTAAAGTTCTTGATCACTAACTTCTTAGCAGAGCCAGGCTTGCTGTTAGCAAAGCTAGAGACGGTGGTAGAAGATTTGGCCAGGCCGTTTGCGTGATGCCCCGAAGCCACAGAAGAGATTAATATACTCTTATTTTTAAGTTGCTGCTGCTGAGATGTTGCAGCAGTTGGTGAAGATGAAGAGGAGGAAGAGGAGGATTCCTCAGCCATCTTTGCATCAAACCCTACAAACTCCAGGGTGTCTTCAAAACGCAGCTTCTTCTGTATAGGTACGTGGCTGGAAGCAGCCACCGAAACCCCCAGGCAGGAGAAAGACGAGGTTGAAGGGGATGCCGAATCCCTGGGTTGTAAAGGAGGAGTGGAAGAGGAGGAAGAGGTGGAATCAAAGTCTTCTCTCTCGTTACTACTGTTACTGCTGCTACTGCTGCTGCTGCCGCTGCCGCTGCCGCTGCCGCTGCCGCTGCTGTTTAACTTTCTCTTCTTGGCAGAGGTGGGCGGAGTGGTGCTGGTATTACCATCAGTGGCAGATCTGACCTCCTGAGCAGCAGCAGCAGCTGAGGGATTGGGGGAAGAAAAACCTGTTGGAAACATGAAAATAGCGGGGTCAACAGGCAGAGGAGCATCAAAAACCTACGTTTATATGCCTACGTGCGTGTAGGAGAGAAGGTGGCAATGCTAGAGGGGGATGGGAAGACAGAAGAGAGGAGAAACAGAGAGGACAAGAAGGAAAGTGAAGGGGGGGCTACACCGGGGGAATGGGAGGGTTTGGGAAGGCGGACAGGCTGACACCAGGAGCGAGCAGAACAAGGGGGGAGAGCGAATGAGGCAGACAGGTAAACGGCCGTGCCGTTTCCCTTTCCTGCTTTTCGGTCTCTCTCCCCCCTTTCTGAAGGAGCGACTCAGTGAGTCCGTGAGGCTGCAGCTCCTCCTCCTTTTCTCTCTCTGGGAGGGGAGATGCCGTGTTTTGGGGGGAAGGGAGAGGACCAGGGCTTGTTATTGTCAATAGCACAAGAGGCTAAAGATGGCGCCACTTCCGGTCACGCGGCGGCGAGGGCGGGGCGGTGTCTGTCCTCAGGAGTGGGGGGTGGAGAGAAGCACTGTGGGCACCCGGTGGGGCGGGGGAGCAGGCTTTGAGGGGAGGCAGCGGGAAAGCGGCGGCTGAGTTCCCCAGACACTAATGCTCCAGATCTCTTGCTTGCTCTTCTCCTCCCTTTCCCCCTCCCCTTCCCCCTCCCCTTCCCTGGCAGCGCTCTCTTACCCCGACCCACCGTAACGCCCACCCCCTCCTCAAGGGTCCCATGGGAAGCTTCTCGCCGCAGCGCCCTTACCGGAAGTGACTGGGCCGACACTTTTCATAGCGCCCAGATCCTGAAGCCCCTCAGGTCTGCAGGACTTGGGGGGAGGGAGAAAAGGAGGGGGAATGAGAAGTGGACCAGGAGCAGGGGGCGGGCCTTCGAGACACCTTTGGAGCTCCTGATTGGAGCTTTCTGATCGCGGGTGAAGGGGTGCGGAAAGGTAGTGGGAGCTGGAGCGGGAAGGAGTCTGAAGGGGAGGGAAGGTAGTGACGGTGAGGGGCGGGGTGAGCTATCTGGGAAAGAAGAGGAGGGAGAGAAGGACGGAGGAAGGGAGTAAGTAAAAAGTAAGGGAACGGAGACTGGAAACTTTGAAAGAAAGAAATAAGGAAGGGTTGCAAGACGAGGGGAGTAACGCGTAATGGAGGAAGACAATCATATTATGCCTACTGCTACGGAGGAACGTCATGAGGTTTAGATAGAAAAGAAAAAGAAAAAGAGCTTAGATGACAAACAAGAAAAGGAATTTTTGATTCGATTGAGCTATAACTTGTTTCCTTTTTATGTCAAGGACACCATTGACCCAATACTGAATAGAGCCTGAGTTTTGATCCCTTTTTCAGTAATGTAGCTGCAAATCCATTTCCCTTCCTATCAGAAGCATTTTCTAAACTGGCTGGCCAGAGTTAAGGGTGCATTCTAAGGCCAAGAAACAGGGAGGCACTAGACTCCCCCCCCCTGCCACACACACACACACACACACACACACACACAACACAATTCCCGGGACCAACCCCGACTCCATCAGTCATTAACCCAGTCATTGAGAGACTAAACAAAGCCACTTCTTTTTACCAAATCTCAGCTTATACACTTTGTCTCAAAGAAGACATTTTAGGAGAATGTTTGCAAAAGTCAATGTTTTCTACCAATGTATTCCAGGAGTCCAAATTTCAAAATGGATTACTCATAAGAACAAATCTCTAAATTTGGTTGAATTAGCAACAATAAACCTTTTAAATTCCACTGGGAATTTTTCTTTAACTCGAGGTCATTGGGGAAGGGGTAGAGAATACAATGTCAAATAAACTACATTCACCAACCTGTTTATCATTCTAAATGCAGAAACATTCAATAAGCATGTATTGAAAGATTGTATGCCAGACACTAGACCAGGTCCCTGCCATTGAGAAGCCAGTGGGGGAAGATAGGTACAAAACTAATTTCTATAACAGTACTATAACAGATGTGCAAAGTGCTGTGGAAACAAGTGAAACAAGAAATTTGGGGGGATTGCGGAATAGAATTTCACAGGGGAATTGACGTTTATACTGGGTCTCAAAATGGGAAATGCCAAAAAGACAAAAAGAGTGAAAGGCATTCTGAGTAGTGGAAGCAGGCAAAGCAAAGAGCTGCAAAAAGGCCTGCCCTGATTATAGAAATATGGAAAGTGCAGTGAAGCTTGAAATTAGGATGTCTGGTTGGAAGTAATGAAGATGAGGCTCAAGAGCGCCTGACACACAAAGTCAAAAATTGTGGTATCTACCTTGTAGACAAGGAATGATAGCAAACTGGGCTTTTAAAAGCAGGGGAGGGACAGTGACAGAATTATGGGTGGAGACAAAGCTATTTGCACCCTGTGGTTTGAGATAGAACCCTAAGAATAAACCAATTTTCCAACTTTGTTTACACAGGCCCACTTTGTTTTTGTCTTGAAAGTCCTTGATTAAAATGCAAATCCTCCTAGAAAAGGTGCAACCTTGGGCCATTAGCAGCTTAGTGCTGTTTGATGACAACCTGCTGAGGATAAGGCTCTAGTGGAACTTAGGCTCCAGGGCCACAAAGAAGGGAAATAGAGACCTGAAAGGGGGGGGGAATGATGGACTCCTGTCTATTTTTAATGTACCATATTCTTGCTGCCTAGTATGAGACTGTAAACTCTTAAGACCAGGGAAGGTACACTAAAATATTAAACCCTTCCATATCGTGTCTCACAATGCACACGATGCTAAAAAACTGTATAAATGAAGAGTAAATACTTATTGAATTGAATATATCATTGAATGAGAATAAAATAATGTCATGTCTTTATAAGGGAGGATTAACTGGCTAATTTTCAGGATTTAATGAACAAGGTTGTTCTAATTCATGTAGTTATATTACTAAGAAGGGTGTATGGATGGGACACCTGATAATGGCCCCAAAGTACCTCTTCTAGGAGGATTTGCATTTCAACCAAGGACTTTACAAGACAGGGGAAAATGGGCTTTTCTCTAATTCATGTAATTATATTCCCTAGAATGATGTATGGAAGTGCTAGCTATTTCTAAAGTTACAAATATTAGTGCAACTGAAAGGCAATGGACATGATAAAACTGCTTTTTCCATACAAAGATAAAATTTTATAATAACATAAAGGATAGCTGAGTCCTCATAATGTTCAGCTGCATTCTAGTAATAATAGCTCTTAATCTAACATGGTTATCTAAGCCCTTCACTCTCCCTAGTTAAATATTAGTTCTAAAAGCACAGATGCTTGGCTCTTGATCTCTGGCTCACTTTCTTTGGCCAAGTAGTCCAACATACTATTTATGTTTTCTATGACATATCCTCAAGTGAGTTTTGTGGAAAAAGTATTTTTTCTTTTTTTTCTTAGTGATTAATAATCTTCCTTTTGACATTTTACAACCCCGTTTTACCTTGTGCCATGTCAAGCTTTGCTAAATAGCATATCTTAATATGGATATGTAATTTTAAGAATGATTTTTAATTTAACATTTATATTTTGTGGAACAAACCAACTTAGATATTATATGTGTGAGGACAGGAACGCTGTGTCTTCTTGGACCCTCAGACCTATTTAAAAGAAGAAAAAACTCCTATATTGCTTTGTAAAAGATCATTTACATCAAGAATCAACTAATTGGGGCTAGCTAAAACATAAGCATATATTCCATACACCCAAATGTTTGCCAACCAACGTTAAACACATTCTCAATATAAAAATACATTTTTAAAGGTTGAACTCACTGAAACCACAATAATAAAGGCATGCAATGTAGGACACCATGACAGTTATGACCATTATCAAACTAAAACAGATTGAGCACTTAACACATACCCCACATATTAGAATCTTTCATCTTGTGAGTTCAACTCATATCTTTGAAACTGATTAAATATTACAATGCTGCCAAATGAGATATAGTTATGATTGGCCTTTTAATCAAGTAAATAAATAAATCTGTAGCTATTTATAAAGGTAAATATATAAAGGAAGAAATAGAAACAATGGTAACTAGTTTTTCTAATGTCCATTCCCCTACTTCTGTAGGCATCTCTCTAAAAAGGCGGTGTAACCTGTTTCCCTTTTTTGATCACAGGTATTCCCCTGGGTGCTTGGTTCTTCTCTAGACATGTCAGAGCAGGGGCTTGTCAATGGATAAACACTCCTGGAAACCTTGTTATCCATGGGTGGGATTTCCCTTTAAACTGGGAGATACTGCTTGCTCAGGAAAATACCAAAGATGTTTCTGCAGCAAGCATTGTTTAAGAATGTGTCCAGAAAAGACAACTGCTAATTAAAAGGTGGTCCATGTTCTCTAACCACTTTTCTGAAGGACCACCTTTGAAGCAGGGAAGTGCAGCAAAGACAAACCAAACAGTGATGAGAAACATATAATGAAGGCTTTGTTATGCTACAACAGTAAGGCCCTGCTGTGGGATGACTGAGTAGGCCAAAGTTTAAGCAATGTAAACTCACCCTTTACCCATCCTAGAGTTGGTTTATAAAGCAAGGAACTAAATAACAAATGCTGAACCTATGATGCTCAGAAAAATGCAAATAAATAACACATCTCATATTTTTAACAAAATTGTTTATCTTCCATGTAAAATTATCTCATCTACTGGAGACTTACTGACTTGGGTACATGACCATTTGAGGACTTAGCTCCATAGCTCAGAGATTTTTATCTATTGTCATACCCAGGAACCATATGGAAAGCAGATTTAAGGACCAGTAGTTAGGTCCAGGCCATTTTCCCTGGGGATGTTGGAGTGAGGGACCAGATCAGCCACAGATTACTTCTTCCTGTAGAGCCGTCAAGCACTTGCTTATTCTGCAGTTGCTGGGCCTATTTTTAACCTGTTCACTTTGTCAATGATTCTCACAGTCCCTGCAACCCCATCCTGCTTTAAGGTTTGATCTAAAGGCATTCAGCTTTTTTTCTCAAGAGCTGGACAATTTAGGTTTAAGTCAGTGGTTCCCAGCTTTGACTACATAACAGAATTACCTGGGGAGCTTTAAAAAAACACCTAAGTCTGAACCTAGTCCAACCGAATTAGAATCTCTCTTGAGTAGTGTCTCAACTTTCAGTATTCTTAAGGAGCTCTCTGGGTGTTTCTACATACCTCCAGGGATGAGACCACAGATGCAGGAGAAGGTGAAATCAGTCCCATCCTGATTTAAAGGGAGCTGATAAGCCTTTGTACTCTAATGCCTGAAATTTCAATTATTCATTCCTTTTGATAAAAATTGTCTCCTTCTCCAGGAATCTTTTCAAGTGCAAATTAGCCAGGGAAACTTTGTTCCTGATTCTTTAAGGTGAATGCTTTTTGGAAACAAAGGTTAATATAAAAGTGCTAAGTGCCTAGAGGTAAACAGAACAGGAATTGGCTTTGCAATGGGGAGTTGGGTGGAGGGAGGAGCCAGGGGATAAAGTTACCATCAAGAGAAGAAAGGTTACCGGGAGTACATTTTGCTGACCTCACAGTATTGCCTGGGGCCAATCCAGCTTTGTGGACTGCATATTTAAGACCTGGTCAAGTCTGACAGCTTACTTTAGCTGCCAAAATCATGTTAAAAGAAAATTTAAATATGTTTAGTAAGTAAAACAAAGAGCAGACATTAGGAATGTAGGTTTGGAACTATCCATAAATGCCCAACTTCTGAATATCACTCGCCATATGGATGTTCCTATTGCCAGGTGCTGTTTTTCCTGATTCTATTAAATGTTCTTTATTCCCACCAATAGCGTTATTTTATTTTATTTTATTTTATTTTATTTTTTTGCAATTCATTTGGTCATTCAGCAAAAATGTATTGAGCAACTAACTACTCCAAGCAAGGCATGGTGCTAGATGTCATAAGGAAATACAGAACTAATACAAAATTCAATTTGCAGTTGATTTTACAGGTTTTCAAAGCACTTTTTTCTCTCTTCTCTCTTCTCTCTCTCTCTCTCTCTCTCTCTCTCTCTCTCTCTCTCTCTCTCTCCTCTCTCTCTATTATTTTGTCCTCATAACGACACTGTGAGATAGGTCAGGTACCATCCCATTTTACAGATGAGAAACAGGCTCAGGGAAGGAGGTTAAAATGACTTGCCAAAATAAAAAAGCACAAAGACTTAAACCAAACCCAGTTTTTCTCTAATTCTAAATAGATTATTTCCCATAGTCTACAATTTAGTAAGGAAACATGCCATAAAATCATCTCAAGTAATAGACAAGTTAGAAAAAGATGTTCAGAGCGCCACTTACTAGGAGAAAAAAAAATGAGGAATAATAAAGTAACTCTTTTACTGAGATGAGTCAAATCACAGTGCCCAAAAGGAAGCCAAGTTTGGATACAGTTCAGGCCATCATCAAGCGAGCAGGGTGCAGCAGCAGCGTACATTCAAAGAGAGTGGCAATTTGGTTCTAGAGAATCATTAGTACCTTCTCTGGCTGGACCCTCAGCCAAGTGGCTGATCTTCACTGGAAGTAGAAACCAGCTCCTTCTGCTAGCCAAATCCAGGCAAACACTGAATAAACCTTGCCTGAGGACCTGTTATGATCCTGAGTATACAAAGACAACCCTTGCCCCCAAACAGTTCTCAACTGGCCTAGTGGGTGAGGCAGACAATTACTGGACCAAGTTTAGATAAAGGCTACTAGAGGAACACAAAGGAGAGACACCCACATAGTCTAGGAAGGAAAGGTGCAGTCAGTGGAGAAAGCATAAGGGCAGGGAGTTACTAAGAGCTTCCAGAAAGAGTAAGTCAATTTAAATCCCTAAGGGTAAGTGAGAATTAGCCAAGCAAAGGGAGTAGGAGGGAGCAAGGAGGCACAAGAAAGAAAACAAGGAGCACATTTAAATTCTGAAGATAAAAGAGAATAAGGCATATTCAGTAAATTGCAAGGAGACTAGTTCTCAGGGAATAGTTTCATTCCCAACCAGAACCCCTGGAGTGCTAAGGAGGGAAACCGAGGCAGCATTCCAGTCTCAAATCCCGTACAGCAATTCTTAGGCCTCTTAGCACCAGACCTTACTTTACTCCTATACCCTACTTGCTGTTGGAGTTGTAGCTACTGGTTATAATTCTTGCTTTGAGCAATATAAATTCAGGAATTGAACTTACAGTTGAGTTTTTATTAGATACAGGAGCTCAGAATCACAAAGGTGGGGGAGGCATGATGAGGTATGGGAAATAAGGTAGTAAGAAAGAAGTGAGATAATACAAATGCACATATGACCCCAAGACTGGACAATGCTACAGGAATTCAGATGAACAAGAGCAGGGTTTGGGAAATGACAACCAGTGGACCAAACCCAGCCAGCTGCCTGTTTTAATAAAGAAAGTTTTATTAGAATACTGTCATCTTCATTCATCTATGTATCTTCTATGGCTGCTTTTATGCTAAAACAACAGAGTTCAGTAGTCATGCTAGCCCTTATGGCCCACAGAGCTGAAAATTTTTCCTATCTAAGTCCTTACAGAAAAAAAAAATTGCTGACCCTTGCCCTTCAATGTACTAAGTGCTAAAAATAGAAATATGGAGAATGTTTAGTGGTAGCATAAAGGAGGAAGTAATTCAAAACATGCTAAAGATTTTCTGCATTTTCTGAGACTGGATAGTCTGCATCACCTTTGATATAGACTTAAAAGAATGGCAAGAGAATATTTTTTGATAGAATGGCTAAATAAATTGTAGTATATTCACACAATGAAATACTACACAACATTGAAAATGAATTTCAACTACATGCATAAATAATAGAATGTTACATAGAAAAAGCAAATCACAGAAGAATACATGTGATTTTATAACATTTTCCCCCTTAAATCTAACTTTATTCAAGCTAAAGGAACATAATTTCTCTGAGATTAAGGTGATAGAATGTGATAATTTATTTTAAGAATTTATTTGGTTAAATAAAATTTTGTTGGCTAAACCTGTATTTACACCTCAAGAATTTTTTGGAAATGTTACTAGTTAATGGAATTCAACTCTGGTAATCTTTGTGATGAGGACTTTGGTCAACAAATCTTTTTACAGAGATTACAGAAAGTTTTAATATAGCATTTGAATTTGTTAAGCAATTAAACTGGTAACTAGGCATATACATAAGAATTAACTACTCTTTAGTGCCTAGACACTTAATGATAACTATAAGATTTCAGCTATTTGTTTTGTTAGTTATATATATTAACTCTGTTGCTACATGATTTCTTGTAGAGGATCTTACAGTTGGGGAGTGAGACTCAGTCATGAGTGGTCTGTTTTCATGTGTTACGGGTGTTGTTGTTCAGAATTGTTCCATTATAGATGCCATTACTACATTTCTGTCATCAACACAGAATGTACACATATCATTAGGTGATGACGAAAGTGAGTTTATCTCTGGGCACAAAAATTTTAGAAATCTGATGTTTAATCCAAAAATTAAAAAAATATTTTTGTAGTTTCTGAGTCTGATTAGTCTTTTTTTTTCTTTTTTCTTTTTTTTTTTTTCAGTTCAAGTGCTGTGGAGTGATATACTTCCCCGACTGGTTGGAGATGACAGAGATGGACTGGCCACCAGATTCCTCTGATAACTTTTTTGTAAAGCTCAAAAATAGGGAAAAATTATGGGTATATGTGGAAAAAATATTAAAATATAGAAGGGAAAGAATAAACACAAAGTCCAGGAGAAGGGATTTCTCTGGGGGAAGTAAGGGGGAAGAATTTAGGTAGATTCAAAAGCATTGGTAATGTTCTAGTTCTTAAGCTGATAATGGGTTCATGAATATTTGTTTTATTATTTTGCTCCACAAATACATCAAACATATTCTTTTGCATGTATTAAAATTATATAAAAAGTTTTTAAAGTCAAAGACAGCAAGTGGTGATTTGTTGAACTCTGGAGCATAGCAGTTTGGAGAAAGAATAGCTGGCAGAGACAGCACATGACAACTAGGATAGATTTTTGGAACTTTTAAGCATTTCTTTTGGGTTCTCTGAAATTTCTCAGGGGCTAGGGGAAGCACCCTCCAACCTGGTTGAAAAATAGACTTCATTGTCTACAGGATGGGGGCTTAGAGTTGTCATAATTTGTATATTAATTATATAAATTTGAACTTAGTTTACAGTATTGGGATGTGAGATCTGGAGACCTGTGGGATCCTTGAAAATGAGTAGAGTATATACAAAGACATGTAAGTATGAGAAAAATCATGGCCCATTTAAACAAATTCAAATAGTATCATGCCATGTGACTGGCTTGCAGGAGGCCTGTAGAGGAGTATGGTGGGAGATAAGACAGAGAGGCAAGCAGGAATCAGATCATGGCAAACATTGTATGCTATGTTCCAGTTTGAATTTGATACAGCATTAAGGGCTTCAAGTAGGGAAGGGAGTAATATGATCAGCTGTACATTTAAAGATGTCCAGGTCTAACCTTTGACTACAAAAAAGGTGACATCTCTCCTCACTCCTTGCTCCCCAACAAAACTCACTCCCCAAAGGTAACTTCAGTTAACAGTTTGCTAACTAAAGATCTTTTTTTACACATTTAGCAACATGCAGAGTTTTGGCTTTTTTTTTAAAAAAAGGATTATACTATATGAATTGTTCTGTGACTTTATTTATTTTGTTTAACAGGAGATCATGGACATCTTTCCTTGTCCATATACATAGATCTCTGCCTCACCATTTTTAAGGGCAGTATAGTATATTGTATACAGATACACATACAGCTGTCATTCTTTAAAAAAAACTCTAATTATCAGACTTGATTGTTGTTTCTTTTTCCCCTTACTTTTGCTGGACTGACTGAATTTCCTTTTTTCCTTTTCTTTCGACTATTAGTGGAAGTCGTACACACTCTTTACATTCTATTGATGGTTATTTTTCAGTTTTGTTTACTTATACAAATGACACACATACATATCCTTCTTGTAAAAAAAATAGACAATGTAGAAAAATAGAGGATAAAATATGAAATATGAAAGTGTCCCTAAACTGTTAAGTTTAGTGCATAGCTTTCCTTAGCATTTATGTGTGTGTGTGTGTGTGTGTGTGTGTGTGTGTGTGTGTGTGTGTGTGTGTATATATATATATATATTTGTAGGAAGCTTTGGTATTTTTTAATGGTATCATTACTGTACACATAGCTCCACAATTTGCTTTTTAATTTTCATATGCTTTGGAGAACTTTCTATGACAGTACATAGAGATTTATCTCATTCTTTTTAAGGACTGCATACTATTTCGTAATACATACCACATTTTATTTAATCATTTCCCTATTTTTGGATATTTGGTTATTTTCAATTTTTTGCTTCTACAAACATGTAGCAATAAACATCCTATAACACAAATCTTTGTGCCTGTGTAGAAGTATTTCTCAGGATATATTTGAAGAAGTAGAATTGGATCAAGGAGAAGGTATATTTAAAATTTTAATAGACTGCCATATTATTCTTCAGAAATGTTGTGCATGCATTTCCACTTTCGGAATGACTGCTGATTGCCCACACCATTAGCAACACTAAATATTATCAAACTTTAAAGTTTTTTCAAAATATTACACAAATCCATTCTCACTATAAAATAACCACAACAAAGAAAAAGCAGAAGTGCCCTCTTGACCACCATCACCTGATATTTCTTTCAGGAAATTTATTTCCACCTAGCTATTAATTTTTTACTAATGGTTTCATTATGCTTGGTCTTCTTAGGAATAATTTCTTTATAATTTACTCAAGCTTCCTAGACATGTTCTTAGCAATTGTTTGGACTTAATTCTAAGTTTTATTAGTTCATTGACTCACCATTGTCTTCTGTGAAGTCCTCATCATCACTCTCATCCCCTGATCTAGATGACTGTGACATGGTCTATCCTTGGGAGGCTATGTTAGAAAACAGAGAATTCACTTTTACAGAAGCCCTCTCTCATGTCTGCATGATGTTATGGATTCATTGATTCTGGTTTCTCAACCAACTTTATCCTATTTGTTTCATATCTTCAAGAAAATCCTCACAATTTTGGCCTGCTAATCATACCCTTCCCTGTTATCCCTTGTGGTTATGGCTCTATTCTTATATTTATTTTCTTCTTTCATTTAAAGCTAATTTGGGGATAAAAATACTTTTGTTTGCACTAGCACCTTAAACTAGTAGTCTGACTCGCCCTTTAAAAATTACAATGGATTGAGCCCCTGCTGATTTAAATACCAAGAGATAGTTTCCCTTCAAAGTATCCTCCAGCTATTTTGGAGGGTTCTCCAAAGTAAAATCTTACTTGTGATCTGAACCAGGTCTTTAATGATCTTCTATTTTGGTCTTTTCATCAGGCTACAGTGCTGAGATTCCTCCTATGGTCACCACTTTGTGGGGAGGATTTTCACAAGAGATAACTATGGCTCTAACATAATTTTTCCTAAATTCTCCATATCGCAGGTAAGTAAAGGCTATAACTTCTAACATACCTTTTCTAAAGTTTGGGGAATAATGAAAGGAAGTACAACATAGAGAATAACTTAAAATTGCCTAAAGATGTGGTGTCTCTTGAAGCCTTGATTAATAAGTTCTTAAAAATACCCTCCCTGCGTTTCACCCTGTCTGTCCAATGGGCCGGGTGGCTAGCTCACCGTCTCAAGAAGAGCAACAGGATTTCTTTCTGTTATTGTTGTTCTATATGTAGTCCAATCTGAAACCCGAGGGCTCAGAAGAGCTTTTGTAAACAGTAAACACTATAGCAACGCAAGCACCCTTTCGTCATGAGAAGTTCTATCCATGGATTTCTTGTGTATTTAATAGTTTTCAAGAATGAGTGACAGCAAGTCTGACCAATCCCTTCAGGGGAAACCCCACTCGTCTACCAGGGGCCTGGTTGGCGCCTGAAGCAAAAACAAAACAAAAAAACAAAAAACTCAAAACGATCTAAAATTGATACATTTCCTATAATCTAAATCATTCTGGTTTTAATAAGACCACCCATGGGACACTGCAAGTCATCCACGGTTGTTCTGCACCAAAACTGGCACAGTACCTACGCTGATACTACTTGGGACTCCCCTGCCACTCCTCTGACACCACCTCAGCGAGGAGGGGGTGGAGCTTCAGTCTCCTCAAGTGATTTCTAAGAGAGTGGGGGATGGAGATAGAAATGGGAGCCCGCCAAGGGTGGAAGGTCTAGGCTCTCCACTTGGCTATTCCTGGCATGTGTGTGTAGGGGGGACAGGGTTTGCATTGCCCCCGCAGTGAGTGGCTAGAGTAAATCAGTTATCTAAAATTTCTTACTAGGTTGCTCCTTTCCTGATTCTTTGTCTAGTGAGAGCAGAATTTTGTGGGGACTTTATTTGTCTGTGCTGGTTAGTGTTTCACATATATCTTTTCCACTATTGTGAATGGGGTACATTTTTTTCCTGCTTCTATTTCTATTATTTCTGTTATTGCTAGACTAAAAGAAAGTTACCAAAATATAATAATAGAATGTTAATTGTAAAAACTAGGTGGTGGGTTTACTGGTGTTCACTGTAAAATTCTTTTTTTCTTTTTACAGTAGAAAAGAAAAGCTTTATTAGAAGAGAAAGTACACTTCTAGAAGTGGAAGTGGGCTTGTGCAAGAGAAGCATGGCTCAAGAGGCCTGTAAAATTCTTTAAACTTTTCTGTATGTTTGAAAATTTTTATAATAAATGTTGGAAAATAAAATAAAATAATACTTTTTCAAAAAAGAAAAAAGAGAAAGCTTTGAGATTCAGTATATCTTACATGCAGCCTGTATCAGTTAAAACTCTTGTTTACAAGTGACAGAAACTCAATTTGCATAAGCTTAAGAGGAAAATGGAGTTTATTGGTATTTATAACGGGGAAGGACAGGGCAGATCTCAGACACACCAGGATCCAGAGACTCAAATAATATTGGTTGTCACTCATCTCTTCATGTCTCTTCTTTGCGTCTCTCTTTTCTGCATTGCCTCATTCTCTAAGATTCTTCCACATGGTAGGGAGACAGCTACCAGCTGCTTTGGGGTCACATCCTTAACAGTTCAAGATTCAAAGAAAAGAGAAAGCTAATTATTTACCTCTGATTTGAAATATTCCAAGGAAAGTCTTTTATTTCTGGCCTGGGTCACATGCCTCTCTCTTGGAGCTGCCACTGTGTCCAACAGGATTTGATATTATGATTAGCCCATCCTTGGGTTAGGTGCTCAGCTGTGTGTGTGTGTGTGTGTGTGTGTGTGTGTGTGTGTGTGTGTAGGGTAGTGTCATTGTCCATTTTATCAGGATTATATTGAAAGAATAGTGAAAGAGGAGCAGATCTCCAAAGGAAAATCGTGCTATTACCGGAAGCAGGGAAGAAGGAATGCTGGGCAAACCAAAACAGCAGATGTCCACTACATAGACTTCTCAGTTTTAATAGTTTTTAAATTGCATTTCTTGGATTCTCAATGCATATAATCACACCATCTGCAAAAAATTATACCTTTTTCTCCTTTTATCTTGCTTTTAGATTTATACAGCTAGTTTCTTGGTTTATTACATTTCAAGACCTTCAAAACACTATAGCGGACATCTTGTCTTATTCCTGAATTTCATGGGAAATGACTTGATTATGATGCTTGCTCATGGCTTTTTGATACTCTTTAGGAAGTTCTCTTCTATTTCATTGCACTTAGAGTTTTTATAAAGAATAGCTGCTGATTTTATCAATTTATTTTTATTGAGGTAACATTACTTAATAACATATACATTTCAGGTGTACCATATTATAATTCAATATCTGTATATTCTGTTGCATGCTCACTACCAAAAGTCTAGTTACCATTCGTTAACATATATTTGACCCCCTTTACCCATTTTGCCCTCCCCTAACCCCTTCTCCTCTGGTAACCGCCATTCTGTTTGTATCTATGAGTTGGTTTTGTTTTGTTACATTTACTCATTTGTTACTTTTTTTTGTTTTATATTCTACATATCAGTGAAATCATATGGTTTTTGTCCTTTTTAAATTTAATTATATTATTAGTTTCAAGCATACAGTACATTGGTTAGACATTTATATAGTTTATAAAACGCTCCCCCCAATTGCTCTTTCTTTCCTCGGGTTCTCCACCCAGCCATTACATTAATGCTGACTGCATTCCCCATGCTGTACTCCCCATCCCTGTGACCATCTATCAATTACTAATTTGTACTTCTTTAACCCTTCACCTCATTCACCCAGGCCCCCAAACCCTCTCCCCTCTGGCTTTCACCAGATTGTACTCTATATTTGTAAGTCTGTTTTTGATTAGTTTGTTCTTTATGTTCCTTAGATTTTGCATGTAAGTGAAGTCATATGGTATTTGTCTTTCTCCGTCTGACTTATTTTACTCAGCATAATAACCTCTAGGTCCATCCATGTCATTGCGATTGGTAGGATTTCATTTTTTTTAATGGCTGAGAAATATCCCATTGTATATATGAACCAAACTTCTTTATCCAATCTTCTGTTGATGGGCATTTAGATTGCTTCCATATCTTAGCTATTGTAAACTGTGCTGCCATGAACACAGGGGTGCCATCCGACTTATTTCATAACTACTGATTTTTATCCAGTACCTTTTGATCATCCATTGACAGATAAAACTACATAAAAATTAAACATTTTGTAAGGAGTACATAAGTGAAGTATAGAAACCACCCAAAAGCAATAAGGAAAAGGAAAGACTGGAATGCAGACTATACCTTCCCTGAAACTATGAGATAAATGCTACATGAGAGCACAACTTATGAAAATGGAAAGCAGGTGATTAGGTACCTGAATGATGATAGCTAACACTAGTAGAAATCCTCACAGTATGTCATGGACTGTTTTAGGTGCTTTGTGTATGTTACCTCAGCAAAAATGTTTGTTATTTGTAGAAATTGAACCAGAGAGATCTGGATGCTCATGATACAGCTGATTCTGCTTGTGAGAATTCATTGAACTATACACTTATCATTTGCGCATTTCTGTATCTATCAATAATAAGTCTTTAAAGTAGATTAAAAACAAATAAATGAAAATGAACCAGAGAAGTTATAGACTTGGAGACAAATAGGAGTAGCAGAGTGTGTTAGAATGAAAAGAAGGGCAATAGAGAAAAGTCAGGGATTCTATTTTCCATATTAAGTTCCCAGAATATAGGCAGCCAGGCTTATATCCCAAGTAGGAGATTTAAACTATTCTTCTCTGGAGAACTGAAACACCCCACCCCAGTGAAAAACTACTGATACCCAACTAAAAAGCATCTTGCCATCCAATCGCCATACAAAACAGTACCCCCCCACACACACTAGGCACCAAGAACTTCCAATCAGCTTTTTAGTGCCTCACTACTCTGTATGAAGGGATGATCAAGGATTTCAGACAGTTCAGGGAAAGTTCCTGTGTGAACGCCAGAGGTCAAACCAAAAAAAAAGAAAAGAAAAGAAAAGAAAAGTGTGTGTGTGTGTGGGGGGGGGGGCTTGGATAAAACAGAAACTATGCAGGGAGCAGATGAAAACATGATGACAACTGGTGTTATTCTACTCCAATTAGTATATTCAGAAGAATGAGAGACAATATTATACTCACACAACATGAAACAGGAGTGAGTAAAAAAGAAGACCACATAAAGGCACACCACTGCAAAATTTCAGAATCTCAGAGGTAAAGAGCTGACTTTAAAAGCTTCCAGAAGTAGAAAAAAGTAAAAGGTACCCTACAAGGGATAAGGTATAAGAATGACATTGGACTTCTCAACAGAGATCGGTAAAGCTGAAAAGCAACAGAGTCATGCCTTCAATATTCTTAGTGACTATCATTTCCAACATATAATTCAATATTTAGCCAAATTACCAATTGAGTGTTATAATAGAATAAATACATTTCAGACATATAGTGTTCAAAAATTTTCCTCCCATGCACACTCTATCAAGAAATGAACAGAAGACATACTGCACTAAATTTAAAGAGTAAACCAAAAAAGAAGAAAACATGGCATCCAGGAAACAGAAGATCTGACAAAAGAGTTTGGAGTATGAAGATGGGGGAAGGGAGTCTGAGGAAAAAAAACCATGATAGGTTATTAATTTAACTGCGTGGAAAATTAGACTTAGCCATAGGCACAAACAGCTGCCATGCCAGGCTGCGCACTGCACAACTCCATTGAGCACCATAGAAATCTAAACAAATGAAAAGGAGAGACAAGGATTAAATCCAGGAAAATAAGAAGTTGTTTAAGAAAGGAAATGTAATCATAATATACTATACTCCTCATTGGTAAATTATTTATACATAATCATAATGATATAAACATAATAGTTCATCCAAAAGTTGCTATAACTCTATTGAGGACATGGAGAGGTGAGAATAAGGAGAAATTTAAAAGAGCTAAATATTCCACAGCCATACCACCCTGAACATGCCAGCTCTTGTTTGATCTTGGAATGTAAACAGGGTTGAGCCTGGTTAATACTGAGATGGGAGCGCTAAATAAATTATGGTACATCTTTGAGACAGAACACTATGCAGCCATTAAAAAGCAAGTTATGGAACTATGTACCCATCTGAAAGCTGTCTATGTTGCATTAAGTGGGAAATAAAATAAATTGTAGCCCAATGTGTATTGACTAATCCCATTTTTATTTAAAAATATAAATAGATATGTATTAGCCATATATATTTATGTAAGAATAGTAATAAGTCAAGAAAACAATGCAGCAAACCATTGGTATATGTAATATCTGGGAGATGATATTAGAAAGACAGAAGGGCACATATATTCCTATATCAATATATCTTTATCTCTACCATCTCTATCTCTATCTCTATCTCTATCTCTATCTCTAATCTCCTACAAGACTGCCGGGAGAATTACTTCTGGTAGATATGTTGATGGCCTAGGTTGGCTGAGTGGGGTAAACTGTGGGAGTAGGAGAGGGAGGTCTAGTGGTGGTTGGTGATCTCTGAGTGCTATTTCTGGCATTTGCATTAAAGACCTCTCTTCTTGGTGCTGAGGGTGGTTCTATTAAAAGTGAGTGAGGACCAGTCTTTTAAAAGAAGAGTCCTTCAGCTGTTGTTGGCAAGATCTCTGGGCTGCTCTGTAATTTTGGCTCTGCAAGGGAACAGGGAAGTCAGAGGCCTATCTCTTGGGGAGATGGATGGCAGAGAGCAAAAGCTGCTGTCATAGGAGGCTCACTTGAATGAAGTCTCTCTAAATTTGAATCTGACTTCTCAGGCTTGTGTGTGAAATTGAGAGAAGCCCCAGAGGGTGCCTTATCTTTGGGCATTGTAATTGGCACTGGCAGAGGCTGTTGTTCACTCTATGTGGTTCTGCAGGATATGCCCTGACAAGGGTACATGACTGAAAGGGTATGTGTGTGTGTATGTGTGTGAGGTGGGGGATGAAATCTAGCCTATACTCTGCTAATCAACAAGATTGTGCTCTAATGCAGAGAAAGCCACTGTCAGCAGAAAAAGGCAAGTTTTTATACTCAGCCTACCCAAAGGAGTACCTTTTTCTAATTTATTCAACTCAAGGGGGCACTTTTTCTTTTGCATTTTTTTCTGCTTGAAGGTGGTGCCTGTTAGTTGCTTCCTTGACTCTCTCAGAAGCACTGATAGGCAGATACTAGATTTCTAAATCCTAATGGGCTTCTATTTGAAGTCTTGAGTAATCAGAAGCTAGCATTAGAAGAGGCCCTTTCCCCTTGCCTCTCAGAGTGAACACTGGTTACTCTCCTTGTCTTGGGAAAATTGACATAAGAAAATAACTTTGGTCAGATTAGATCAAGATGGTAGCCTAAGAGCTTGTAACTTTGTTCCCATTCTACCTTCCCCAAGTCTCTTAAAAGATCAGAATGGCAAAAGGACCAAGAGTGGTGTAATTGAAGGAAAGTGTACAATCAGCAGTGCAGAAATTGAGATGAATCCCTTGAGGGTAGAAATCAGATATGATTATATTGATAAGAGATAAGATAAAACCTGTAAGAGAAAAATTACTGGAGCAAATTCATAGAAAATTAAATCTTGGAATGAATAAATGCAAGAGCAGGGGTACTCCTGTGGTCAATTAAAGAATTGTATTCAGAAAAGAAGAAGCAGTTGGGCCCCACTGTGATTATCCCTCTCCATCCTTCCCACACAGCCCATCCTAAGGTTAAATCTTAAAATTTCATTATAAAGAAAGTGAACTCTTTCTTCCAAAAGTTTGCTAGTGTGAATGTAGGATCCTAGGGAAAAAAAAAATAGAACAGATCTTGGTGAAATCTGGATTTCCACAAAATACATGGTAAAACAAAAGAAGAGAAGCAGCTTTGGCCAGGAGAGAAAAACACTGGAATCCTCCACTGCCAGAGTAAAATTGTTTTGGCAATTAGAAGAGAGCAGAGGGAACAGCCTTCCTGTCTCCTGCATACCCACCCACTTTAAAGTGAAGCCTGACAGGTCAGCACATGCACCCCACTTACACAAAACCCTCCTGCTCAGGAGACAGGCCAGTTTGGGACACATAAGGCAGGGGGATCCAGGCAAGCTATCTTTGCTAATGTACTTGTCCCTTATTCATTATGTCAATATGCATAGACAACAAAGGAGCACTAGAAATATTTGGAGAAAATCTATAACATAAAAGAACCAAAAATGAATAAATAGAACAATTGACCCTGAGTAGTGAAGGGGTTGAGTGAAATAATACACAGAACAAAACCCCAGTTTTCAGATTCTAATTTTCCTACATATTCAGAACATATTGCAGACATATTCAGAACCTCTACGAATTACTCAGGTATTATAGCAAAATGAAAAATGAATCCAAAAAATAACATGTGGAATACAAAAATAGTGGTGAGCAGAGAAACAGTAAAACTTTGAGTTGTCCAAGTGCTAGAAAAAAAAAAGAGCACTATATGAATCAGAAAAAAAAAAATAGAATTCAGAGCTAAAACTATTAAAAGAGACAAAGGAATATTTAATGTTGATAAAAGGTACTTTTCCCTAAGAACGTGGACCTTTATGCACATAGTAACATGAATTAAAGATATATAAAACAAAGTTTGTTAGAAATACAAGGAGAATAAAAATTTATAAATAACCAATCATGGGAAGAGATTCCCTTCACCTGCTTTCCTTTTCCTCCTTCCTCCCTTTTCTCCTTATGCCTTTATGGCCTTTTCCCTCTCTACTGGCTCCTTCTCCTCAGATTTTTCAAAGGAAATACATGAATATGCCCATATCATATAACACTAAACAACACAGAAGTATGACAATAATAATAGTTAGCATCTATTGAATATTTACCTTAAGCCAGGCACTGTTGCAGGTATGTTCATGTATTAATGCATTTAATTCTCAGAGTGACTTGGAGTGAAAATGCAAAAGGAAAACAGCATGCATAGTATGATCCCATTTATATTTCTTAAAAATGCATATGTACAATATATAGGTTAATACAACTAAAAACTTCTGGAAAGATACATACAAAACTATTACCAGTTATTACCTATGTGGAGGGAAGTGGAAGAAGAGAGAGAAGAGCTTATTAAGGAAGGACAAGGAAGGGGGACTTTAAGTATTGTGATTTAGAGAGCAGATTTGTGACTACTTGGGTTCGTGGAAGGCAGCTATGCTCACCACTATGCCACAAACGTCAACTGTGACTGTTTGAGTTCAAATCCAGATTCTGATACTTCATAGCTTGGTAACTTGGACAAGTTACTTAGCCTCATTTTCCCTCAGTTTCTTCATATGTAAAGTGGTAATACTAACAGTATTTACTTCTTAAAGTCACTCTGAGAATTAAATGCATTAATACATGAACACCCTCGCAACACTGTCTGGCTTAAGATAAGTATTCAATAGATGCTAACTACTATTATTGTCATACTTGAAGATATAGGAGAGAGGTAATAACAGATTGAGTAAGGTTACTGAGGACCCATATGTGAATGAGATCTGGAACACAGAAGGAACTAGACCTAGAGTGGAAGAGGACTATCTCTCATTTTAGCAGTAGAAAGATGGCTGTGAATATATTCCTAGTTCGGTAGTAGTAGGTAGTATGAAGTTGGTTTCCTACGTGAAGACTTTTGAATGGATTAAGAAGTACAAATTGGCAGTTACAAAATAGTCATGGGATGTAAAGTACAGCATAGGGAATGGAGAAGCTTTGAAAGAATAGGTGGGGAGAATGACAGAGTGAACTGAAAGTATGGAAGGATTCGCAGGAATATTGAAAGTCCACTTGAGTTTGGCAACTATGAATTCAGAGTGGTATCAATTATTCAACTGTGTGATTTTTTTCTTGCAGTATTTAACAACAATACTAGAGTGGAGAGGAAAGGCTGTGAAGTAGATGCCAGATCTTCAATGAATGAGTAGAGGACAGCAAAGAGGGATTCGGGGTGTAATCAAATGGAAACTCAGAGGAAGAAGAAGTAGGGTTCTTTTTTTTTTTAACCTGAGGGTGAAAGAGGAATTGTCTGGAAGTTGTAGTGTGGCTGGAAGAGGATTCTCACCTCACCTCCTGACTCTGCAGTACATGCAGTGTGTTGGTATAAATCACTTTCACTTGAAAGGGTTGTAAGGGAAGTTCCATCCTCATGGGAAAGCCAGGAATATCAGTGGATAGTCAGAGATGAGTTGGAGGATGGTAGGAGAATTTGTTAATCATGGAATGGTGTTCCAGGAGGCACAGCAGAAGCACCTGGAAGTTAAGGTAAAAGTGACAGGTCAGGTGGGAGAGAAGCAACACAGAAGGATATGGGAATGATGTTAGAGGAGAAGAATAACAATAACAGTAATTGCAGTAATTTAATAATAATAATAATAATAATAATAATAATAATTTAACAGTGCTGTGCATAGATTATGTCATTGAATCTTCATAACCTCATGAAGTAGAGCCTTTATTATATAGACAAGAAGACAGGCACAGAGTTTAGGTGACTTGCCCGAGGTCACATAGCAAATAAGCTGAACTGGGTAATTACGCATTGGGTAATGACAAAGGAAGACAGAAATGTGAGTGAGGCATAATGGGTTTGGCTTATCACAAATTTGGTAAGACGTTTAGTCCTGATAGTCTTCTGATAAATAGGGGCTCTTAGGTCTCCACAAATTTAGCTGTATTTGGGACTGGAGGTGGGAGCTGCTTTTTGTTGGTGTTCCTTATATTTCTTAGTATGAAAGGATCCAGGTGGTGGTCAGGGCAATTTATTTTCTTACCTGTGCTCTCTAGAGTAATTGGTGGTGGTGATAGTGGTGTAATTCTTAGATATGTCTTGCCCTTGTAGAGGATATGTAGCCAGCTGCAGGAGGCTCTAAGGTGTGAGGCTGAGAGGCAGTTTGTGGGAAAAGTGACCCTAATGAAAGATTTCACAGGCTGTAGGTACTTAGAGATGTGAGGCCCAGCAGGGGTCTGGCAGTGGCCCAATTCTTTCTTTCTGGGAAAGTAGCTCCTCCAGTATTCAAAACTGTGATCTAGCTCCTGAAGAAACTTTTCTTTACCAGAGACCTGAAGGATACTGATGCCATGCTTATTGCTCAAAGAAGCTTATGAAGAAGAAAAGGAGGCCTTACTGCAAATATCTGGGGCAGCATTTTAGAACCTCATGTAGAAATGACCCTATAAAATCCTCTCAAAATTCTAAGAAGACAAATACAATCACTAAATATTTAATGCTTGTTAGAGCTAGGTTATTTATTTTAGTAAGACGTATGATAGACTTGGGTTTTCTGTGTCCTATGCTGAATGTACATTGAGGACCCTTGTGAAATAAATTGCATAGAACACTTATGCACAAATTATAGTACAGAACATGTATGTCTAAAGCATAAGGGTACTTTATAACTATTCATTTCATGAATAAGTAAAGTTTATTATTTTAATTTTTGAAGAGGTTTGTTTTGAAGCATTTCTTCTTTAATGACATATTATTTGTTGTAGCAATGATTTATTTGAAGATGAGTTCTTTGTCAGGAGCAAGCCCTCAATTATAACCTTGGAAAAACAGAATCCACTTTATGATGATACCGTGTGCAACACAAAACTAGAAACAAATTGCGGTGACAAATGGGCCCTGCTTATGTATCTGTATAGGTGGGTTATTAACGAAGGTATTCACGTACACATACAGAACTTAATACCTCATTAATACTAATAACCTGACTTGGCATTTTTTATAATTCAAATTCAGTTTCTGTGATTATCAGAGTGTATGAAAGTGGATTAAAATATGTAGGTACAACACCTGAAATTAATATAATATTGAATATCAACTAATTAAAAAATTAAAAATTTAGCTATATATCTATTCCCATGATTGTGAGATTTGTCATAATTTAGATAGAGTATGTCTAATTTTTGTAAAATTAACAGTTAGCTATCATTTCTAACTGTAAATATTTAGCATAATTATTTTATTTATTTATTTATTTATTTATTTATTTATTTATTTAATGCCTACAGCACCTGGTCTTCCTAGGTGGTCTCCCATCCAAGTACTAACCAGGTCCGACCCTGCTTAGCATCCGAGATCAGATAGGATCAGGATTGTTCAGGGTGGCATGACCATAGACTCAGCATAATAATTTTAAATGAGTCTAAAATTACTAGATTTCTCAAACCAAAAGTTTAAGAAATTAGGAAATCCATCTAGGTGTTATTAATTTTGGAGTCTATCAAGTTAAATTTTATTTACTAGTGGAATATATAGTTATTACATTGTGTATCAATGTATAGATCAAATACAAATTATCTATTTTCACTCATCTCAAGCTGCTTAATAGTAATTGTTTATTGCTGTTATAATTTATTTATTGTTACATAGTAGGTACTCGGGGTGATATGAGATTTGCCAGGGGAGTAGAGCTATATGGCAAGGAGCCTGACAGTGTAGCACTAACCACAGCTTGGGGGCTGGGCTTCAGCTTTGCATGTTCCTGAACTCAATATTCTAAGCGTCACAGAACTGATTGATGCTGGGAATGCGAAGTCACACTAAGGATGTTCACAAGAGCATGATGTGTAAGCCACAATGCCAATTTATTAATTTACAAAGACAAACAATTGTTCACGCAGATTTGACAATAGCAAATTCTTTCCCAGCAGATCCTCATGGGAAGCTATAGTATAATCAGAAGATTGCTACCAAAGAATCAAGACGAGGTGAGTTAGTTGCACAGTTTAAATACATAGTAGTGTTTGATATGATGGCTCCAACCACCCATCTCCCCTATGGAGATTAGTTTTTGCTCCCTGGAGAGACTAGTGTATTTTACAGGTCAGTGCACATCAACCCCAATGCCTGGGGGTAGTGCCTATTTAGCTTTTGTATTTTTCTATACTTTCTTTGATGATCAAAACCCTTGATTCGCTCTACATTAAAAAAAATTACACAAGTAAAATGTTTATTTAGCTGTTATCTCTTCCATCAGATTAGTCAAGTATTAGTCTCCTAAAGGCCATTCTATCACTCAAAGAAATTACTTCTCTTAATTTATAGCTCAACTTATAGGTATGGAGGTGAGACAGGGGATGACAACCTATTGAATAATTCTCTGGGGTATCTCACTGTGGCCAGTGAATATGGTTGCCTGGTTGAAATACAGGATGCCTGATTGAATTCAGATCACAAGGAATTTTTTTCTATAAGTATGTTCCAAATATTACCTGAGGTATAGTTATACTTTAAAAAGTATTCATTGTTTATCTGAAATTCAAATTTAACTGGGCACCCTCTATTTGTATTTGTTAAACTTGGCAAGCCCACAAGTGCGTTAACATGAGGATATAAGGCTAGCCTGGGTTCATGTAGGTCAGTAAGCATTAATCCATTTGGTTGCCTCAGGGAACAAAAAACCTTTCCCACTAAAAAATTGCTTAACAGTAGGTCGCAACAAAACACGGAAGAATCTTGACCCTTTGAGGAACCCGTACCTGATACTACTGCCAATAAGTGCTGTTTTGATTGATTTACCCGCCCCCTCCAGTCTTCTCTTCCTGCAACTAGAATGATTACTTTATCTCTTCTTCCTTCTCAAGTCTCGCCCTTTCAGCTAGCTACCCGCTCTGCAGAGCTACCGGTTGCCCAAAACGAGCCGGAAAAAACGCTGACGTGTTCAAAAGAGCGGAAGCAGACAAATTTCACTGAGAATCGTAAAGTGCGGCTGGCTGGCTGTCTCCCTTTCCGGATAACGACAACGGTTCCGACTGTCAGTGCTAGCCTTCCTTGTGTAAGGGGATCTGCCTGACTCTTGCTAATTCATTTTTTCCCCATTCTGAGCCCTTCCCTATCGTCGCCCCCTTCATTTTGGATCATGTTCAGGAAGTAAGGACATGCTATGGCCTCCATCGGCTGCTCTCAAAGGTGGTGGGGATGGGAGTGGGGAAGAGGGCGAGAGCCAAGATCCTCTTTCTCTCCCTCGCCCCTGCCATACTTACTCCCTAAGGTTTTTTGTAGTACTATGCTCTCACTCGCAACTTGCAGCACTTCTTTTCCCTAACCCTCAGTCGGGTTTCTGTTCTCCCACTTTTATTTTCTTTCTCCTTACCCCTTTCTCTTTTGCCTTCTCTCCCAATCTTAACTCGGTTCCGAGGGTTTTACCAATCAAATACTTGCACTGTGATTTAGGAGCATATCTTCTTTAGTTAGGAGGAGAGCTCTTCACCCACTTCCATATGTTTATTAGTTATGAACTGAATAAAGGAAGGCTTGACTTCCTAGGTCATAGGAGTGAAGGAGTCTGGGTGACAGGAAGCACGCGGGCTGTCATGCCTATTGCCTAGCTGCCAGATTAACCTTGTCTTGAAAACAGCGTGATCGCCCCATAGGCTATCCAGTGTAAAGAAGACAAGAATTCCTTGGGAACCTACCTAGTGGGTTTGCCTTCCAGACTTGGTAGACGCAAAAAGCAAAGGGGGGACATGGGCAAAGGAAGGTGGGTTTTGTTCATGACATTTTGAGCAAAAATAAACAAAGATCTTAGAAATCCTCATCATTATCATCATCATCATCGTCATCACCACTTAAAAAAATCTCAGTAGATTGCATAGCCTAGCAGAGACTGATTTTCTGTTATATTTATTTGGGTTGGTCTTTTATATCTCAACGCTTGAGGGCTCTTTTATTTTGATTTGCTTTTTTTTTCCCCACAGGTTTTATTATAGGTGGGAATCTGTGTTTCTTCCTAGGTAGAGATGAATAAGATATTCCAGAAAAGGTTTTTTTTTTTTTTTTTTTGGTAGCTGATTACAGATTATAATGTGAAATATGCCTCATATCCCCTTGCAGTTAATTGTGGGTACATGACAGTTTATTTTAATATTGTATTAAGACATTAGTTGTGCTGGACAGAATAAAAGGGAAATGCTATTAAAATCTATTTCATAATTATTTTCAGCATCTAAATACTGTTTGGGAATAGATGACTAATTAAAACAATGCCTTTAGCTATTCTGATATGTCTACTTATAAATGTTTTTTTTTCCCTGCAAAAATCATTTGGCAGATTTGATGAAAAAGAAAATGTGTCCAACTGCATCCAGTTGAAAACCTCAGTGATAAAGGGTATTAAGAACCAATTGATAGAGCAATTTCCAGGTATTGAACAATGGCTTAATCAAATCATGCCTAAGAAAGATCCTGTCAAAATAGTGCGATGGTAAGTCTTTATTTTTCTTCATGTAAGTAGCTGAATATTGTATGATTAGTTGCACTCATAATAAGTGGAATTATTTTCACATTAAATAATGATAGATTAATTATGAGGTAGATAAATAGAATAACTCTAAAACTAAGCAATATTTGTATTTTTAAGTGTTTTTCTGTGTTTGAAAAGTGTGACTTTATGTACTGATTGCTTTATCAAGGAGCTAAATATTTTTATTTAGAATTGGATTTAATTTATTTCAGCTAGTACTTTAGAGATTTGTTTTATTGAATTATCTAACAATGAAATTAAAATAATAATATGTGCAATAAAATTGATTGTAGCAGGTCATATTTTTCCTTTAGTGGACTGATATGATAGGTAAGACAATTTAAACACTTTTTTTTGCTTGAATCTTTATTGAAATGTAAAAAGAGCTCACTGTATGTCTGTATATGCATGTTTTATATAATATATTATTTAAAGGATGTTTGGTATATACAGTTTTGAAATAAAGTATTTAACTTGGTACTTTGTGACATTTGTCTTACAGCCATGAACATATAGAAATCCTTACAGTAAATGGAGAGTTACTGTTTTTTAGACAAAGAGAAGGGCCTTTTTATCCAACCTTAAGATTACTTCACAAATGTAAGTCTTGTTAGAAAATATGCATTTGGGAATATGGAGAGACATGAAAGGAGCTGAAAGTTACTTGTAGTTAATTTTTTTATTAGTACTAGGTAATAAGGAATATAAAACTAAAATGAATCTTGCCATCTGTGGTAAACCTGTAAAATGCTCATTCTCACATTATGCATCCTAGAAAGCCCAAGAAAGAACATTCATTCACTCATTCGACAAATATTTATTGAACTTAATGTGCCAGGCACTGAGCTAGGTACTGAGAATATGATGGGAAGCAAAGACAGACATGGCCCCTGTCCCTATGAAACTAATACTCTAGTTGGGAGAATAGACTATAATTAGATAATTGCACAAATATATATTCACAAACTGTGTGATAAGTGCTGTGAACATTTTCTTTTAAATTTGTATCTAGATTTGCCTCATAGAGACAACTGTGTATAAGGGAAAGCCTTATTTAATTGTGGGAGTCCCAGTTATTGCTAGTTGAGTGCCAAGTTCAGGTGTTAGGAAACAAAATAATGTTTGTTATGTACCTACTTTTGCATATCGTTAGATAGAGTACATTAAAAAAGAAAAGAAAATCCAAAGGAAGATACAATTTCAGTGCATGAGAAGTTTTTAACTGTGAAGATTTCTGCTTTTTAAACCAATATGTATCTGGCATTCTAGCCAAGAGGCAGAAAGGAAGGTAGTGTCTAGAGGGTTCTGTAGGTGGTACTGGTGACTTAAGAAGTTTGGTTTTGGGTAAAAGGAGATAAATTTTGACTTACCTGGTAAAGCAGTAAAGCTGTTATGCAAGTCTTGAAACAGGTAAAGCAATTTAATATTTATAAAGGAATATTTATAATTATTTGATCAAGTGTTGATTTTATCAGGTGGGAAAAAAACTATGATGGAGAGAAATTGAGTCCTGATGGAATGGGAAAAAGTTTAAAATAAAAATATTTCATGACATTAAGATATTTTAATGACATTAATTCCTACTCAACTAAAAGAGAACAGAGATAAAATAATCAAATGTATTGTATGAATCTAGATTGGATCCTGGTTTGAAAAACAAAATTCAAACCCTCCTCCTCCCCCTTAAAAAAGATATGAAATACTTTTTTTGGGACTATTAAGGGAAATTTGAATATGGTTTGACTATAAGATGATATTGCAGAACTGTTGTTAAATTTTTAGGTATGATAATAGTGTGATTATGTAGGAGAATGACTTTATTCTTAGGTGATGTGTGCTTATTTATGGTGAAGCATTATGTCTGAAATTTACAATGGTAGAGGAAAAATTATGTGTGTTTAAATAGAGATAAAGCAAATATAGCAAAGTGTTAATGAACCATTGTTGAATCTATGTGGATGGTGTTCAGATGTTCATTGAACTTTTACTCCAGTTTTTCCTTATCTTAAGCATTTTCATAATAAGGTGGAAGAAAAAGATATTCCTATTTAGTAGTATTTTGCTGAGAACCAACCTTTTAGAACACCTTAAAGTTATTCTTGTGCAAGAAGCAGGATAATATGGTGGTTAAAAGCATGAACTTGGGAGTTTGGCAGACCTGGGTTCAATTCCCACTGCATGTCACTTTTGTCAAATCACTTAACCTGTTTAAGCCTGTTTCCTTATTTTTTAAAATGGATATAGTTGTATATTATATCTCCCAGGGTTGTGAGGATTAAATGAGATAGTGCATGTAATACACCTAACACGATTCCTGGAACATAGTAAGTGCTCAGTATATGAATATATGATAGCTCTTAGTGTAGTAATTCTTTAATAAATGTCCACTATTACTACATTTTGTCACAATAATTATTATTAAAGGGCAGATATTAATGAAGGTAGAGATATAGAAAACAAATGATAACTTGTGAGTAGTAAATGCATTCATTCATTCAGGTACCTTTTTATCACTAAGATGTTTAAATTAATTTGTAGTCTTGGTAGGAAAAAAGACTCACTTGTTCTCTGACTAGAGGGAGGGCTAGTGATAAAACATTAAAGTGAATAAATTTTACCAATTGTTGTTATTCCTAGAGAGCCCTGAGAGATATAAAAATTTATAAAATTTAAATTTAAATTTAAATTTAAAATTGTTTTAAATTTAAAACAATTTAAGATTGTTTTAAATCTTCCAGGGATCTTTTAATTGTTAGGTTATGAATTATTTGTAGGCACACATACACACAAAAAACTATTTTCTAAACATTATAAAAAGAATATGTTCAATCTAGAGATTTGGAAAATACAGAAATAAAATCACTGTATTCCCATGACCTAGAGATACCATTGTTAATATATCGGCATACTTCCATCCAATTATTTCCTGTGTTGTGTATGTGTGTGTCTGTGTGTATGTGTAAATGTATATATTTTCCTTTTTAAATTGGGCTTTGTTACGTAATTAAAAAAATTAATAGACATTTTTAGAGCAGTTTTAGGTTTACAGAAAAATTGAGCAGAAAGAGTCCCCACATGCTTCCTCCCCACCCTTCCCTTATTAACATCTTGCATTGGTGTGATACATTTGTTACATTTGATAAATCAGTATTGACACATTATTAAAAGTCCATAATTTACATTGGGATTCATTCTTTATGTTGTACATTCTGTGGATTTTGCAAAATGCACAATGTCCACTGTTTAAGTATCATACAGAATAGTTTCACTGCTCTAAAAATCCTTTGTGCTCCACCAATTCATTTTTCCTTCTTCCCTCTCACCACCAACCCCAAGTAACCACTGATATTTTTGGTAGTTTATTCTGCTTTTTCCACTTAACATTATATTATGAACATTTTCCAGCGTGTTATGTATTCTTCAAAAACATAGTTCTATTACATAGATATTGTAGCTCCACCTTAAGTCATTTATCTCTTACTTTATTGGTGGGCCTTTAAGTTGATTCCAGTTTATTTCTATTATATAGTGTTGCAATGAATATATTTCTACCTAAATATATTGTACACCTCTCATTTTTTCTTAGGATAAACTCTTAGGAATAGAATTATTGAGTTAAAGAATTTGAACCTTTTCAAGGCTGTTGATACATGTTGCTAACTAAGGAGTCCTAAAGAAAGGTTGTACCCATTTATTAGCCTCTTAGCAGTATACGGGAATGCCAGTTTTCCTACATTCTTGCTAGCACTGGGAATTACTTTTCTTAAAAATATTTACCAATTTGATAAGTGAAGGATGGTGTTTCAGTTTTATTTTGCATTTGTCAGAGTATTGTCATTTTGGGAAATATTTGTTCATGTCCTTTGCCTTTTTCCTGTTGAGTCATTAGTCTTATTAATTTATGTAATGTATTTTTCTTCTAGATCCTTTTATCCTGCCACATCAGCAGGTTGATAAAGGGGCCATCAAATTTTTACTCAGTGGAGCAAATATCATGTGTCCAGGCTTAACTTCTCCTGGAGCTAAACTTTACCCTGCTGCAGTAGATACAATTGTTGTATCCTTCTCAGGCTGTAACTGTTGAAAAATGTATTTATTGTATTATTGTCATTACTGAAAGATCTATCATCCAAAAGAACACTAGATGTATTTTTTTGAGGTTATCATTACTGTTATCTCATGCCTTTGGGGTTATATTTGAAGATGTGGGAAGTAACATTATTTCTTGAGACTAAATTATGTCTCATCATAGAAGTTTAATGAAAATATGTAATAAAAGAGTCTCAGCTGCATTTCAGCCCAGTTAGGGCCCAATGTTATCAGATTCAGAATACAGTATACAACTCTCCATTGTTAATGGAGAGTATATATTTGATATGATTGGATCATATCAGCTTGCTACTTTTACATTTGACTTACTCAGATACACTGGAGCAAAAGCACTCAAAAGGGAAAAGAACTTAGGTACCAGGTAGAATGTTAGAAGCAGTAGCGGGAAATATTGGCAAGCCCCAACTTTTATTTTTAAGTTGGTTCATTTTTAAGTTGGTTATTTGGGCCTCAGAGCATAATTTCTCACAGAGAAATATTAAAGTCTTAGATAGTCCTTAAAGATCTATTCAACTCATGATATAACTGAATAATTCTGTATTATTTCCATTTTTATGGTGCTTTTTCAGCTATATTCTAGATTAAATAGGTTTTTGTCAGTTAGTCTGGACAGGAGAACATCTTATCCTTTGTCATAAATAAAGTGGCCATTTGCCTCATACTGAGAAAAGGAACCATACTTGGTGGGAATGGAGAAATCACTGTGGAGTGGGAAGACCATTGGAATGAGCTTAAGAGTATATTCTGTGCTCAAAAGGAGGGTGTCATCTGTTGTGGCAATTATATCTAAGGGGTGGTATAAGTTGTATATCTTAGGAACAGCTTGTATTGACATAGATACTGGTCATATAATAGTTGCTCAAATATTTGTAGAACACTGAATGAATGAATTGAAAGTCAGTGGAGAAAAGTCTTCTGTTAAGGCCGTTACTTTTTTTTAATGATTTTTCTGTGTTATAAGTTTACAGTTCTGGAGTTCCTTTAAATGGAAAATTTTCCTAGTACTTAGCCTTTACTTTTTGAATAATTTTTATTTTGAAATAATTATAGACTTTTAGGAAGCTGCAAAACTAGTACAGAGAGGTACTGTGTACCCTTGAACCTTTACTTTTAAAAATATGTACTGCAGTGTTTAACATTGTAGATGCTTCAAATGATAACCAAAAATGTTCTGGTTGTTCTAGAAAGGTTGACATTTACATTGGGCTCTTAAAGATAGATTGGGGATATACTTATTGTTTTACTGTGATCTTTACATAAAACCACCATTCAGTGATTGAAACACTAGAACAGTTGATATCTATTTCACACTTTTTATGTGCAAGAAATATTTCCTTTTTTTGTATGACTTATTCTGGTTTTGTTGGCTTTGGGTTATATTATTAACATTTGACTTAAAAACCAAGAATGATTATTTGATTTATTCATTTAGCATTTAACGAGCATTCACAATGTACCCACAGACTCTGCTAGGTCCCTGTCCTTAAGGAGTTAATAGTCTAGGTGAGGATATAAGAGGGGCTCAAAGTGGCTTAACTAGTAAAGTTTGACACCTCCTTTTCAAGGCATTTTGATAGTTTTCTTAGCTATGTGTTTTCAGGCCATCATGGCAGAAGGAAAACAGCATGCTCTGTGTGTCGGAGTCATGAAGATGTCTGCAGAAGACATGTAAGTCTTATGTTAGCCCCCCTTAGCTTTTGAGATATGTGTAACCTACTCAGGAAGCATAAAAATTACAGGTGAAATTTTCTCTTATTCATACCAGATCTTACAAATATGTAAGTACAGAAGCTTCATTTCTGACTTTTCCTAACACTTAGGAAGCCATTGAAACCTATTTTGTCTCCGATTGCATTCTTTCTTAAGCACTCTGAAAAGAACCCGTGTGCCAACACAGCTGTTTTATATGTATGGATGTGGTATTTTAGGAGTTTTTTATTTAGTGTGATTTAAACTGGGTGGGGAGAGATGTTTTGCTACTAATTTTTAAAACAATGACATAGTTCGGCACCACACAGTATTTATCTAATATTTTGACCTAGTGGTATAGAATATTAAATAAATAATATTACCAAAATATAGTCAATATATTTAAAACCTCTGGAACTCATTTGATGACCAAATTATGTGTTAATTTTGATACAGTGTTAATTGTAACACTTTGATATTCTCCTGGTATGGTGACACGTTACTCTGTTTATATAGACCCACTAATTAGATTACTAGAATCACTTTAAGATATGAACTGCAGCAGAGTAATGTAGTTTAATGTAGACAATAATGTTAATGTATTATAAATACCTTCCCTCTGTGTGGCTCAATAATTGCTAAATAGCAATGCACTTTGAATTATATTTATCGTGACTAAGCCTATGAAAATGCATAACAATATGTTTATGTGATTTTTTCCTTTTATAGTGAGAAAGTCAACAAAGGAATTGGCATTGAAAATATCCATTATTTAAATGATGGGCTGTGGCATATGAAGACATATAAATGACCCTCAGAAGGAATGCATTTGGGCTAAATATGGATATTATGCTGTATCTGTGTGTGTCTATGTGAGACAGGATGAAGACAATACCTCTGTGGTTATGCTGAATAAATTCAATAGATGCTAAAATTCTATTAGCTCAAAAATTATTTTAGTTTTTCTTAAACTCAAGTTAAAATTGGGTGACAAAATTGGACATTAAAAGGTATCTGGTAAGTAAACAAACTCAGACAACTTCATGTCCTTTTCTTAGGCTAACGATGAAGGGCTGGACTTGGTCAAGGAACTTGCCAGTATATGGCTGACACTCTAGAGAATCTGACAATTTAATGGGCTAGAAGGTAGACTGGGAATTTTATCTGATTATCCCAAGGCACCTAGAAGTGCCCCTTCCCTCTTGTGTGTGTTTTTTGTTTGTTGTTGTTTTTAAATTTTTCATTATGGGAAATTCTAAACATATACAAAAGTATGGGGAAAGTAGTATAATGGACCTTTTCTGTATGTTACCTAGCTTCAATTCATGGCCAGTTTATTTCATCTATATCTCACTTATTCTTTTCACCCCACTTCCTGAGTATTTTGAAGCAAATCTCAGATATATCATTAAATCCATAATTACTTTCATATGTATCTTTAAAAGATGTGTTTTATTATTCTTAAAAAAAACCCCACAATATCATTATTGCACCTAAAAAGTTATATCTGGACTGTGCTCAAATATGTGACAAATGGACTTTCTTATTTTTGTAATCATTGGTTTACTTGAACTAGGTATCAGACAAGGTCCATATATAGCATTTGGTTGTTATTTATGTCTTTTTATATATAAGTTCCCCCTTTTTCCTTTTCCTTTTAAATTATTTAAGAAATTTAGTTGTTTTGTCTTAGTTTCCTCCCACATTCTGGATTTTGTTGATTATAACACTGTTAATTTAACTTGTTGTATGCCCCTCTATAGCCTGTAAATACATAAGCTTGATCAGATTCCAGTTGTTTATTTAGTGCCCTTTTGAAGCTATACAGATGCCCAGAACTTCCAGGTTTGGGTCCCCACTATATTACTCAAATAATGTGTATCTCCTATCATAAGTAGCATATGAAGGCCATGGACCTACTTCAGTAAGAACAGTAAGCAGATGGGAGTTAAATGAACAGTTATGAATTTACATAGTGATAATAGGCCTTTCTTCTTAATAACCTTGCCATTATTCTAGTGTGTCAGCCATCTTCATTTGGTTGTTTACAAATATATGACACGTAGTTTTATTTTTCAGATGGATACAGACATTTACAAGATTGTGGGGACCTGTGTTACAATTAGAAGTTGGTGAGAAAGATGAGGGTGGAAGTAAAAAAGATGATTCGGCTGGCTGTTGCACCTGGGCCTCCCAAAATATAGGTGAAGGTAACAGATCCAGGGTTTGACACTCAGATGGAGAAACTATTTCCCACTAATGAAACTTGTGAGACTTAGAGATTCTCGTGTTAGAATGTAAATATATTAATTTATAGTAATAAGCCTGCTTAGGGCAAACAATTAGTAAACAAGAAGTTTCTTGGTGAACATGGCTAAGAGCTAAAAAAAAAGTAGGTAATTTGGGGGAATATTTCAGTTGGGTTGGGTAAGGCTTGGAGAATTTTTCCTGTTTCATTAATTAGAATGCTTATGTCTGCCATAATCTTCCTTTCCTAGCCCATAAAGGTTCCCTGATATTTTACTTCCTACATCCTTTTTAAGTTCTATGTAGAAATTTTTCTGTTATGACAGTTATATTCTACAGTTTACCATATTGTTACATTTTATTATTTATTCCTGATGGATAAAAGTGTCAATAGTCTCATCAGCAACTCATTTATAAACCATCTTTTAAGGTAGGTTTTTTAAATAGATAATTTCATTTTATGCTGATTTACTGGTTTTAAATTCTGATATCTCCCCATTTGGGGGAAGAGGCATCCTATTTGAGGCTTATAACTAGTTTATAAATATACCTTAGTCATTTATGTCAAAACTAAACTTTGAAACTTTTTTTTTGTGCTAAGATAATGTTAATTGACCAAGGTTGTCTTTGGAGTGTTAACAATGAAAAACAAAGCACACACATATATTAGAGAAGTTAAAACCTTTTATTGCCTGGTTTCTGAAATAATTTATTCTTGTTTCTAACCACTGTTACAGTGGGTGTAGGGAACACTTTAAAAATATTCAACATCATCATCTGTGCTTGTTTTTCTACTATGCCAAGGTACATTGACTGTGTTGCCTTGGTAATGTGGACTAAATATGTATGTTTCCTGCTTGTCCTGGGTTTGAGGCCTCAGGTAATCGATGTTAATCAGGAGTGTCTCTCTATACATGGGAGACTTATCAGTTTCTAAACATTAGGTTATGCAGGGACCCAAATTCAAAGAGGTTAAACTAACATATCAGCCCCTTTAGGTACTGTGCTGAAAGGAAATTTAGTTTACTCACATTCCTGAGAATAGGAATACAGGGAGAGCCTGTTTTCTCTCAGGCAATGTATCTTTGTTTCATTTTTAGTTTCAAAGTTAATTTTGTGTCAAGTCAACCTACAAGGTAGCCATTTCTTTTATGTGACAAACTTTTACTGAGGCAAGGTCATTTCAGCTCAATGGACATTTATTTATTGAATATCTACTGGGTTCTAGGTGATGTGGCACAAAGATGAATAATACACAAGTGGCCCTTGTCCTTAAGGAGCTTCCAGACTTGTAAATTTACATTTTTAAAAATCTGGCTAATGGTGACAGCCCAGTACCAATTTATAAAGCCAGTTAGAAGTTACTAATTCTTTTCCAGTTTCAGTCATCAAAATTTGCAAATTACACATCAACCAAATATAAAAAATATTCCTTAGATTGTATCCAATATGAGGTTAAAAAATCCAGATGTCTTGGAGTTGCAGCAATTCAGCATTCCAACTTAGGTGGTTGTCCCATTGTGCTGTAATATAAAGGCCTGATCAACCCTCTTCTAGCAGACTGTTACAGTGGTTTGGTGGTGTTCTGTTGGCAGCTGCATTTTCCTTTTTTCTTTTTTAATGTTGTAGATCCAAAACAAACAGCTGGATTTATCCCAGGGGTAGTCATGAACATTTCAGTTCGAGGAATCTGATAGTCCCCAAACAGAAGGTCATATGGCATTTGTCAAATAATTATATCCAAGTTCCCCCTCTGTATGCAAATCAGCTACTGAGGATACAGTATTTCTAAGCATAGTACTTCAGAAAAAGATATAAGAATGTTAAATAACTAAATTTGCTGAGGTATTTCATTATAATAAATATTTCACTTTTTTCTTTTCATGAGAATATTAATTTAGCAATTATATATTAATAGGAATATGGAATTAATGTATGCCCAAACAAAATGTAAATGTTTTAACTTTGTTTATCTAGGTTCCATAATTTTGAGACTGTATCTCTCAAGGCTCTTCAGAAATTCAAAATGTTCCAATTTCTAAAGGAGTATCTACTAAAACTGATTAATAATGAAAAAATGAAAATGTATGCATCCTCTGTCAATATAACTATCACTTCTGAGGTCTCAAACAATCAGAAAGTTACTCAACTTATTCAATAACTTGTAAGAACTAGGACATTAAAATATATTTTGAAAGGCCTTCAGAACACTTATATTTAGTACGTTATTAATTATATTAAGGCAGTAAAAATTAGACTAAATATTATTGTATTCTTAACATCCCAGTCCCTTAGCAATAGTTCCTAATGAAATCTTGCCTGTCCAACAGGGAGACTGATGCATGTAAATGTATACTTTGTATATGTTTTTATACTTCATATATATACTTTATTATCTTTATAGCAGGCAAAAGAATGAGTAGATATAATGAACTATAAGACTAATTTCTTTACTAGAGTATTTAAACTAATTAGTACTTTTAAGGGACTATAACTGCATCAGAACAGGAGTGAATAAACAAAATTGAGAACCAGTTTTTAAATCTGTTGAGACTACTAGGCAGGTTGGTTGGTTAGCTGAAGAGAATATAATTTATATGTGGAAGGAGATACAGGAGATGATTCACTGGAAATTCTAATAATATCATGTTCATTAAACAGGATTAACACATTTTATCCTTGAACACTTTGAGAAATAAGATTAGTGAAATAATTTCTACTTAAAGTAACAATTGTTACAGAGAATGAAATGCCTCACTCTTGTGCAGTTCTAATTAAATGGATTGTTTTATACATTAAAAAAAAATCCCATTTTAAAAGTAAAATAAAGCATGACTTCCACAAAATAATTTTTCTCATATTTTAGGTTTTTAATCCATATTTTACAGTAAGTCCGCATCACAATTTTTATTGCTCTTGTCCCATTTCTTAATTTTAAAATACTTTAATTTCAGCAAATATGTTAATAAAGGGGACTTCTAAGGCATAATCATTTACTTTACTTCCCTCAAGTTCATTGTGTTTTCAGAACTCTGCCATGGGGGGAACCCCTAAATTTAAAAGATACAAAGATTTACTTTTCTTTCCTTCTAATTTTATTCTTTTATCACAAGGCTTGATTATCAATGATAGGTATGAACTTTTTAGTGAAATGATTTCTTCTGATTTTCATAAGCATAAGAGCAAAACACTGGGTTTTGAGCAATAAATCATTTGTTTTAACTAAGCACTTGCTTGGAGAAAGTGCCATTTCTACAAGCATGCCTTAAAAATAAATCAAATTCAGTTCCTTTGGGAAAGCCATATCAGGGAGACTTTGGACACTCTAATTTTATTCTTAATAATTTCTATTTTAAAAGGGGACACTTTCTGTCTCTGTCCCTAAATGCTAGGGTTATCCTATGCTAATGACGCCTTGAGGCTTGGAAACTTGCAAGATGATTTTGTGATGAAACTGCATTGTTAGATTGACACTATTAATAGTCCCCAAATGAGCTTAAATTTGAGACAGCTTTTAAAAGCACAGCATGCACTTTCTTCTAGTTTTACTTCTCTATCAACGGGGCTTGAAATGTTTGTTTCTGCATACTGACATTTTGACATATTTTTTCTGAAAGATTTTATATGTACTTTTTAGTCTGGATACTGTTTTCATTAGTTCGAATGCTGCTCCTTTCAAAATTCATTTTTAAAGCCAAAATTCAGTTTACTTAAATATCTGGACTAGACTGGGCAGGGTGAGGAGGATGGGTGGAGAGTCCTTTATGCCCTGTAGGCACTGAACAGCTTTCTTAGAGTTGACTTATCCAGGATTAGGAAAAAAACATGGTGTTGCATGACTAAGATCATTCTAAAGGTTGCTTGTGTAAGCATTTTATATTTAAGAAAATTCAACCTGAAACATACTTGAATATAGAGGTAGAAACAGCTTCATTTAGTGGGATAACAGCAACCTCTAACCCATCAAATTAATATTTACCTCCTAAATAGCTTTTAAAAAGAACATGACTGGAAATTATTTTTCACTGCAATGCTTTATTCTGTTTTAAAAACAGTGAGAGCTAAAATGTAGTAAAAACTTGGACAGCTACACTGTACTCACTTTATGTTGTTTTACAAGGTAAAATTTTTATGTATTGTAAAATGTTTTCAAAGGAGTCCACAAAATAATTCTGCTTTCTTGCTTCCAAATGCAGAGGTCTGAGGAGAAGGGGCATGGCCTCATTGGCTTCTGGGTGCTGTCAAACCCAATTCTCTCTCAAGTACTAAATGCCCAGATACATTTACTAGGGATGCAGGAGTCTCAATTAACTAGTGGGTTTTTTTTCCAATATAAAGAGAAACATCTTGATTAAAGTGTGAGGAGATAGAAACCCTACTGATCTGGCAGTTTTGGCTCCAATGATGTCTAATTTGCTGTGAAGGGGGAACATGATCTAAGTTAATGTTCTTAAAGGCAACTTCTGAATTTCTCCTTAAAAAAATCTTTGCATTATAGAAAAGCTGTTCAAGGAAGAGATGTTTTATTGGATAGGACAAATTAAATACACAGATGTTATCTTAAAACCATTAATTAGGGAGTTCCCTTATGAATTTGAATATTCACTACCAGCTGTTATTCACATCAATATTTTAATATTTTACCATCAAGATATTTAATAAAGAAGATTGGTACATATTACATATTTAACTGTGTAAAGTACTAAACTTGTAAAAGGGAAAGGGAAACAACATTCTCTGAGCGCCTACTATATACACAAGCTCTACTTTCATATCTTGTTTAATTTCTACGATGATTTCATGAGGTAGATTTTATAATTATTTTTTTACAAATGAGGAAACTAAGGCACCAGAGGGGTTATGTAACTTCCCTGAAGATACATAGCTAATAAATGGCAGAACTGAGATTTGAACCAAGTCTGTCTGACTGCAAAGCCTGTTTTGCAATCTTCCCTCATTTTTCATAAAATGTTAATCTCAGCACACAGTTGCATCACCATCTTTGTTTACGGGTTACCGAAGAAAGTATAAGTTGGCCAAGCCTCTGTTCCACAATGGGAAAATATGCGTAGGATGTGAATGCATGAGTGGGTTGCTTGCAGAGTCTTACTTGTGCTTCTGAAGGAATGTTTTTCTCTTTCTCTCTTCAGCAGCAGGGTATACCTTTTGAAACTGGACTCAGTCCTGAGGTCCGAACTTTTTCTGTTATTAGTCCCCTTCAAGCCAGGTGATATATGACCATTTAAAGGTTATGCCATTCAAAAGCTCTTGCTGGATGGTTTTAGAAAAGAGTAACAGGAGAGGGTTAGCTAAGAGGTGGGGAGATGAGTGTAGAGTGTAATGTGCAAAGGCAGGACTAGCAGCTGCTTTATGACTATCAATATAGCCAAAAGATAGATGGAGAGGATTAGTGAATATTAAAATTAATGACAGGAGTAGTTTATTTCAGTTATAATCTAAGAAAAAAGCTGAGGGGCCTACTCTGGATTTTGCTCCAGATCCAATGACTTAATTTTGAAGAGGAACCAATGATTTAATTTTGATAAGAAAGATCCTGTGATTGAACTCTTGCAAGGAGATGGCCTGGAGCCAACCTTGAAAGTCAGGTTGCAATTTCCATAGCATTCAGGACAACCAGAAAAATAAATAGGACTTTTAGAAGAAACCACATTTTCTCCCATTCTCATGTCAGCCCTGGGGTTAGGGGTGGGGTCCTCACACTTCTGGAATTTAGACTTGTGCTATAACTGTAAAATACACACTGGATTTCAAAGACTTAATAAAAGAATGTAAAGTATCTTAATTTTTTGTTGATTACATGTTGAAAGGACAATATTTTGGATATATTGCATTAAATAAAATACTGAAAGTAATTTCACCTGTGTCTTTTTATTTTTTAATGTGGCTACTAGAAAATTTAAACTATACACATGGCTCACATTATATTTCAATCGAACTGCACTGGAATGGAGAATTGGCAGTACTCCCTGAAGCTTCTTTCTATAGGTAAGTGCTTTAGAGTGGTAAATATGGAAAAGATTCTCACTGCCAGTATTCAGTCTTCTGTCAAGCTAGGATCAGTTTTTTTTTCCTTTTCTCCTCAGATAGTAGGGGGCTGGTGTTTTGACAATTAGAATGTCCCCATTCAACAGACGTTAAGTACCTATGTGGATGTCTCATCACTAAATCAAAACATTTATTTTTTTCAAATGCAAGCCTGTCACATATTAAGTGCATCCTTCCTCCCTTGCTCCCATCCATCCATCGAAAATCTGAGTCTTATTTTTAGGTCCTGCTCTTCCTGTCAGGGCTTTTCCCAAATTGCCAAAGCAATGGCATAACCAGCCTGGCCATTTTTGCATGGCATCAGTAAAAACTATCAAGGTCATTATGCAGGATAAAAGAAATAGCACTTATTAAATTGAGGCCTTTTAAGGCAAAATGACCACCATATTCTAATAGAAAAACTATGGCTTGTTTTATCGCTCAAAGCTTACACAAAGTGATTGACTCCCTGTATGAATCATGAGTTGGGCTCCTTTTGCTTTCCACAAAATACCAGGCCTAGTTTTGAGCTCATAGATACTTAATGTATACAAGGAATAATATAGGGTATAGATTCCACACTAATAAAGGTGTATTTCTCTATTTATGAGATCCCAGATATACACCATCATTTCATCCTTTCTAAACAAGTCATTGTTCCCATTACACTTTAAATACTTTATAGTGTTTTATCTTTGATGATATTGGAATTATTTTTAAATTATACTTTGGGAGACTCCTCCACTGAGAGGTTGGCAAACATTTATAAATTTCTTTGTAGGCCAAAAGAAAATTTTTTACAAAAATGCTCTTCATGTAACTACTCAAACAAGCATTGAATGTACCAATCTAAGCCATCTGGCACTAACAGGAAAACAATATTCTTAACAAATGAAGGGCTAATTAGTGGTACATCATCACTAGACTCTGCTTTCAGTAACTTTTCTAATACAGGTGTGTCCTGCTTTAAGAAAGCCCAATAGACAGGTCTGTTTAAAGGGATTACAGAAAAATCTGGGCATTATAAATCAGATTTGAGAAGCAATCTTAGTTACATAAAAAAAAATCTCAAGGGGTCTAATCTGTAATTTTTTCCAAATCCAATATTTTAATTTTGAGGAGGAATATGTAGTGATTGAACTTGTGTAAGAAGATGGCCTGGGGCCTGCTAAGAGTCAGGTTGAAGTTTCCACTGTATTTAAGACAACTAGAAAGATAAACACAACTCTTAGAGGAAACTACAAGTTTTTTCTCATTCATATTTCAGTCAGTGGGTCTCACGTTTTCAGAAATTGTTACACCTGTGTTGTCCAATATGGTAGCCACTAGCCATATGTAAAGTATATTCACAATTATGATCAATTTCCATTAAACTTTCATTCTTACCGAGTCTTCCTCCAATAACAGCGTGGGGTTAGAGTCACAGTTTTTGGCTATTGAATGCACGGTGATCAAATCTGTAACCATAACCTCAGTAGTACTATTTTCCATGTTACTGATTCAGATTTTATTTACAAGACTGGGTACAAATAATTTCAAAGAGCATATTATTTAAGACAACATTTTATAAAGAAATACTCATGTATAAAAATATAATCAACAACATCAATATGATTTAAAAGGCAATTGTTGCCTTAGCACTCACTAGGAAATCAAACAATGGAATGCATTCTCTGATATATTTATTATAACTATACTGTGATACACTAATGTAATTGGAAGTGATAAATAAAGCAGAAATTTAATATAGTGGTGTTGGGGGAAAGGTGCCACTTATAAAATGGGTGTCACAGTCAGTGAGATACTGTTTATCATTGTACTCACATTGAACATGAGTTGATCCATAGTAATTGCATCTGAGACCACATATTAGGGTGCCTGATAAAGGGGTTTTATTATTTTTTGAAACTAATAACCCTTCATTTTAACCAAAAGTCCCAATAAGGAAAAAGTCAGATAAATTACAATAGGGATTTTAATACTCTGATGAGCAGTAATTTGAAGCTCAAGGCCCTCTTGAGGAAATTCTTTTTCTAGTTTGTGAAAGCTGTGGGAGACCATTAACATCATGAGGCCAGTCACAGGAAATATTGAACTCTTAAATGTCTTACACCCTATGGGGGCTGATGGACTTGACTCAATATAGCATGTGCAGGTCCAATTACAGGACAAGTTAGCTCTAAGTATCGCACATATTTATAAGTACAGGCACTACTGTATTCACCACTGGATAAAGCTTCTAAGTAGCCACTGAAATTAGGCAAATGGTATTGTAATCCAAGGTGAATGGTGAGGTTAAGGCTCCCACACCAAAAACAGTTGGCTATGGTACAGCCATGAATGTGGGGAAATCTCAGAATTTGAACAGGTAAACAAAATCAGGATGGACTCAAATCAGGTAAGTGAAACTATCAGATTGCCAAAAGAGTTTTTCAAAGGAGACTTCCACAGAACTCATTTGCCCACCATGAGTAACTAAATCTCAACTGATATATTTTTATCCAAGCCGCAACTGAGAGCTTGATTAACTGAGAAACAATGCAGTTAAAGGACATTACATTCTTCATAGTCACCATTCCAATTTCTGTGTCTGCATAGAGAAGTACAGAGAGTTACACTGAAATTGTGTATGCTGAGGAATGCCCTAAATTAGCTCCCAGGAAAATTATTAACCTTTATAAGTAATTTTCACTTTTTTTTCTCAAGGATAGATTTTAACTTTCACTTTTACATTGGTAACATTTCCTTTTTTACCTGGTTGTGTATTTTGAGGAAGCAAATCCATTGGCACTGGTGGAGGCTTAGAACATAATCCAATATTAAAAGTAATGGAAACGCAGCTAAAAGTTTTACTTTACAAATTCACAACTAGACATTCATTTGCACATTTTAGAAAGCTAAAAAGACTTGTTCAATTTTTAACCAAATCAGCAAAAATATGTACCACAGATTTTTAATGTTTGTAATTTAGAATTTACCACATAATATTTATAAATATATCCTTTATTTTCAAAATTATTCTTAAAACATTTCTTTCCAACATGTTTGAAATTTTAATGTGTTTTAAGGAAAAAACAGCCTATTTTAAAACTACTACTAAACTTTAATGTGTGATTAAACCTTTAATGTGTAATTAGTGCCACCAAACTAAAAAAAGAAAAATAAAAGAAACATATTGCTGTGTCGGCAATGTAGTCGTTACTACAAATAATAACAACATATGTCCTATACAGTGATCATACACATGCTCTTGTTTCACTTCTCAGTCATTGTCAGAACCATTTGGAGGTAAGAAAACTAATGCATCATTGAAACTATGCCCAAATGCCCTAAGACGGTATACCCCATACATCATTACATGCATCTGATTAGGAGTCAGTCCATTAAAAGTAACAGCCATATCTGAACAACATCCTTCTACTACCAGGTTAGGGTGATTTGTCATTGCCTCTTTAATAAAAAGCCCAACAGATTTGGTATTAAATACATCTTTTCCTTCAGAATCTTCTGCATTTTCTGCAAACACTCCAGCATATTTCAGGCAGACTGCTAGCTGCTTATCTTCAGATATCTTCCAAATCATCCCTCCCTGTTCAGGACACTTTTCAGGGACACCGAGAAGGCTATTAAGTCTTTTCATTGATTCTATACTTAAGACAATTCCTCCTTCCACACTCACATATTCAAGGTCTCCAGATTTTATAGTGTGGCCTAGATAGAAAGGTTGTGATGGATCCTTTTTTAACAAAAAATACTTTAAGTTTTCAATAATAGCAAACGTTGAGGGGCGTGCAAGGAAGAACCAGTTGTACTGGTCTCTATATTTATCAAAGGCGTATTTGTAAGCTTTTCTCATCATTAACCACATGTCATTTGTTTCCATGTTAACTGACTCAAACACTTTAACATTTTCAGAACTGAAGAACTCCGCTTTGTCACAGTGTTTGGTCCAAGTCTCCTTCACTGCAGCCCAAAGACTCACATCTTTGGGTTTTACAAGGATGATACAATATACCCGAAAGCTCTTACTGAGCTCCATGCGTTCATCCTCTGAAATTTTCAAAATATCTTCTTTATTAGGAGCTTGTAGGTGATGATGCTCATGGTGGTACATTCTATTTCCATAACCAATCCTAATGTGTCCTAGCATAGTGATCAAGGCACAGAAAATGCTTCCCAGCATCACACCCTTCAAAAATGAACTGCTTTCAGAAAGCATTTTTCCTATAAAGAAGAAAAGAATCCTTAGGACACTTAATAAAGAAAATATTAGTCTAGTGATTTGATTTGGTATTCTTTATAGACTTATATTTTGCTCTTAAATTAAAAAATGTTCCCAAGTTTGAAATCAAGTTAGTTGCATACAGTACCAAGGAGTCTAAGAATCATTAGCTTCTAATTTATACTGTTCAGTATAAACCAGAACTTTGAAGCAACATCTCTACGCAGTATAATTTTCTGGGAGGCTATTTTTGTACTTCATTTACAGCAATTTAATCAACCTGGTAATAAATCTAAGCATTAACCTGAGAAACTAATGTTACAAAGGTTATCCATCCATCATTCTCCTTAAAGGAATTTCATTTCAAAGGCTTGCATTATATAAATACATCTGCATATATTAATAGACTTTTAAATCAAAACCTTAAATTGAACACATAAAACCATCTACAATTGGTAAATCACCAATGGTATCTGTATTGGCATTTTTGTTTTCAACCTAGGGCTTTATTTAACTGATAGCCACTGTCCTTAGGTGTTTTGAGTACATCTAAAGCAAGTTTCTTGAAATTGACACCATGTTAGTATTTACCCTTTTGTTCCTAAGACTACATAGTTTCCAATACAGTATCCGAACTAACTGATGTAATAAAACTCCATAATGAAAATAGTTAAATTATTTGGTTGAGAACTGAGTCAATATAGGCATATCGGGGGACCATTTATGAACACTTTTATTTCCTCCCAAGGCATTTTCTTATTCTTTGGAGAAGTAAAAGGGGGAAACTCCACTTTTATTTCAATTAGAAATTAAAAGAAAAGCTAACATTAAATACAACTGTTGAGATTTTCCCAATCTCTCCTCTATCTCCACAAGGAATGGTCCACTTAGCTACTGAGATTTCTCTTTGTCTGTTAAAGTTGAAAGGGGTCTTAGAGATATCTAATGTCATTTCTCTCATTTTACAGATGGGGGAACAGAGGGTACTGAGAGTTTAAGTAACTGACCCAAAGTCGCACAGTTACTCAGTGGTAGAATTGAACTAGAAATCAGATCTCCTGATATCAGTTTAATGCTTTTTCTATTACAGAAATGCCTCTACCCACATTATTGAGAATTTAATAAGTTACTGAATAACCTTGTTTTACTACAAATAAAAAAAGTGGTATTTGTTACCCATAATTTACATTTCACACACATCACCATACTGCTACAAGGAAACCATTCCTTGATTTTCTTCCAGAGGAAATATACTTTGGCGTCTACTAGAGGGACAAGGTGTGGAATAGCTTGGCAGATGTAATTCCTGAATAGGGATAGGGATTAGGGGAAGAGGCAGGATGGTTTTCTGGTGTCACAGAATGTGGTCAATAAACACAGATCTAAGAAGGAAAAGAGAACTGACAGGAAACAATATTAGAATAGTCAGGTGCACTCTAAAATTAATTTTAGATAGGATTTTGGTATTTCATATTATGCAATTTTCATTATTGCTGGCCAACATATAACACACCTGTCTCTTAGCTTGATAATGCATGTCAGAATTCTTCCTGATATGGATATGACTCATGGATCATTTGCACCAATTATTCTAAGGGGCAGATCTTTTTTCCATTAGGGTAGGCAAACAAAATGTAACACTGGAGATGCACTTGATAGGAGATTTGGTGTAGAGGAGGAAATGTAAAACTGCCAGGGGCATAAATGAAGCAGAAACTACCAGAGTGGTTTTTCAGATGTACCTTTTTAGAAGGTGAAGATGGTTGGGGTGGAGTATGGAAAAGGGAGGAGGAAGAAATGGAGAACAGGAGAGCGTGTACATGGTCATCTCAAGACTCCACTGAGGGACCGAGGAGGAAGGTGGCTGCGAATTTCCCTCCCCTTACTACTCCTCCCGCTGCACCTGTCCGGGTTCCTCGCGTAGAGCATGCTGGGAATGGGTTAGGGCCCAGGTCATCCCCTGAAGAGGGGCGGGGTAGGGCCGCTCTGGGGGCCGCTCCTGATGCAGGCCGATGCCCCCGGCACTCACCCGCGTCTAGAACGGCTCAGGGGCAGGAAAGCGCAGCTGCTCACGGCTTTCCTTTCACGTTCGTTCACTCCTCGGTTACGCTCCCGATCGGCTGCTCTAGATGCAAGAGGAGTCCTCTCGTTGCTTTCGCTAAAGGTAGGTAGAGTCAGGAAGTGGACGCCGCGGGCATGAGGCGGGACAAACGAGCCCTCAGCCAAGCGGAGCCACAAGCCCGCGCAGACGTCGGAAGGACAGCGCACACCCTTTCTCTCCGCCTTCTTCCGAGGTCAGAGAAGCACGTCCTGCTGGCGTGACCCGCACGCTCGCCTATACCCAATGGGATGCCAGAGAGGCGTGTGTGCGTAGGATCTGCTGACACCTCCCAGCTTTCTGGTGTGTAAGCCGCGAGGGCGAGGAAGGCAGTTACTCTCTGCAGCTCTTCTGTTAGACCTTTCATTGGTTTCTCTAACATACTCCTCTGTCACTGCACTCTCCAACTGACAAGAGGGTGCACTACCCAATACTCCTGGGCTGGTACCAAAATGCAAGCCACTGATATAGTCATCGAATTATGAGGGCAAGAATTCGCTATGGTTATTGGAATGGCATCTGAAACCCCACTGCCTGGAATTCTGCCTTCACTGTGTCCTTTGGTATGCTGGGAAAGTTACTTCACCTCGCTATGACTCAGTTCCCTCCTTTGTGAAATACAGAAAATATCACGGTAGTGCTATCATAGGAGATAAAATGAGATAATGCTTATAACTTCATCAGTGAAAGACCAAGCATAAAGTAAGCATTCATTAAATGTTGGCTATTATTTTCACTCCTGTATCACTAATGCTTAGCCTAGTACTAGCGTGTAGTATACATGTTTGTGGAATTAATGAATGCTAGAGCTACCCATGAGGAACCAGGACCAGAAAGCATAAGACACTTTCTAAAAGTTACAGAGAAATAAATGGCAGAGTTGAGACTAGAATCCAGGTCTAATAACAAGCACAGAGCTCTCTTTCTGCTAAACATGTCATCTGTCTTTAAATTCATTTTTTGTGTAGACAAGTTTTTGCTAAAAAAGCACAAATTATTACAAATATTTAAAACATAGTTACTAGGTTCCATCCAAATAACATTGAATGGTGACTTATTCAGGCCTGAGTTCCTAAAGACACACATATTTGACTATTAAAAATGACCCAGTTGAAGTAGAAGGTTTCAAGAAGCACTGTAACAATGAACAAGTAGATTTTAATCAATTAATATCCTGACAGCAGTACCCTAAGTTCTGGAGATAGAGTGGTGAACAAAATTAGCCCCCTTCATGGAGTTTTCATTCTAGCAGGGAAGAAAGACATTAAACAATTCATTACAGGTAATCATAATGGTGTTATGTTCTCTAAAGGAATACAAAAATGAATCTTAGAACTGAAAGGAACTTGAGACTGTATTTTCACTATATTGTGTTAAATAATATATATAATCTTTTCACATAACGTATATAAATATATGTGTATGTACGTACATATGTGCATATATATATAGTTAAGTGAAACAAGTTGCAGAATAGTGTGTATGGTATGATTATACTTTGATGAAAACAAGTACAATTTTATATATGTATACACATGTTTGATCTGTTTGTATGAGCAAGGAGAGTTGTGGAAGGTTCCTCAGCAGACTGTTATTGATTACATCAGGAGGTTGAGGTGTGGGGTGATTATTACCTTTGTCTTTATACATCCTCATATTTCACAGGTTATAACAAGCATTTGTTACTTTTGAAGAACAGCAAATAAAGGGATCTTTAAAATTAGAGGGACAAAATGGATGAGCAAAAAATACCAATAGAAATTCCTTTTAAAGGTTGCAGAGAATCAGTCTCTCTTTGCAAAAAGGGACCAAGGAAGGACACATTGAAATTGCACTCAGAATTCAGAGACAGTGATAAGTAGACAATTTTAAATGCATCTTATATTTTGTACAGGGAGGTATGCCAAAGTATTGCTACAAGATGTTCTGAAACAGAATAAACCCCAGGATTTTAAACACCAAGAGCACTGTTAAGAGATTCTCTAAAAACCCTATTCTCTACTTAAAGAAGAGCTTAAATATACTTAGCATTCGAAGTGATGTTAGTGAGATGATTCACTTGTAGTTAGGTGATTGCACTTTTAAAACACCATTCCACATTATAGCTTTAATTAAAAATGCATGCAATTAGTCTCTTAAAATTAAGAATATTCATACTCATTGAACTAGCAAACTCGCTTCTTGTACTCTCTCCCCCAGAAATTAAAGCACCAGAATGTAAGGCTAAATGGATAAGGGCAAATTCATTGTTTATAATAGCAAAAGTGGGGAACATCCACCAATAAGAGAATTATTAAATTAATTATAGTACATCCATGTAGTGGAATATTAAGCATAATTTCAATAACCCGCACTAAACACTTCCTTATACACACTAATCTGCACCTTGTGGTGGAGGGTTGCTTTTGAGTTCGTTTGCCTTCATGTACCCAGTAGGTAAGGCAAGATTGCATTAAAAATTGACAACACTGCAGTTTTGGTAATGCCCTCATGCCAAGTACACACATTACTCAGCATGAGAAGTCATTAATTTCTAGTAATTGGCAATTCATTTGCATATGAGTAGTCAGATTTTTGAAATCACTGCAAATGCCTTTGAGAAATAAGTATAGCTTCTATAGTTCACTGGAAAAATAAGTGTTGAAGAAAATCAAAGATGGATTGTTTTCTGCATAACATCTTTTTGGAGGGTCAAAAATGCCCTTTGTGTTTACCAAAATGAAGTACCTGTAATAAATATATTCACCTTTTTTGCTCAGAGTTTCACAGCTGTTCATCTTCAATAAATATATTTCCTTTTTTGAGCAAATTCATTATTGTTTCCATTTCAGTGCAGTTTGGTTCCTAAATGAAACTCATTTGTGTGTTCAGACATATTCATGCTTGCAATCTTGTTTCAAAATTGTTTTTCCATTTGATGGCTGATTGAGAGCTTTCCTTTTTAAAAAATTAACAGACCCATTTACCTGCCAACAAATATATATTAAGTGTTTACAGTAGGTCAGGCACTGTGCTAGGATATTGTTTCTTTTAAAAACTTTTTTATTATGGGGAATTTCAAATATCATATATAGAAATAGAAAAGTATAATGAAACCACATGTACTTTTTAGAAAGCTTTAACATCAGTTCAAAGCCAGTCTTGTTACATCTCTACTGCTTCCAGATTATTGTGAAGCACCTCCAGGACATCATGTCATTTCATTCATAAAAATTTCAAAATATATCTATAAGAGATAAGGGCTTCTTAAAAAAAAACCACAATACCACTAGACAACTAAAAAATGAATAATTCCTTAATATAATGAAATATCCTCAAATGACCAATAACATGAATGTCATGATTTTTTAATAATCCAAATCAAAATCCAAATAGTCTACATGTTGTGATTGGTTTTTGTGTCTCTTAAGTCTCTTTTTAGTCTATAGGTTTCTTCTCTGTGTGTCTCTCTTTCTCCCTGCCTTGATATTTCTTTGTTGAAGAAATCTGGTCATTTTTCTTGTACATTTACCCACAGTCTGGTGCAGATAGCTTCATCCTGTTTCTTTTAATATGTTTCTCTGTCCTTGTGTTCTTTATAAATGGGTAGTTGGATCAAAAGTAAGGTTGCCAGATTTAGCAAATAAAATTACAGGGTGTCCAGCACAAATTGAATTTCAAATAAACAATGAATATTCGTTAGTATAAGTATATCCTGAATATAATGCATGAGACATGCTTACACTTAAAAAAAATATTTGAAAAGCAATTTTAATTGAATCTGAAATTCAATTTTAATTAGTAATTGGTGATTCATTTAACTGGGCATCCCAAATTTTATCTGTTAACCCTAATATAAGAGGTCTGTTTGATTCAGTTTCAATTTTTTTGGTGGGGAGCAGAGTCAAAATTACTTCGAAGATGGTGACACGTGCTTCCTTCAGGAGTCACATGTCTGGTTTTCTCTCTTTGTGATGACAGTTGCCATTGATGCTTAATGCCTCAATCCATAACTCATTAAGGTTGAAATATAATGATATAATTTTTCAAGGCATATTTCTAAGAGGAAGTTTGGGGTAGTGATCAAGAGGTCAGGCTCTGACATAGGAAAGACTTGGTTTGACCTCTAGCTCAGCAGTTTACTAGCTGTGTGATCAGGGACAAGTAGTTTACTTCTCACAGCCTTAACTTCCTTATCTATAAAACAAAGCTAATAATAGTACCCATTTCTTAAGATAATGGGTATATGTGGCTTCAATACCCTATTCTCTTTCTTTATGTTTGGAAATTTGTGTAATACAAATGTTAAAAGCTTAAATAGGTCAAAAACCAAGTTGATTAACCTTGCCTATATCCATCTCCTGACAATCTTTTTTCTATTAATGTCCACTTACCTTCCCAGTCACTTATTACAGAAACCCAAAGCTCTTTTGGGTTCCTTTTTCTCCCTGACTTCTGTACCCAATCAGTTGCTAAGTCAGACTGAGATTCCCTTCACAGTGAATCCTGCTTTTATACTTTCTTGTCCATTCAAATTGTCACCCTTCTATTAAGTCCCTCATTACTACTTGCCTTAACTAGTGTAATGGCATTCATAAATTTCTCCCCATTTATAGTTTCTCCTCACTTGGTGTATATAAAGCATCTAGCATAGTACTTGGAACTTAGTCTCTTCTCCCTTTCTCCTGACTCATGAATTCATCTTCCTTACTGCTTAACCCTCTGATGACATCTTCCCCTTTCCCTGAGAGAGACTATTCCTCACTCCCTTTTAAATTGCTTTCCTCCCTATCTCCACTGGATTCTGCAACTTCATTGCTGCCTCCGCTCCACCCTAACTGCCAAGCTTTGTGGAGGAAGCATGTATGACTGAATAAAGACTGATTTCTCAGTTTCAAAGTTAGATATGAGCAGGATTTGTTTTTTCTAGCTGTAGATGAGGGGAGCCTTTACATACAGACAAAACAGGCATACTAAATGTGAGTAAAAGAGAAGCAAGTTTTAGAGCTGCCTCTTGTCTCCCCAACTCAGTGGAGAAGAAAAAGGAGGATCTCTAGTCCAGGAGGATCAGCTTTTAGATCCAGGCAGGATAGGGTAAATGCTGATGGCAAAGAAGGAGCTGGATAGATATTATACTAGCAAGCTGGGGGCTTCTTGAGGAAATACATCTTGCACAGTCTGACTGAGGGAGGAAGAGCAAGAACTGCCTCCAGTGGGTCTCAGGGGGCAACATCAGCAGTATGGATTGGGCAAAAAGGTCCTATAGCTCAGGGCTGTCTTAGAGAAATGTCTATAGAACCCATGCTTTTGGTGGCCTGGCTGGGTGTTGTTCTGTTATGAAGAGCAGCCAAACATTCAGGGACTGGGCTGAGCTGAAAAAGCACAAAGAAACACCTTATCTTTTAAAAAGAAAATGTGGCAAGTCAGTTACATTCTTACATTTTGAGGATAACACTTTAAACTGAAACCAAACTGCTGTATTATAATCAAGATGCATCTGCCTGTTTTATATTTAAGGCCCACAGGCTTCAACTAATTTAAGAGACCATCTGGTAGGTAAGAGAAAGTCTTATTACAAAATGGCATTTGTTCGAATGCTCAGGCTTCAAAAGAAATTGTACTGGGGACAACTAACCATTATCCTGTGCCAGTAGCCAGTGCTCTTGACCTTATGGAGAAAGAGCATGGCTTTGGAGTCAGATAAGATTTAATTTCTCCTCCAAGTTTCACAAACTGGGTGCCTTGAACCCAGGACTTTTGAGTTTTGAGTTTCCTCATTTAAAAAATTGGAATTAGATTATACCTGAAATTGTTGGGAAGGTTGAAAGAAATAAAGTGTCCCAGAGAGAGCCAAGAACTATTGCTTTCTTTCCCATGATCCATAACTTAATCTTCCATTTTAGTCCTTCTGAGCCTTGCTCTTCTTGCCTTCTTTGCCTAATATATACTTTCACATGCATAGACATGAGCATGACTTTAAACAGATCTTTGAAAAAAGGTCTAAAGAATAAGTTTTCTTCTCATACTGTTATTTGTTCACTTCTTCAGAAGGTAAAGAATTGAAATGAAATTTCTCTGGGTAGACTGGTCAGAAGACAATTTTTCCTCTTCTGCAGTATGGTAAGCAAATCTTTTCTCAAAGTCCTCCTGTCCTATATCTACATAGTTGAAAGGATTAGACCAGTTAGCTGGGACAAATGCCAGTTGCAGCTCAGGGACAGGAGGAGAGGGAGTTGGGGAGCAGGTTGGTTAGAGATAGAAAATTTAGGAATAGAGATGCTTTTAGATTCTAACTAGATAACTGCTACTTAGGTGACAGTTTTGTTTCGAGTGAGAATATGAATTTGGCTGTATTCCTAGTTAGAATCTAATGTTCAAAAATTTCTCTAAATCAAGAAACAAAATGAAAAACTAATGATTGAGATTGGCAGAATGTAATTACTGAAGCTGAGCAATGGATATGTGGAATTTCATTGCACTATTCTCTATACTTTTGTGTGTGTTTAAATATATCCATAAATAGAAGGGTTTTTTTGCTTATATGAAAATTATGGGACAATGGAGGTCACTCAAGAATCGAGGAGTTTGACCATCACATCAGTAAAGCTTGTAGGGGAAATTTTAACCAAAAGAATTCCTTAGAGGAAATATGGTGATTTCTATAATGCTCATCTAGTTAACTGGATTTATTTGAAGGATTAAATAGCATGCAGCTAAAAAATTTTCTGTATATAATATAAATTGACCTCAAAAAGCTTTTGGCAAGATGTCATAATGACTATTTTTAAGGGAATTGAGTCACCATAACAGTACGACCCTCTTTCCTCTGAGTAGATTTTGCCTTAGAAATTGGAAACAAAGGTAGAGATAAAGGAGTTTAAGAACATTATTTTGACGTTTTAAAAACATGATTTCTTAGTGATAAGAGGTGGGTTAGTTTTTTAAAAATAAAACTTTACAAAAGATGTGAAGGGAAGAATTGCAGTGAAATCTCCAAGTAGGCATTTATATGAAACTCTTTCTGACAATGAAAAGCTTAGTTGAAGATTTCTGGTCAAGATGGTGAAGTAGGAAAATGCTGTGTATGTGTCTTCTTATGACCACATCAAAATCACAACTAAACTACAGAACACCAGTCATTGAAAATTGCCTGAAGTCTAGTGGAAAAGAAATCCTACAACTAAGGACAAACAAAAGAAGCCACCTCAAGACTAGTTAGAGGGGCAGAGACACAGAATAGGCTTGTCCTACACCTATACCTGTGTGTAGCAATTAAATATTAGGAGGGATACCTTGGCTGCGGAGGTCATCCCTGAGAAATGAGGGGTCACAGCTGACACCAGGATCCCCAACTGAGGGTTCTAGTGCTGGGAAGATAAGTCCTCACAAATTCTGGCTGTGAAAATCAATTGAGATTGTGGCTGAGTGAGATGAAGCCTGCTGGAGTCCTAGGTGTTTCTCTTAAAGGGTCCAAGCATGGACTTACTCAGTGATGGACTCATTTGTTCTGAGCTTCAGCACTGGGGAAGTAGCTTGAAAGTTGCAAGGGTCATATGGGGAGGGGGGAACTGAGTTGTCTGGCTTCAGGGCAAGGACTGAGGGGCAGCTTTCTCTAAGACAGAACTTAAAGAATCCATTATTTCTTTGTTGAACCCTATTCCCTCTCTTCCTGCAGACTTAGGTAGGCACCATATTCGAGTTTCCATCAACTTCATTAGCTTTGTTTGTCCCACTCTAGTGATTCCCTGAGACTTCACCCCACCTAACTTGTGTGCCCACTCACACTACTTCCAGTGGATTTTTCACACAAACAGCCTATCTTGGTTCATGTGCAGACTTTCCTAAATCTCTCAAAGTTTCACAAAACCCAAAGAGCATCATCTTGCCTCAGTGTGACCCATATCTCTTGCTGAACAGCCTCAAGTATGGCAGTAGCAGCAGCTGCCCTTAGTCTGTGGCTTGGCTTCCTGAGGCACCTCCAGCATGTTTGGTGGCCATCTGCAGGTTGTTTGGTGGCTTATGCCACATGGCCTCAGGCAGGGCACAGGCTGCAGCTGAACTTGGCCTGCAGTAAGGCTCCTCCCTGGAGAGCTGCATCCAAGGATGGTGCACTGAAGGGAAGACTGGGAAGACATCAGAGACCTGCTAAAGAGAATCCTGCTCTGTAGGGTCAGTCCCTGCACAACAGCTCCTGCACAATAGTCACTGGCCAGTCCTCACAACAAATTAGCTCATGGGTCAATCTCTCCCATTGATGTGCAAACAGCAACCAAAGCTCAACTATAACAGGAGGACACGCATAACCCATATAAGGGACATACCTGGAGCACCCAGCTCAGGTAACCTGAGAGACTGTGCCACTGTGCTTCACAGGACACCTACTACATAAGGCCATTCTACTAACACTGGGAGACATAGCAGCTCTCTCTAATACATAGAAAAGAATACAAGGAGCAGCCAAAATGGGGAGATAACAAACATGTCCCACATGAAAGAACAGAACAAAGCTTCACAAAAAGAATTAAACAAAATGGAGACATGCAATTTACCAGATGCAGTGTTTAAAATACTTGTTATCAGGAAGCTTAGTGAACTTAAAGGAGCATATATGAACTCAGCAAGAACTTGAACAAAGTGGTAGAAAACATAAAGATGGGGATAGAAAACATAGGACCAGTCAGAAATGAAGACTACATTAGGGGGAATCAACAATAGATTAGATGAAGCAGAGGACTGAATCAGCAATTTAGAAGATAAAGTAGTAGAAAACATCCATTCAAGACAGCAACAAGAAAAGAAGAATTAAAAAATAATGAGGATGGTTTAAGGGACTTCTGGGACAGCATCAAGCATACCAACATTCACATCATAGAAGTACCAGAAGGAGAAGAGAGAGAACAAGAAATTGGAAACCTATTTCAAGAAATAATGCCTGAAAACGTCCTAACCTGGTGAAGGAAATTGACATACAAGCCCAAGAAGCACAGAGAGCCCCAAACAAGATAAACTCAAAGAGGCCCACACCGAGACACATCATTAAAATGCCAAAAGTTAAAGACAAAGAGAGACTCTTAAAAGCTGCAAGAGAAAAGCAGTTAGCTACCTACAAGGGAGCTTCCATAAGACTGTCAGCAGATTTCTCAACAGAAATGTTGTAGGCCAGAAGGGATTGACATGAAATATTCAAAGTGATGAAAATAGCTACAACCAAGATTACTCTACCCAGGAAAGCTATCATTTAGAATCAAAGGACAGATAAAGAGCTCCCTAGACAAGAAAAAGCTAAAGAAGTTATCACTACCAAACCGTTATTACAAGAAATTTTAAAAGAATTTCTTTAAGAAAAATAAAACAAAAAAGATAAAAAAATATGAATAATAAAATGGTAATAAGTACATGTCTAGCAATAATTAGTTTAAATATAAATGTATTAAATACTCTAATCAAAAGATAGGGTGCTGAATGGATAAAAAAACAAGATTCTTATGTATGCTGTCTACAAGAGACTCACTTCAGATTGAAAGACACACAGACTGAAGGTAAAGGGATGGAAAAAGATATTTCATGAAAATGAAATGAGAAAAAAAGCTGGAGTATCAATATTTATACCAGACAAAATAGACTTTAAAACAAAGGCTATAACAAGGGACAAAGAAGGACCCTGTAATCCCACTTCTGGGTATTTATCCAAAGAAACCAAAAACAGTACTTTGAAGGGACATATGCATCCATATGTTCATTGTAGCATTATTTAAAATAGCCAAGATATGGAGGCAACCTAGGTGTCCATGAAGAGATGAATGGATAAAGAAGTGGTACATATCTACAATGGAATATTATTCAGCCATAAAAAAGAACAAAATCTTGTCATCTGCAACAACATGGATGGACCTAGAAGGTATTGTGCTGAGTAGAGTAAGTCAGACAGAGAAAAAAATGACATGTGATTTCACTTATGTTAGAACCTAAAGAAGAAAACAAACAAACAAACAAAACAGAAATTAAGTCACAGATAGAGAGAACAATTTGACGGTTGTCAGATTGGTATAGGGGAAAAGGGAAAGGAATTAAGAAGTACAAATTGGTAGTTACAAAATGGTCATAGGGATGTAAAGTATAGGAATATAATCAATAATATTGTAAAAACGATGCAGGGCCAGATGTGTACTAGATTTATCAGGGTGATCACTTTATAAGTTATATGTCTAAATAGTATGTTGTACACCTGAAACTAATATTGGATATCAACTGTAATTGAAAAATAAACATTAAAAAATAGTTGATGGGAATAAAGGAAATCTCAGGGGCATGGACATACACTCATTATTGAATGATCTAAAGATAATTTACATATTTTACATAATTTACACTTTTGCATTTGATGATAGAGTAGTGGCTGGATTGATTGTGGAACTCAGAATAGAAATTTCTCTTGCTGGGATTGACATTTTGGAAGGTATGGGCAGATACTCTAATATGGACACCCACAATCCATCATGTGAGATGGATCCAAGCTCTGTGAGAGAGTGTAAATCTAAAATCTTGTAGGGGAGAAAATAGTCTGCCCTCAGAGGTTTCCCCTCCCCTTCCAAGGAGAGGGTTGATTGGCTTGATGACTGTGGGAAAAAATGATTCAACCCCCCTCTTTTGAGAGTTTTTTCTTTTCTACTTTAAGGAAGATAAATGAGAGTGGCAAGTTCTCCTGGTGGTGGTGGTGATAGATCAACACATTTCAAGATGAGAGCTGAAGAGGCAAGCTATACTGCAAGCTATACTGATGACAGGACCAGCTACATAATTTGCAGAACCCAGTGCAAAATGAAAATGTGGGGCTCCTTGCTCATGAATTATTTAGAATTTTAAGATAGTGACAGCAAAATATTAAACTGAACATGGGCTCTCTAAGTTCAGGACTCTGTGTGACAACACATATTGTATTTCCATCAAGCTGACCTTACTTTTAGTGATAGTAAAAATTTATAAGAGGTAATAGATAGGTATAAAACATAGAACCAAGCTCATCTAAAATTCCACTACCTAGAAAGAACCATCTTTATCATTTTGGGGTGTGTGTATATATACACACATACACATACATATATATGTATGTGTATATATGTATGTGTATGTGTGTGTGTGTGTATATCTCCCAGAAATTTTCTATATACATATACATGTGTAGACACATTCATACAATTTTTATACTATAGAAATGATGTATTATACATTCTCTACTGTGGCCTTTAAAAAACATATTACATTTTAGAGAGTTTTCTATGTTAGTAAATATAAATCATTTCAATCTTATTGTGGGGGAGGAAAAATAACTTTCCTTATACTTTCCTAAGTTCTTCCAGCTGGTCTAATAATGAAATTAACATGAGACATTAATAGGAGAAGATGACAACATTTATTATGGATGTACATGTGGGGGTTCCATAAGAATGTGAGACCTGAGGACATATTAGGCAGTCGAGGCTTATATGCCATTCTGGATTAAGGAGACAGAAGAAGGGGTCTGGAATTTCAAAGGGAAAGTAGGCAATTCACAGATAGGTGAGAAAGAGCAAACATGTGGTAAACAAATTTGTGCCAGGCCACTCAGAAACAATGGGACACAGAGGAGGGTCTAATAGACATTGCTTGGTTTCTCCCTGTCTGCCACACTTAGATCATATTATGCTAAGGTGATAGCTTCCTTTCTTTAATCAGGTTTTCTGTCTGAATTCTTTTAGTCAGATAAAAGGGGGAGGTTCAAAGGCTCTTTTTGAGTCTTTTGTTTCCTAAAAATAACCAGTTTAAAATACTAAATATACCAAAGAGGCATATTTTGGGGAGGGAAACTCTATTCCCCCTCACTATTATATAGAGATTCCATGTTCCATTTAACCAAACCCTACTGTTAGGTGTTTGAACAGTCTTGATCCTTTCATTATTAAATATGATGCAAATTATATGTCTATAAAGTTGAGTGAGGACTGAATAAGTCAATCAATGCAAAGCACTTCACAGAATATTTGGCAAATAGCAAGCTCCTTATAAATATTAGTATTATATTGTCAAAATAGCCCCCATGTCAAGGCAGATTACATTTTCAACAGCAGGGTGAGAGGGCTTGGTTTCCCTAAATCCTTACCAGTTCTTTCAATTTTTGCCTTTTGTCTTTGTTCCTGTGTGAATGACCTGGATATGTTCTATAATGGTTCTATTATTGGATTACTCATGCTTTGAAATTTTTAATTAATATTTGTTTTGGGGCTATCATTCCTTGGTAATAAGAATAACAAGTGCTTTTTTTTTCTAGTATTCTGTTCGATGTTTGGTTTTGTTTGACTTAAGTACACAGATGATTTAAGGTTTAATATAGTACAGTTAGGAGTGACGTCAGAAACATGGTAGAGTAAGAGATGTCCCTAGATCACTCTCCTTGAAACAACAGTAAGCTAAACATCTAAAACTCAACAAAAAACACCCAAACATCACACCAACACATCTGATCATGGGATCTGCACATAAGAGCTACCACAGGTCAGAACTCTGGGATTCTGGTGCTGGACTGGGAGAAACAAAGAAGCTGCCTCTCACAGCCAGAGCTCTCTGCAGGAAGAGAGGGAGGGGTGAAGGTGTGCTGGGTTTTCTGAACAGCCCTGCCTGACAAAGCTGTGAGCTCCATGTGGCCGGTGGCAGTGCCCAGGGTTCAGGGCAGAAAGCAGAGAAGTGCGGATGGCAGAAAAACAACAGTTGATTTTTACCAGCTTCGGTTGTAAAATGAGAGGCTGAGCCACAGCCCCAATCCCCCAAAAAAGAGGGCCCCTCCCTCTGAGACTAAACATCATGGAGCCGCAGGGGAATCTGAGCAAATGCTACCTAACTGTCACTAACACAGAGAGGGACAGAAACGGAGGGTAGCAAGCATGATTGGATATCTATAAGAAAAAAAGGCATTATTAGGACTTTAAATAAAGCAGGGATCTAAGAAGCTTGTTTATATGGGCTCGTTCTTGTTTTTGAGATAGGCCTATAATGATATGAACTTTCTTCTTATGACTGCTTTGGCCGTGTCCCAAAAGTTTTGATATGTTGTACTATCATTATCATTCATTTCTATGTATTTCTTGATATCTTTTTACTTTTTCTCTGACCCAGTTATTCATGTACAGTAGCATGTTGTTTAATCTCCATGTATTTGTGGTTCTTTCTGCTTTCTTTTTATAGTTGATCTCTAGCTTCAAAGCATTATGATCAGAGAATATGGTTGGTATGATTTCAACTTTCTTATATTTGTTGAGGCTATCTCTGTGTCCCAGTATGTGGTTGATCCTTGAGAATGTTCCATGTATACCTGAAAAGGATGTATAAGTAGCAGTTTTGGGATGGAAGGCTCTGTAAATGTCAATTATGTCCAGCTTGTCTAATGTGTCATTTAAGGATGTTATTTCTTATTGATTTTCTGTTTGGATGATCTGTCCATATCCAAGAGTCAGGTATTTAGGTCCCTTACTATGATAGTGTTTTGGTCTGTTTCTTCCTTTAGTTCTATTAGTAATTGCTTTACGTATTTCAGGGCTGCCAGCTTGGGAGCATAGATATTAATAAGTGCTATGTCTTTTTGGTGTATGATTCCCTTTATCATTATGAAGTGTCCCTCAATGTCTTTCTTTACCTTTTTTATTTTGAAATCTATTTCGTGTGATATTAGTACCACTACTCCTGTTTTTCTCTGAGTGCCATTTGCTTGAAATATCATTTTCCACCCTTTCACTTTGAGTCTATATTTGTCTTTGGAGCTGAGATGTGTCTCCTGCTGGCAGCATATGGTTGGGTTTTGTTTCTTGATCCCATCTGCAACTGTGTGCCTTTTTATTGATGAGTTCAGTCCATTTACATTTAGGGTGATTATTGAAATATGAGGTTTTCCTATAACCATTTTCTGTTTTGCTTTTTGATAGCTCAGTGTTTCCATTGCTTCCTTGTCCTTTGTGTCTTTTTTTTTTATCCTGGTTGGATTTTGTGGATTTTCTTTCTAGTCCTTCTTATTTTATGTTATATACTTCAGTTCTGAATCTTTGGTGTGTGGTTACCATTATGAATATATAAAGGATAGTTACATATATATAGTCATACATTTTATTTTGTGTGTGCCTTATCTCCATTCCCCTTTGTGAATGTGGATCTTTGAATCCTCTCCTTTTCAGTCATTGTTGTCTCAATTTGTCCCTATGTATGCTGAATATTCATTACTATCTCGCTATAGCAAATCTCTTCTTATTGCTTAAGCTTACAATGCCCTGTTTTTAGTAAGAGTTGCAGTCCTCTGCTTCTATCTGCCTGCTAGTCACCTTACTCATAGTTTTTTTTTGTCATTTTATTTTATGTGAGCTGACCCCTTTTAGTATTTCCTGTAATGCAGGCCTCATAGTGGAGAATTCCCTCAATTTGTGTATGTTTGCAAATGTCTTTATTTCTCCTTCATATCTAAAGGAGAGCTTTGCTGGATACATTATTCTTGGCTGCTAGTTCCTTTCATTTAATAGTTGAATATTTGATTCCACTCCTTTCTGGCTTGTAATGTTTGTGTTGAGAAGTCCGACAATAATCTAATGGATTTTTCATTTATAGGTTAGTCTTCTTTTCCCTGGCTGCCCTGAGAATTCTATCTTTGTCATTGATTTTTGATAATTTTAATACAATGTGTCTTGGAGAAGGCCTTTTTGGGTTGAGATAATTGGGTGTTCTGTTGACTTCCTGAATTCCAAGGTCTAGCTCACGCCTTACATTTGGGAATTTTTCATCGATGATTTGTCTGAAAATGTTTTCTAGACCCTGCTCCTTTTCTTTACCTTCGAGAATGTCCATTATTCTGATATTTCCTCTCCTGATAGTATCTGCTAGTTCTCAAATTTCTCTTTCATTATTTTTCATTCTTCGGTTTCTCTCTTCTTCCTTCTGATTTATTTCTAGATTTCTGTCTTCGATATTACTGATCCTTTCCTCCCTTTGGTCGACTCTATTTCTCAAGCTTGCTATTTCATTTTTCAACTCTTGCAGTTTTTTTTTTTAATCTCCAGAAGGTCTATTTGGTTCTTTTTGAGTGTTTTTGGCTCCTTGCTCTGCTCATCTATTTTTTTTCCAATTCCTGAAATTGTTGATATGACTCGTTTTTGATCTCACTGAGTTTTTTCAGAAGTACCATCCTGAATTCCTCTGTCATTTAAGTTGCATATTTCTGTCTTTAAGCTTATTTTCTGGACATTTTTCTCTTTCTTTCTGAGATACCTCATCACCTTGGTTGTTTATGGTGTTTAATGGACTATTTCTCTGCCTGGGCATTAATGGAAGTGTCTTCTACTTTTTCTTCCAGAAGGAAGATTTATTATATAAAAGTCTCTCTTTAGCCTGTTGCAAAGAAGGCATTTTTCTTTTGGTTTCCAGTAGGTGGCGTCTAAGCCTCTTGGATCCTTGCTTTATATAAGGTCTTAATAATGCCCTTTTTTTCTTATAGATATTCCATCATGCTTGCTACTCTCTGTCTCAGTCTCTATCAGTGTAGCAACAGTTTGGTAGTATTTGTTCAGATTTTCATGGGGCTCCATGGTATTCAGTCTCAGAGGATATGCGGGGAGGGTCCCTTTGGGTTGGGGGTTGGGGGCTGTGGTTCAAGCTCATGTTTTGCAACCTTGTCTGGTAATATTCAACTGTCGATTCTCTGCTGTCCTCACTTCTCTGCAGTTCCTACATCTCTGATTTCTGTCCTGAATGCTGGGCACTGTGGCTGGCTGGCTGGCAGGACCTCACAGCTCTCTCAAGCAGGGCTGTTTAGAGAACTCACTACACCTTCTCCCGTACATCTCCCCCTCTTCCTACAGGGAGCTTTGGCTGTGAGAGGCAGTTTCTTTGTTTCTCCTTGTCCACTACCCAACACTCAGGGTTCTGATCTGTGGTAGCTCTTATGTACAGATCCCATGCTCAGACATGCTGGTGTGCAGTTTGGGTCTTTTTTTTTGTTGAGTTTTAGATGTTCAGCTTATTGTTCTTTCAAGGGGAGAGATCTGGGGACGTCTCTCAGTCCGCCATATTTCTCCAAAATTTTGCATTATTCCATTTGTATAACATTCTTGAAATGACAAAACTACAGAGATGGAATAATATTTAGTGATTACTAGGGTTTAGGGAATCAGAGATGTCAGTAGATTATGAAAGGGCAACATGAAGGATCCTTGTGGTGATAGAAATGTTCTATATCTTAACTGAGGTGGTGGTTATGCAAGGCTATACTACATGTGTGACAAAATTGTATAGAGCTAAACACCCATACTCCCACACATACCTAGACACAAATGAGTACATGTATAACTGTTGAAATCTGAGTAAGCTTTTTGGCTTGTACCAATGTCAATTTCTTGGTTTTGGTATTGCACTATAGTTGTATAAGATGCTAATATTTGGGGGCTACTGAGGAAAGGGTGCATGGAAGTTTCCTACATATTTTTTGCAACTTTCTTTGAATGTACAATTATTTTATTTTATTTTTTAAAGTCATTATATAATTTTATTTTTCCTTTATCTTAATCATATACTTTAAATAAAAAGATATAAATGATGTTAAATAAAATTTGGGAAATTGGAACAGGCAAGCATCATTAATGCCCCAGACACAAATTCCAAATGGTTTCTTTCACATTAGATGTATATCCAATTTTCAAATCCAACTGCCTGATAGAATGCACCCTGGTCTGACAGAAATAGTGTCATGTTGTCACCAAAAGCCAACTGTACACAAAAATGGTGCTGAGAGAAATGGCACTCTTTGGAGGTGCTGTTGTGAATGTACAGTTATTTAAAAAAATAGTACAAGAAGTAGCTAACTAGATATCAAAAGGAGTACAAGTGTTAGATACATTTATAAATGCAAAACCATAAGTGGCTACCTTAGGAGAAGCTGAGAATACAGCTATTCTTTGATGTTATAAGGAAGACAAATAGTCCTTCTCAGGGATTATTAAATTTAAAAAATAGATAAATTTCATTTTTTTTTCCAATTAAAAAATTATTTATTGTAGGATATTTAGAACATATAGCTCAAGACAGTAATTCTGTTATTTTAAGATAACCATTTTTTTTGACATTTAGGATATATCTTCAGTCTTTTTTCTATGCATAAAATTAAAACAAAAATTTTCATACTCAGCAAGAATTATATTTTCCTGTCTTTAAAGAGTCTTTTATTAATATGAATTTAATGTATATACAGTATTCTATCATAGGGATGCATAATGAATTATTGACACAATCCTCTATTTTTGATATTTAGATTATTTTCAAGTTTTCAGTATTATAAGTAATGCTGCAATGCACCTCATTCAACTTACATCTTTGTGTATATCCTTGGTTACTTCCTTAGTATAAATTTTAGGAGCAAAATTACTGAGTCAAAAATTATATAAAAACTTAAAGCTTTTGCTATGTTTGGCTAAATTGCCTGCCAGAAAGGTAGTATGAATGTTTCACCTCTGTTTTTTTCCAGAGCACATTCTTTGTTGCTGATGTTAGCAACTGGATAGTAGGCTGGATAGGCCCATTGTGGCAATTCTTCTGTTTCTTGGTATGGTATTATAGGATCTGGCACAATACAGGGTACACACTAGGTGCTCAGAAATATTTACTGATTTAATATCCTTCATATTGCATTCTTTGAAACTCTTATCTGGGGCTGGTGGGAAAGAACATCATCAAAATATTAGTGTGCTTTCACTCCAAATTATATCAGTAACATCTAGTAAAGAGTAAGGACTTGAGGAAATGGACAGGCACATTTTGTTAGAGAGGAAGGAATTGGAAAAGGTCTAGAGGCCCTAAAGTGGGAAGCAGAAACCATCTGAGGTTTCTGGGAATAGACTGAAATGGTATGAAAAACAGATTTGCTTGGAAGGGAGGTGGTGCCTGGGGCATGAGTTGTTGGGAGGGTGGGAGAGAGGAAAGCTCTTGTCTGCTACCCCACTCTTTTAAGCACTCAGGATGTTAACAGGCCTGGTGGCTTTCATGTAAAACATTGGTGTGCACGTTTCTCCCAGAATAAGTCTGGGTATAATTATACTATATTGTGGTTTTATTTTGGGGCACAGTTTCATCTGTCTTTATAAGCTCCCTCTTTGTGTCCTGCATGTGGCTATTACCAGTCAAATGGGACCGGTGGCCAGAGGTCTGGGCTTACCATCATCACTGCTCTTTCCACTCTTTTCCTGAAATACAAACAAGGAGGGTGACCACACGAGCCCCAGGGCTCTCTGGGAGGAGCCAACCATGGTTTCAGAAAAGAGCAGGACATGGCCAACTACATTTAACAACCAAATGTGATTAACTAATAAAAATATGTGAGCTCTTGAAAAATTATACAAGACTCTTTTTGGTCGACTTTACATCATCTCATTTAATCTTTCTAAAAACTTGGTGATATAGATCTTTATTATCTCCATTTTGTAGTTAAGGAAATGGACTTAATTAACTAACCTGGACTCCCCCGCCCCAGCTACTATGTTGCAGATCTAGGATTTGAAATCTCACCTATCTGATTCTAAACACTTGCTGCTAATGACTGCCTGATTTGAAGCATGCAGGGTAATATGCTCTTCCTGAACGTATTTTATGTTCTGCATGTCTTATTTTTTTAGATTCTACCATTTGAAATTTAATTCCTTGGATGGTGAAAGCTTTTCCTACCCAAAGATCCTTTTAAAAATGGTATCTAGCTGCAGGAATGGCAATGGCTTAAGCACATCAGATAACATTTGAGTGAAGGAAAATGGGCTCTTGCCTAACTAAGTCCTCCAAACAAAGGACATGGACAATTAATTCAGTTTCCTCAGGGTAATAAGTTTTGGATAATCAGGGATGTAAATGTCCAAAGAATGTCGATGAAGTCAAGTATAAATTTTATGCTGGTACCCTCAGAGGTTTGCTACTATTTAGATAGCCAACCCTGTGGGGAATCATCCATTATTTTTACATTCCAGACAATGTTATTGGCACAGTAAACAATATATTTTAATTCTCAGAAGACCATGACTTAATCTTCTGTAGTCCTTCTTGCCTTCTTGAAAGTTTCCTTTAGTTCTTAATATTACAGGAAGATTCAATCATGATCATATATAATGAAGGGATATTTTTCTCCAGCAGATTAGGACAGTATACTGTCACAGGCCCTTTGATATTCTGGTTTTGCTATGCATTTTAATAGATACTTGTTCAGATTAATCAACAATCTGTAAAATGTAACAATAATGTTGTTGAGTACATATTGTATTTTAGCACTATGCTAAGCAGTTTTCATGTATAATCTCAATAAGTCTCATGAATCTGAGAACAAGCTCTGTCCCAAAAAGGCTAACTTGTTCAAAGTCACAAAGATAGTAGCAGAACAAGATTTTAGGTCTAGTCCTGACTTCAGAGTCTCATAACCATGCCTGGTGGTAGCTATAGTTAGATAATAATAATTAATAATTGATCTAATACAGATATAGAGGCTCTTAAAAAAAGGTGGTAGAGTACTTACTGACCAATGACATGACCAGTGTCTATTTTGCAAAGAGCTGGTTTCTGGAAGGATAGCTATCAATGAAATAGCACATTTGTAATAAAAATAATAATTTAATATAATTAAATAATAATTAATACTTATTATTACTATTGCTATTTATATTATTTTTATTTGTAGTAGTAGCTAACATCTCCATAATTTAATTAACAGATATTCATTGAGTGCTTCCTATATGTAAACATTGGGCAAGGTTCTGGGGATTCAGAAGTAAGCAAAAAATGTGTTCTTTGCTTTCTTGGTGCTTATAGTTTAGTGACAGAAACAGATATTAAGCAATCCCACTGAAGACTATGTAATTACAGAGATAAGTGATCAGAAGGAAAAGAACATCCTCAGTGGGCAAATAACAAAATAACCCAAAATAGATGATGGGCTGGCATCAGGGAAGTCTTCCCTGAAGAAGAGAAGTAAGGATGAGTTGTAATGAATTAAGTAAGTAGTGGATGGGAGTCCAGAACTGAAATGGACATCTCAGGGAGGGGGAGAGCATTAGCATCTGTCTTAAGGATTTAGTCTCTATCCTAAGGGGAGTAAGAAGTCACTGAAAGATTTTAAGCAAAGGTGTGCTATGATCAAATTTACATTTTAGTAAGATCACTTGAGTTTCTGCAGAGATAATGGATTAAAGGGGAGCAAAAGTGGAAGTCAGAGAACCAGTTAGTAATAGTCCAGGCTAGAGATGGTGGCTTGGACTAGGGTGGTGGCAGTGGAGACAGAAATGAATTTTGGAGGTGACAAATTTCTTGAAGGTGGTGCTTATAGAACTTGGTGACATATTCAATAAGGAGATGCAAGATGGGAGAGGAGAGTGGTGCCGTTTTAAATTTTCATAGCTACTACTCTATGAGGGAGGTGTTACTATTTTCCCTCTTTTACATATAAGGGAACTGAGACATCTTATTGCTTTAGCATAAAGTTCACAGGCTTCACAGGGCCCTCTTAGTGTGATGATCACGTCATAAGATAAATAAATGTCGAATCACCATATTGTGCACCTGAAACTAACATAATATTGTAGACTAACTATACTTAAATAAATAAATAAAATAATTTGAAAAAGATACTATATAACCTAAGCTCTGTCAACTCTTATAACCTGGTCTCCTCTCTGCCCATATCCTCCTAGTTCCCTGTGTTCCAGCTACTGTGGCCTTTTAGTTCCTTGATATGCCAAACTCCTTATAGTTTTAGAGCCCTTTCACATGATGTTCACTTCACCTGAAATTCTTTTACCCTCCTCTTTGCTTGGCTTATCCTTCCTTGGGGAAACCATCTCTGACATACTAGACTGGGTTAGGCCTTCAAGTTATCTGCTCTCAGCACTTATTACAATTGCATTTAGTTTCCTGTGTGATTATTTTTGGACTGTTTTCCTGACAAAATTATAAGCTCCAGAGAAGTGATCTTGTCAGTTTGTTTAATCTCTCTATTCCCAATGACTAGCATAGGGCTTAGCATATAGTATGGTGTTACATATATATTTGTTGAATGAATAAGTGATGCTTATAGAGGCTAAGTTAACTTGTCTACTATTGAACAAATGGTAAGTCACTGATCCAAGACTTGAACCAAGTGTAGCTAAAAGTAGAGCCCAAGCTGTAACCACTCTTATAGACTGTCTTTGTTCATATTTGCAACAGAAACACATCAAAGGCCATAGGAAAATTGCTAGGAAACTTAGAATCAGTTTTCTTTTTTCTTTCCTCCCTTCCCCTCTCTTTCCCTCCACTATCCTCCTCTTCCTTCATTATTCTCTCCCTTCTTACTTCCCTGCCTGCCTCCCTATATTTCTCTCATTCTTTTATAAAATTTGGAAGGTCTATTAGAGGTCATCTTATCCAACATGAACATTTTACAAATGATGAAACTGAAGCTAGAACAAATTGCCAGCCCAAAGGCTATGGTTATTGGCAGACTTAATAGTTAGCTTTTATGGTGGGCATCATTCTAGCAAAATCAATGGAGATCTAATATATTTCAATCTGCTTACCCAATATCCATTTGTTATAACCAGGTTAGTCTCATCACTGACTTGGCACATGTTTTGCTCATTTCTACTTCAGTAGCATGACTCACACCAGTCCTTTTGCCTGGGATTTATTCTTTCTTTCCAACTTATTTTATTCATCCTTCAAGCCCCAGCTCAGTTCTCATCCCCTCTATGCAGACATTTCAGCTCATACAGCAAGCAGTCTCTATCACTCATTTGACCTGTAATCACATGTATTTTCATTTAAATGTTCTCAGGCATTTTTCTTCCCAGTAAGCTGCCCCTTCCCTCAAGCTCACTAAAGGCAGGAACCATATCACATAGTGTGTCTCTTTTGTAATCCATTTGATTTCTAGAAAACACTGGACACAGAGTAGACACACAAAGAATAATTCTTCAATGAATGAATGAATGATATAAGCAAGAAAAAAATGAAATGGTAAATTCTGCCATCTTGTGGCTATCAGTCTTTAGTGTTGCCATTTTCACTGCAATTTTTAGTGTTGTAATTAGAAAAGTGGCAGATAGTAAGGAACAAAGGTGATGTTGATGGAGTGGGGACTTCTCATTTCTCTTTCTCACAATATACCAACGACATCATTAATGAATATTTAGAGAAAACAGAGATAGAGGGAAACCAAAAACAAAACTAACCATGTACCTAAGGACTGAATATAGACCTGGGGAATATTGATTGGATTTTCTCAGGTGCAATCCCTACTTTAAAGGGACAAGTAAAAGAAATTGTCCCAACATGTTCAACAGTCAGAGCTCTAATAAGATGCCAACTTACTTTTTTTTTAGAGGAATCTATTAATAGACCTTTTATGAGTCTTCTGATAAAAAGAATCTGCCTTTTTGTTAATGGTCCTAGAATCCAGTCTTAGTTTTGCTGAGCAACCTTGTGTGGAGCACACAACCTCTCTTGTCTCAGCTTTTTTATCAGTTAATTTGCTACCCAATTTACTTACAAGGCTGTTGTGAGAGTCTGTGAGACCACTGGATGAAGATTTGTAGAAAGTGTTTAAAAAGCGCTATATATGTTTAACATATTCATAAAAGAAAAATAACTGTATACTTTCCATTTGTACAGCACCTAAACATTTATATATTTCATTTACAGTTATTATCTATTTTCAGTCTCATAGCAACTCTAGGAGGTAGGCAGTCAGACAGACATTATTACTCTCAATTTACAGATAAAGCTAAGAGATTCATATTCAGAGTTAATAAAGATATATTGGGGACTTGTTACATACCAGGTATATTGATAGATGCTTTCATGTGTTAGAAAAGTTAAGGTAGTTGCCCAAGAGCACCTGGCTGGTAAGTGGCAGAGTCTGTAATCTAACCCAAAGAACATGACTTCCAAACTCAGTGCTCAACCACTACTATCTTTAGGTTAGTCTAATTCCTCTTCTGGGGCCATTTGACAGTCTTATGGGAGATCCCTTGTAGGTAACTGCTTTTCTTTTGCTGCTTTTAAGATTCTCTCTTTGTATTTAACCTTTGGCATTTTAATTATGATGTGTCGTGGTGTGGGCCTCTTTGGGTTTCTCTTTCTTGGGACTCTGAGCTTCGTGGGGTTGTATGTCTATTTCCTTCACCATGTTAGGGAAGTTTTCTATCATTTTTCTTCAGATAGCTTTTTTGCTTCTTGTTCTTCCTCTCCTCCTTCAGTTATCCCTATTACACAGATGTTTTTACACTTAATTTGTCCCAAAGACTTTTTATATTATTATTATTATATTCTTGGCTTCTTTTTTCTTGCCATTCTGATTGGATGACTTTGGCTTCCCCATTCTCTATATTGGTGGTTCAATCCTCTTCTTCATCCACTCTGTTAATTCCCTCTAATATACTCTTCATCTCAGATAATATATTCTTCATTTCTTACTGGTTCCTTTTTATAATTTCCATTTCCATTTTTATGTTTTTTATCTCTTTGTTAAATTTCTCATTGAGTTCATCTATACTTCCCCTGAGCACTGAGTATCTTTATAACCAGTGTTTTGAACTCTGCATCTGTGATGTTGCTTGACTCCATTATTCCTGGATCTCTGTTCTGTTCTCTCATATAGTTTTTGCTTCTTTGTTTTCCCATTTTGGCTGCCCTTCTATGTCTGTTTCTATGTACTCAGCAAAGCTCCTAAGTCTCCCAGTCTTATTAGTGTGGCTTTGTGAAGGCACAGTCCTAAGAGTGGTTCAGCAGCAGGCCAATTTTAACCTTAGTCAGTGTCCCTCCGGGGTCACCTGTTAGGATTCAGCAAGCAATCCACAGTTGCTGTGCTTATAGTTGCTTCAAGAAATCATACCAAAAACCAAGGCCAGCTGCCACCAGTGTGAGTCTTGGAGTTGGCTCAGCAAGGAGCACCGGACCCACCCAGGACACAACTGGATGTGACTTGGGTGGGGCCATGAGTTGTGGGAGGCGGAGTTTCAGGGAATCCTCAGCAACCTCTGTTATCCAGTTTGATGACATCTGAGCTATGGCAGCGCTGAGTCTGCACACTGGGAGCGGGGAGAGTACAACAGAAGAACAATGGATACCGCCAGCACTTCTGCCCAGGAGAAAGCTCCACCTCTGGCCATCACTCCATCAGCTCAGCATTCCCCTATAAGTCCTTGGTGCCCACCCCAAGCAACCAACCAGGTGCTGGTGCTCAGGGTGAGCAAGTCTGTCACTGCGAAAGTCTGGTTGCAGACATGGCCACTTTAAGAGGAGTGTCTGCAGCTGCTGGCTGTTGCTGCTGTAGCCTCTGTCCCACTTAGCCTCCGGGGATTAAGCAGCCTCATGTCTTCTTTACCTCCTACCTCCTTTTGTTGCTGGGTAATTTCTTATCTCTCTCCCTATTTGTAAGGTTTTGTTCATCTAGAACCCCAGGCGACTCTGCTTGCCCTTTGCTCAGTGTTTCCTTCGCAATTCGATGGGATCATGAGAGCAAATGAACAAAGCCTCTATCTGTGCCATTTTGACTTCTCCCCCAGTGAAAAAAAATTTAAAGCTAATTCTAAGGTGTAGCCAGTGTTGAGAACCACACTGCTCAGAAAGGTCAGTGATTCAACATTCTAACAGAGTCAGTCCAATTTTCTGAGACTGGTCCTGACAAATATCAAGAGTGTTCAATGAGGAAGAAGAGTAAAGAAACACTTTAGAAGTGTCATTTGTTGAATCTGATTTTAGCAGTGCATGCAACCTGAACAGCAGTGACAGAAGTAAATCATTAAAGAAAATACAAGAAAGAGAAAGACATGGATCCTAATTTGAAGTAGAGAGAGAGATGGCAGATACCTCCTTTTCATTCCATAAGAGCAGACATTATAAGTCCTTATTCATCCATCCACTATCCATCCAATCCATTCATCCATCCATCTATCCATCCATCTATTCATCCATCCATCCATCTCTAAATCAAGTATTTACTGAGCGTTTACTATGTGACAGGCACAATTCTAGGTATGGGGGTTATAGCAGTGAATAAGCCAGATACAGATTTTCAACTCATGGAACTTTTATTCTAGTTGTGGATGTAGGGGAATGGTTGTGTTATGGTGTCCTGGTGACCTCAAATGTTTCCACATAGGCCACATAGCCAACGCTCAACCATAGTTTGATTCAAATCTTGCAGGCATGCCCTGTAATCCTCTCTGCAACATGACAAGATAAGTAATATTGTAAAGAGGTGTTATAAGACAATTTCTTATCTAATTTCCTGTCCAGTTGTCAGCTCCATATGAGCTTAGAAGTCACCTAAACATTGGGAAGAAGGGACAGACTTTACTTACAGATTAATTTCAATTAATAAATTGAGAAAAAATGAGAAAAATACCACAATAATAATTGTCGTGGACAAGATAGATGCTAAAATCAGTGAGTGAAAGTTTGAGAAGAAATGGGATATTTGTAGGGTCTCAAAGTATCTCATCCAAGATATTAATTACAAGGGGAAAAATAGTAACTTTACAGTGGAGAAACTTAACTTTCTCTCTTCAAGAGGGAACAAATGAGAGTCAGATAATAAATGGAGTCCTGGCCCAAGAGTAGTTCACTGTGGGTCTGTTGGGTCTATGAATATATCTGATAGTCATTTTCCTAGTTCCAGGCTGTACAATTGGATTAGAAAAATTTAGCAGTTGGCAGAACCCTCACATTGATTCCTTGACCAGTAGTAAGTAGAGTAAGAGCTATCATAATAGGAAAGTACAAGTAGAAACTTCAGAAACTCCTCACTCCCACCTACCAAGATAGTAAGTAAATAAAATTTAAAAACCATATTAAATGTCAGGGAGAATTGCAGAATTTAGTGCTTTCAGAGACTTATACAATGCAGTGCCCACCAGGTACCTATTTAATTCACTAGGGTAGCCCATAAAATAGAACAAAAACAAAACAAAACAAAAAACAGATGAATCATGGCAGGTAACAAAATGAAGTACCACAAATTTTACGAAGTAGTAGTACCAACTGCTGTTTCAGATGTGGTGTCTTTACTAGAGCAGATTAACATAGCCATGTGTATGTGGCTATTAACCTGGTGATTCTCAATTCCTTTCCATACCTATTAGAAGGCAGATCAGGAAGTTTGCATTCACATAGTATGGTCATGAGTACATGTGGCAAATGCTGTAATGTGTCACCCAGATCTCCTTCAAGCAATGAAGATGTTATTCCTCCAGCTGCTGGTAGCACATCTAGAAGGTGGTCCTAAGTTGTCAGCCCTCTTTAGGGATTGCCTTGGCTAAAGAAAATTATCTCACTCAAGATCATGCCTCCTTTCAAGGGAGGCCTACATTCAATGACTAATCAATTCAGGGGTATAAAGACCCAGTCGTCCTAACTGAATTTGGGACAACCAGTCATTTTAGTTCCAGGTTTGGCTGAGACCTTTGTTGGGACTGCATCATAGCTTTACTTCTCCCTCTGCCCAATGCTGTTTCCTCCATTTCCTTTCCACAGATGTTGATCCCAAGGGCACTCCCTAATAAATATCTGGCATACTAGTCTTCATCTCATAGTGTTTCCTAGAGAACCCAGACTCCATGACAGTTGGTGCCAGGAGTGGTCGTAGGAAGCAGGTATTATCATAGACTTTCATACCTGGATCACCATTGCCTGGTTGGCATTGAGAACTCCATATTGGTGGTAGGTGGAACATGGATATTCTCTGACACAAGGTAGTGGTGCAGTTAAAATGTTCATTGGTGGAAGGGAATATATCACCTATTGGGTTATATCAGACATTTGAGAAATATGAGAAGAATAGTAATATTTGAAAGAATGATTTGGTGGCTATTGCTAAGTTTGATTGACACTCCGGAAAAAGTTAAAAAGTTAAAAGTGATTAGTTGGCAATTTAAAATTAGGTGTAAAATTTATAGAACCTCCTTGGTGGCATATAAAAGAAGCTCTCACCTCCTGCAGCAGGATAATAGAAGAAAGCAAAGGACCAGGCCTAGGACTTAATCATGAGTAGTCAATCTCCAAAGGTAGTTAAAATCCCAACCATTGCTATGCCAATGACAGGGCTCTGGTTAGGAAAAAATAAGAAGTGAATATAAGAGAGAAGGACTTCTGGGCCTTGAAAACCTTGAATTCCCAAATTTCCCTGAATACTCTGAGCCTATGGAAGTAGCCCACTCCTTGCCATTAATAGCTAGCATGTTCCATTTGCTCGAACACAATACAGAGGACTCTCTCTTGAAAGACAACATGTTCTTGCACCCTCAGGACTTGCCCTCCCCCAACTCCCTGCCTTGCTCTTCCTAGACAGTAGGCCAAGAACTAGGGTTATATCTCAGTGTAATCTCGGGGTAGCTCCATAGTGTAGTGGTTAGCATGTCTGCTTTACACATAGAAGGTCCTGAGTTCACGCCCCAGGTGGAGCCACGAACCATACCCCAGATGCACCAGGCCCCCCGAGTGCACTAGGTCCCTCTTCAGAGATCCAGTTCTTAAGGGGAAACGGCACCATCCAAAGGTCAGGGGTGGAAGTCGGGGGGAGAATATAACAGGGAGAAAAAATCTCACTGTAACCCAACTGGAGGTGTGCTATGCCTGGTAAGATAGGAAAGGCACAATACCCTGATAAAAGTGAAGCATCTAGTCAAAATATACCAGTAGGATCTGGGACAGTAGGTATGGGCAAGGATTTTGCTGAACCAAGGGAACACAAATTGGGATAAAAGATAGTTTGTAAATATAGGTGTTTCTCCAGAGATTCAGGATTTAACACCCTGGCAAGGACCCTGGAAGATGGTGCAAACACACTGCTAGGATGAATCCTAGAAGCATGGAAATCATGTTGGCTGATACTAAATTGGGTAGAAATGACTGAATTGCCATGACAGACAGTGATTAGGAGGCTCAGAGTGGACCTTGCTGAGTGAATTCGATATGTGAGGCCAGATGATTCACTGGAGGATTACAGTGCATGGGAGGGCTCAGGGAACATACTGTTTAAAAAGGCCATGAGGCATGTACTGTGAGAGAGCACTGGCACCACTGAGAAGTTTGTGTGCAGGCCATATGCCACCCAGGGTGGATGGTAGGAGAGGAAATCACAGAGCTGGGTCAATAACTAGCAAGGGGGATGATGGAGAAACCAAAGTAATAGAGGCCAAGTGGCAATGCTCACTGCCAGAAGCTAGGTGGATGCAAAAATCATAATTAGGAGCTAGATCAGAGTGGCAGGCAAGTGGGCCTGACTCAGTGGGAGCTATGGAGATGGTTAATAAAATATGATATCCCTAGAGGGGAAAATATGTGAGCAGACAATAAAAGCACTGCTCAATCTGCAAAATCAGAAGTAATCAAGTTTTGGATGGTCAGGAGGCTGAGGAAATTTGCCCCAATACAAAGTCATGACCTCTTGCTGAGTTTCTGGACAAGAGCTAGTTTTCAGACCAAGAACCCATAGACTAAATGGGGTCTAAGTGCCCAGGGAGGAAAGACCCAGCAATACACTGCAAGTATAAGGACTAATGATTCTGTCGTTCCTTTCTCAAAGGGACTCCTGGCTATTTCACTGGGTAAGTGTGCATTGGAGAAAGGGGACTAAAACATTTTGAGAACTGTTGGACTGATGGGCATGGGGGTATGAAAGGTCTTTTCCTTAAAATTGGTGGTGGAAATATTTGGTACTGAACTTCATTCACCAGAGGATTTCTGTGGTACCAGACTGAAGCTAGTCTCCAGCTAAGACCAATTCTTGCCTAGCTTTTTCCTCTGACCCTATCCTGTTTGCCTTTCTTCCTTCTTCTGATTTATTGGAGAGTACCTCTCCAATAAATCATGTACACAAGAATTCTTGTCTCAGGTCTTGTTTCTGGCAAATCCAACCCAAGACCAACTGTGCCCATTTATGCATGAAACATTTATAGTAATATGCAGGATGGTTGTGTCCTGGTACATTCAACCATTCTCCAAGTGACGGACATTTGAGTTGATCTAGTCTTTTTCTATTGCCAGGCATACCTCATTTTATTGTGCTTTGCTTTACTGCTCTTCACAAGTGTTGCGTTTGTTTACAAATGGAGGGCAAGACCCTCTACCAACAGAAAGATTATGACTTGCTTTATTGTGATACTTGCTTTACTGTGGTAATCTGGAATCAAAACTACAATATCTCTGAAGTATGTCTTTACTAGCTTTATTGCAGTAGTCTGGAACTGAACTCACGATGAGGTTTGCCTGTACAAACAATGCTTCAGTGAATATCCTTACATCTGAGTCTTTATATTCCATATATACTCAAATCTCTTTATATAACTCATCTTTAGAAATGCTCATCTAGGATTTCAGGTAGTCTCAAGAGGGCTATGAATATTAGTTTTGTGAATTATGGCTATAATCCAGGAAATTCATTACCTAAGGTAAATAATAAAAGAGTTCGTGATTTATAAATCTACACAGAGGTATTCACAAAAGATCACATATTGGGGAAATGGAAATGATAAAGGATGGTTAGAAAAATAAGTTGAATTAGTAAAAATAGTCCAGATAAGCTGCAAGAAAGTGGTTAGATTTAAGTAGCATTTAGGAATATTTTTACTAGAGGAAAATTAGAATATCGAGGCTAGCTAAGATTAAATGGCAAACACAGGTTTGAATATTCTGATTAATAAGGAGAATGAAGAGATGAGGCAAAGGACTAAAGTAAGTATCTTAAAGTATTATATTGGAAATTGCAATCAAAGTGATTAAACTCAAAGGTGCACCTAGGAATGAACTATTAATGAATATGAATGCCTATGAATCATTTTCCTTTCCTTTTTTGAATAATTTTTCTTGAACTCATTTCCTGTAGTGCTTTTCTGAAAAAACACTGTGCTTCTTTCTAAGCTTATTTTTTTTGTTTCAGTTATCATTCTTCCCTTACTTCCTGTCTTCATTGCCAAGATCCAGGAGGCAAATATAGGCAAGAGAGCATGTCATGGACCATAACTGGATAAAGTGTGTGACACAGGAGGTCAAGCAAAGGTTGAGGTACAGGAATCCTGCTTTGGCTATGCTCTTACACAAATAGGTCATCTGGCCTATTTTTTAAAAAATGTATTCATTAATATGACAATGTGAATTTTATGAGTGTTCCGATCTATATGTTCCTATGGCATGCTGCTTTTACTCTCATTATACCACTGTTTTCATTCTGACTTGCATTATAGTTAAATTATTCACTATTCTGTAGTCACAAAGTGGTGGCTTATGGGACACCTCTGGTCCATAGATGTGCTTCATTAAGCTAACACATATTCGTATTAAAAAAATAATTGTTGATATTTCAAAAATAGGAGGGTTCATATAAAAAGATGGATTCCTGACTTCTGAAAATGGAATCGGCACACAGGGTCCCCATTTTCTCACTAACTGCAACTGAACAGTGGCTGCCCTTATTATCAAATTGACATTTAATCTGAAGTTGGTTACCAGTTCTCATGGAACTGGCATTGCTGTTCTTCTTAAAGTGACATTAAAATTGAGACATCGAGATATTTTTCTTTTTCCAATTTCTATAAGAATCGAACAGACAAAAGGTAGACTGTGATGAGAGAGGACCAAGAATTAAAGGACAGAGGGTGGGTTGAAGAATGTGTTAGATTAGGAATGGAGAGCTTATACAAACCCACTGAGATGGCAGAAGGAGAAAGTAGAGGAGGTAGGTGGGTCATTTCTCTTACCAGGCTTCTACTGGGAGAAAACACTTCTAGATAACATTGTATGGTTTCTCTTCTTTAAACCAAAATTGTCACTGAGGTTCTACATTATACCATACACTGGGGATATGGTGGTGAACAAAGGAGACATAGCCCCTGCTCCCCTAGAGCTCACAGTTGAGTGGGGGAGCCAGGCATTAATAAATACTATGAGGGAAAATAAGAGAGTGCTAAAAAAACAAACATGAAAGAAACAGTTTTCCTCAAGTTCCATTCATGTTGTCACAAATGGCAGAATGTCCTTCATGGCTGAATAATATTTCATTGTGTGTGTGTGTGTGTGTGTGTGTGTGTGTGTGTGTGTGTGTGTATTATATATGTATTATATCCATATATAGAGTCTATATTATACATATTTATAGTATATGTACTATATCTCACATCTTCTTTATGCATGAGCACGGTATGCTAAGTGAGATAGGTAAGAAAAAGAAAGACAAATACTGTATGATCTTATTCATATGTTGAAGCTAAAAAAAAACAAACTTGTAAAAACAGAGTAAAATGGTGGTCACCAGGGGCTAGGGAGTGGGGGGTAGACAGATGTTTAAGGATACAAAGTTGCAATGAGTTGTAAAAAACCCTAGAGCTCTAATCACAGTACAGTGAATATAGACAACAATATTGTATTATAATCAGACTGTCTAAGAAACTAGACCTTAATTATCCCAACCACTAAAAAGAAATGATAATTATGTAATGTGATAGAGGTGCTAGTTATCTCTACAATGGCAATCATATTACAATATATAAATGTATCAAATTAAGATATTGTATAGCTTACATTTACATAATGTTATATGTCAAATATATTTCAATTGAAAAAGAACAAAAAGAAAGAAAAAATTTTCCTAATCTATGGGATCAGGGAAGGCTTCCCTGTGGAGGTGACACCTGAACTGAGGCATGAAGACTGAATAGCAAGGTAAAGAGGAGGAGATAGAGCTTTATAGACAGAGGGAACAGTATGTGCAAATACCACAAAACAGGCAGGAGTTTGGCACCACTGAAGACCTGACAGAAGGTCAAGTGGCTGTTGTTAGAGAGTAGGGAGGACCATGGCTGAGAATGAGGCTTGAAGTGTCAACAAGACCACTGCACAGCCTTGGAGGCTGTGGGAAGGAGTCTGGGTCTTATCTTCAGAGCAGCAATAGTTACCTACAGGTTTTAAGCAAAATGCACTCTGATTTGAATTTTGTTTAAACTTTTACTTCAGCCACCCAATAGTGAGTTCTTGGCCATAGAAGGGCTATTATTCTCATTATTTTCTATGATTAAAGCAGTTAAAGGTTTTTCCCGTAGATGATTTTTGGATTTTTTTTATTCAGAAATAATAATTCAGGTAATCTCTGACCACTGTGATCGATACAGCTTTTAGGAGATGGAAAATAAGTCTAGAAAAAAACTCCACTTTTCCCTGGCTCACTGGTCATATTTAAACCAATGTGAGTGGAAAGAGTGTATTTTTCATTCAATCATGCCAATTATTTTAAAATTTAGAAGACTATATGCAAAATCATTTTATTAATTAAATCCTGTTCATTTCACCCTAGATATATTTTTCCTATACCTCTCTGCCATTCTAAACACACAATTACTACCCTCATTCAGGCCCTCAATACGCATGTGTGAACCGTGGTCTCCTCACTATGTTCCCTACCAGTCTTCCAACTATTACATACTTGAGCTGTCATCTTCCCTTGACAGCAGGCCTGCCTATCCTATCACCATGTAACTCCAAAGTTCAAAAACCTTAATAGCTCTTTTATTGCCTACAATAGTTTCTGAAGTGTGGTCCATGACTCTGTTCAAATATATGTATTTGCTTTCACATGCATAAAACATCTCTGGAAGGATACATAAGGAACTGATAACATTGATTTGTGCAGAAATAGGTGGCTGGGTGTGGTAGGGGAAAGAGATTTTTTTTATAATCTTTTGTGCTTTTTGAATTTTGAAACCTGTAATTTTACTACCTTTTTAAAGGAAGTATGTTTCATGAGTGAGTTAGTTTGCTAGGGCTGCTATAAGAAAATGCAGGTTGTCTAGACTTACAATGATTTGACTTCTGATTTTTCAACTTTATGATGGTATGAAAGCAATATGCATTCAGTAGAAAACATACTAGGAGGGAGGAATACCACTCTTTCATTCTGCTCCTATTAACCTCTTGGCACAGGCCAGACCCTGGTGTGTACAGTACTTCTGCTTTGTATCCCTGGATGTAAACCCCTGTCCAACTTCTACAAGATCGGAAAGCATGTACTGCTGTCTACTCTGTTTCAATTGCTTTAAATGGACCTTATATTTTTATACATGTGGGAACAATAATAGTAATAGCAATAGAAATACTATTCAATATTTATTGAATGCTACTATGTTTCAGGAATTGTATTAAACACTTTATATTATCTTATTTAATCTTTACAGCAAAGTTATGGAGTTATAGTCATTTCCATTTTACAGGTGAGAAACAGGATTAGAGAGATTAAATAAGTTAGTGAAGGCGGCACAGCTAGTAAATGGCAGACTCTGGATTCTAACTGAAATCTGTATATCTCTACAGTCTATGTTTTTCTACCATGATGGAGATTTTTGCTTCTAGGTTAATGAGAAATATTGGCCTGTAATTTCCTTGTACTGTTTTAGTCTGGTTTTGGTATCAGGGTGATGCTGGCCTCATAAATGCATTGGGAAGTGTTTGCTCCTCTACTATTTTCTGATAGAGAGTATGTAGAATTGATGTTATTTCTTTAAATGTTTAGTGGTGAAACCATCTGGGCCAAGATACTTCTTTTTTGGAAGTTTTTAAAAATATAACTTCAATGTCTCTAATATTTACAGAAATATTCAGGTTATGTATTTCATCTTGGATGAGTTTTCATAGTTTGTGGTTTTCAAGGAAATAGTCCATTATTTACAAGTTTTCAAGTTTATGTGCAGAGTTATTTGTAGTATCCCCTTATTTTCTTTTTTAATGCCTGAGGCATTTCTAATGATATTCTCTCTTTTGTTTCTGGTATTGGTAATTTGAGTCTTATCTTCCTTTATCACTCTGTTGGGTTTATTAATTTTACTGATCTGTTAAAATAATTAGCTTTTATTTTAATTTGATTAATAGTTATCTGTTTTCAATTTCATTAGTTTTTCTTCTTTATTATTTCCTTCATACTGTTAGCTTTGAGTTTATTCTTTTTTTTTATTCTCCTTTTTCTAGTTTCTTAAGATGGGAGCTAGATTATTGATTTGAGACTTTTCTTTTTTTATGTGTATATATACATATACATATGTATATGTATATATTTCCACCCCCCCATCTGTAGCATTTCTTATTATTTTCTTAACAATGTCTTTCAAAGAACAGAACAGAAATTTAAAATTTTGATGGAGTTTAACTTATGATTTTTTATGCTTTATTTTCCCTGTCTAAGAAATCATTTGCTACCCTAAGATTGATAAGATTTCCTCCTACGTTTCCTTTTAGACTTTTTTCCTGGCTTTATTGAAATATAATAGATAATTATTATATTGCTTGTATTTTCATTGTATAATTCAATGTGTTTTATTTTCAATTATAGTTGGCATAGAATAATATATTAGTTTCAGTTGTATAGCATAGTGATTAGAGATCTATATAACTCAGAGTGATCACCCCACTAAATCTAGTACTCCTCTTACCTCTTACATATATATTACTACATTATTAACTATTTCCTTATGCTACACTTCATATCTCCCTGTCTATTTTGTAACTCTCCATTTGTACTTAATTGCTTTGCTCTTTTTGCCACACCTCACAAACCCCCTCCCATCTAGTAGCCCTCAAAATATTCTCTGTATCTATGAGCTTATTTCCATTTGTGTTGTTGTTTATTTTGTTCTTTAGATTACACATGTACATGAAATCATGAAATATTTGTCTTTCTCATTCTGACTTATTTTATTCAGTGCAATACCCTCTATGTCCATCAAGGCAATATGTTCTTCCATCCCCTTCTGTTTAGTCTGTGTGTGTCTTTTAATCTGAAGTGATTCTCTTGTAGGCAGCATATGTAGGGGTCTTGTTTTCTTATCCATTCAGCCACTCTATATTTTGGTTGGAACACTTAATTCTTTTCCATTTGAGGTACTTGTTGACAGGAATGTAGTTACTACCATTCTTTATTCATGATTTTGATATGTTTTTCTTTTTTTCACTTTTAAATTAATTTATTTTTACTATGATGACATTTGTTAATGAAATCCAGTAAGTTGGAGGTGTACAATTCAACAGTAAGACACATATATATTGCATTGTGTTCACCATCCATAGTTAGATTTCTTTCTGTCACCACATATTTGACCCCTTTTCCTCATCTACCTTCTTCCTCCCCCATCCCCTACAGTCTCTGGTGACCAGTAGTATATTGTTAAAGTCCATGAGTTCATTTGTCCTGTTTATTTGTTGTTACTAGGTTTGTATCCCACATATAAGTGATATCATGTGGTTTTCAACTTTTTCTATCTGGTTTATGTCGTTTAGTATGATTATCTCAAGGTCCATCCATGTTGAAACAAATGGCAGCATTTCATCTCTTCTTATGGCTGAGTAATATTCCACTGTACATATGTACCACAGCTTCTTTAGCTAATCATCTGTCATAGGACACATTGGTTGCTTCCATGTTTTGTACACCATGAATAATGCTGCTATGAACATTGGTGTCCAAATATCTTTTTGGATATATGTTTTCAGGGCTTTGGGGTGAAAACTCAGTGGAGAGATTGCTGGATCATATGGTAGATCAATTTTTGAGGAACCTCCATACTGTTTTCCATAGTGGCTGTACTAATTTGCAGTCCCACCGGCAGTATATGGGGGTTCTTTTTATCCACTTCCTCTCCAACACTTGTTATTACATGTCCAGGTGATAACAGCTGTTCTAACAAGTACGAGATGGTATCACATTGTGGTTTTGATTTGCATTTACCTAATAGCTAGCAATGTTGAGCATCCTTTCATATGTTTGTGGGCCATTTGTATTTCTTCTTGGGAGAAGGGTCTGTTAAGGTCCTCTGCACATTTTTTGATTGCATCATTTATTTTTTGTTATTATTGAGTTGTATGAATTCTATGTATATTTTGGTTATTAGGCCCTTATCAGAGGCATTGCTTGCAAATATATTTTCCCACTTGGCTGGTTATCTCTTTACTTTGTTGATGGTTTCTTTTGCTGTGCAAAAGCTTTTTAGTTTGATGTAGTCCTATTCATTTATTTTTGCTTTTACTTCCGTTGCCTTTGAGGTCAAATTCATAAAATCCTCTTTAAGTCCAAGGTTCATGAGTTTAGTTCCTCTGTTTTCTTCTATTCATTCTATTGTCCCACATCTTATATTAAGATCCCTAACCCATTCTGAATTAACTTTAGTGTGTGGTGATAGACAACAGTCTAGTTTCATTCCTTTGCAGCTGGCTTTCGAGTTTTCCCAGCACCATTTATTGAAGAGACTTTCCTTTCTCCACTGTATGTTTTCGGCTTTTTGTTCAAAATTATTTGCCCCAATAAATATAGGTTTAATTCTGGACTCTCGATTCTTTTCTATAGGTCTGTGTATCTGTTTTTCTGCCAAAACCATGTTGTTTTGATTACTGTCATTTTGTAGTATAATTTAAAGTCAGACAGAGTGATGCCTCCAGCCTCATTCTTTTTTCTCAGGATGCCTTTGAAAATTCACGGTCTTTTGTGCTTCCATACAAATTTGATAATATTTTTGTCCTATTTCTTTAAAAAATGCCAATGGGATTTTGATGGGGATTGCATTAAATATGTATAATGCTTTAGATAATAAGGTCATTTTAACTAAGTTGGTTCTTCCAATCCAAGAACATGGAATATCTTTCCATTTCTATGTATCTTCTTCAATTTCTTTTAATGTGGTCTCACAGTTTTCATTATATGGGTCATTCACGTGTTTCCTTAGATTTATTCCTAGGTATTTTTATTCTTTTTGATGCAATTGCAAAAGGAATTTTTTTCCCATTTCTTTTTCTGACAGTTCGTTATTATAGTATAGGAACGCTATGGATTTTTGAACATTGATTTTGTATCCAGAAACTTTATTGTGTTTGCTTATTGTTTCTAGTAGTGTTCTTGTGTAGTCTTTAGGGTTTTCTATATAGTGAATCATGTCATCCACAAATAGTGACATTTTGACCTCTTCGTTCCCTATTTGGATGCCTTTTATATCTTTCTCTTGTCTGATTGCACTTGCTAGGATCTCCAATGTTATATTGAATAAGAGTGGCAATAGTGGACAGCCTTGCCTTGTTCCTGATCTTAGAGAAACGGTTTTTAGTTTCTCACCATTAAGTATAATGTTGGCTGAGGGTTTTTCATGTATGGCCTTTATTATGTTAAGGTACTTTCCTTCTATACTGATTTTGTTACGTATTATGAATATAAATGGATGCTGTATCTTGTCAAAGGCATTTTCTGCTTCTATTGATATGCTCATATGATTCTTATTTTATAATTTGTTTATGTGGTGTATCGCATTAATTGATTTGCATATGTTGAACCATCCCTGTGTCCCTGGGATGAAGCCCATTTGATCATGGCGTATAATCTCTTTCTTATATTACTGTATCTGGTTTGCTAGTATCTTATTTAGGATTTTTGAATCTGTGTTCATGAGAGCTATTGGTCTGTAGTTTTTTTTTTTTTTTTGTATTATCTTCACCAGGTTTTGGCATCAGGGTAATATTGGCCTCACAAAATGAGTTGGGAAGTATTACCTCCTCTTTGAATTTTTTTGGAAGAATTTGAGGAGAAAAGGCATTAAATCTTCTTTGAATGTTTGATAGAATTTATTGGTGAAGCCATCTGGTCCTGGATTTTTACTTTTTTTGTAGGTTTTTGATGATTGTTTCAATTTCCATACCGCTGATTGGGTCTATTTAGATTTTCCAGTTCTTGATTCAGTCTAGGAAGGTTGTATCTTTCTAAGTACTGGTCCATTTCTTCTAGGTTATTCAATTTTGTGTTACATACTTTTCCATAGTATTCTTGTGTGATCCTTTGTATTTCTGTAGTATTTGTCATAATTTCCCCTCTTTCATCCCAGATTTTGTTTATTTGTGTCCTTTCTCTTTTTTCTTTAGTGAGTCTAGCCAGGGATTTGTCAATTTTCTTAATGTTTTCAAATACCTAGCTTTTTGTTGCATTTATTTTTTCAATTTTTTAAATTTTATTTATTTCTGCTCTAATTTTGATTATTTCTTTCCTTTTGCTAACTGTAGGCTTCATTTGTTCTTCCTTTTCTCATTTTTTTAAAGATGAAGTGTTAGATTGTTTATTTGGGCTTGCTCTTGTTTTTTGGAGATAGGCCTGTAATGATATGAACTTTCCTCTTATGATCACTTTTGCCATGTCCCAAAAGTTTTGATATATAGTACTACCATTATCATTTGTTTCTATGTATCTGTTGATCTCTCTTTTTACTTCTTCTCTGACTCAGTCATTCTTCAGTAACATGTTTTTTACTCTCCATGTATTTGTGGTTCTTCCCACTTTCTTTTTACAGTTGATCTCTAGCTTCAAAGCATTATGATCAAAGATGATTTCAACCCTCTTATATTTGTTGAGGCTATCTCTGTGTTCTAGTATGTGGTCAATCCCCGTGACCATCTGTCAGCTACTCATATATACTTCTTTAACCCTTCACCCCATCCTTCCAGTCCCCCAAACTCCCCTCCCTTCTGTCTATCCCCAAATTGCACACTATATTTCTGAGTCTATTTTTGATTAATTTGTTCTTTTTATTCCTTAAATTCTGCATATAAGTGAAATCATATAGTGTTTATCTTTGTCTGACTTAAATACCTTCTTGGTTCATCACAGCAATATATTTTTCTGTTCCCTTCCTTTTCATATGTAGGGGTCTTGTTTTCTTATCCTTTTAGCCACTCCATCCCTTGGTTGGAGCACTTAATTCTTTTCCCTTTAAGGTACTTATTGATAGGAATATAGTTGCTACCATTATTTATCCCTTTTCTGATACATGTTTTTTCTTCTTAAAGAAGTCCCTCCAACATTTCCTGTAATTCTGGCTTGGTGATGATAAATTTCTTTAGTTTATTTTTGTCTGGGAAGCTCTTTATCTGACCTTCACCTCTAAATGATAGCTTTGCTGGATAAATTATTCTTGGTTGTATATCTTGGGTCTATATTCTTTGAAAAATTTTTTTGCCAAGCCCTTCTGTCCTGCATAGTCTCTCTTGAGAAATCAACTGCTAGTCATGTGGATTTTTTTTATATGTAATTATTTGTTTTTCTCTTGCTGCTTTTAAATTTTTTTCTTTGTATTTAACCTTTGGCATTTTATTTGTGATGTGTCTTGGTGTGTGTCTCTTTGGATCCCTGATTTTTGGAATCTTCTGAGCTTCCTGGGGTTTTATGTCTACTTCCTTCACCAGGTTAGGGAAGTTTTCCACCATTATTTCTTCAAAAAGCTGTTCAACATCTTGATTTTCTTCCCTTATGATGATCAGACGAATATTTGGAACCTTAATAGTGTCCCATATCCTCCTTAAATCATCTTTATAGTCTTGGCCTCTTTTTTCTTGCCATTTTTTTGAGTGTTCTGATTGGCCTTCCTGTTCTCTAGATAGGGCATATGATCCTCTTCTTTATTTACTTTGTTTATTCCTTTGTTTATTCCATTTAATATACTTTTCATCTCAGATAATATGTTCTCCATTTCAGACTGATTCCCTCTTATAATCTCCATCTCCATTTTTATCTCTTTGTTGGATTTCTCTACATTTCCTAAAAGTTCATTGAGCATCTTTATAACCAGTGTGTGTTTTGAACTCTGCATCTGTTAAATTACTTAACTCCATTATATCTGGATCTCTGTTCTGTTCTGTTATATGGTTTCTGCTTCTTCATCTTCCCATTTTGGCTGTCTTTGTGTGTCTGTTTCTATGTACTAAGCAAAGCTCCCAAGTCTCCCGGTCTTATTAGTGCAGATTTGTGATTTAAGTGTCCAGTTGCACAATCTTGAGAGGCGCTAGCTGCAGGCCAAGTTTAGCCCAAGCCTCTACCCCTTCAGGGCCACCTGTCAAGATTCAGTAAGCAATCCCCAGATACTGTGCTTATAGTTGCCTCAAAAGGCCACACCAGAAACCAAGGCCAGCTGCTTCCAGTGTGAGTCTAGGCACTGCTCAGCAAGAGGCATCTGACTCGCTGAGGATAAACCTGGATGTTGGTTGGGTGAGGCCTGGGTTGGGGGAGGTGGGGTTTCAGGGAATCCTCTGGGTGGAGCGACCTCTGTTATCCAGTTTGATGACATCCTGGCTATGGCGGCGCTGTGTCTGTGCACTGGGAGGGGAGAGGGCTCAATGGGGAGCAATGGATATTGATGGCACTTGTGTACCAAGTGAACCTTGCCTCTGGCCCTTACTCCAACAACTCTGTGTTCCCCTGCAAGTCCTTGGTCCCCCCGGAGAAGCCAGCCCAGTGCTAGTGCTCAGAGTGAGCAGGTCCATTGCTGCAAAAATTCACTCGCAGACGCAGCCCCTTTAAGAGGCATCAGCTGCTGCTGCTGCTGCCGCTGCTGCCATAGCCTCCATCTCACTCAGCCGCTTGGGACCAGGGCACCCCACGTCCTTGCCCCGTCCTACCTTCTGCCACTGCAGTGTGATTTCTTGGATTTCTCCCTAGTTGTATGGCTTATTCATCTAGAACACAGGTGATTTTTCTTTGCTGCTGCTCCTTGTTTCTGTCATAACCTCGATTTGGTTGTCAGAGAGATGAACAGAGCTTCTATCATCTACATCATCTTGAAGCACTTCCCTAAATTTTTATTTTTTACTTTGGTTGAGTTTTGTGGGCTTTCCTGCTTGTTCTTCTTGTTTTATGTTATATACTTCAGTCTTGAATATTTGGCATGTGTTACCATTACGAATATGTAGAGGATAGTCTCTTTACTCCTAATAGGCATCTCACTCTTAATTATGTATTTCTTTTTGTTATTTTGTTTTAGATGAGCTGACCCTTTTCAGTATTTCCTGTAGTTCAGGACTTGTAGTGGAGAATTCCCTCAATTTTTGTATGTCTGGAAAGTTCTTTATTATTCCTTCATTTCTAAAGGAGAGCTTTGCTGGATCCTTTATTCTTTGGTGGTAGTTCCTTTCACTTAATAGTTTGAATATTTGATTCTACTTCATTCTGGCTTGTAAGGTTTGTGCTGAGAAATCTGACGATAATCTAATAGATTTTCCTTGATAGGTTACTATCTTCTTTTCCCTGGCTGCCCTGAGAATTCTTTCTTTGTCATTGATTGTTGAGAATTTTAATACAATGTGCCTTAGAGAAGGCCCTTTTTGGTTGAGATAATTGGATGTTCTGTTCACTTGTTGAATTCCAAGCTCCAGTTCATTCCTTAGAGTTGGGAAATTCTCGTCAACTATTTGTCTGAAAATGCTTTCTAGTCCCTGCTCCTTTTCCTCCCCTTCGATAATGCCCATTATTCTTATGTTTCCTTTCATGATGGTGTCAGCTAGTTCTTGTATTTCTCTTTCATTATTTTTCATTCTTAGATTTCTCTCTCTTCCTTCTGATTTATTTCTAAATTTCTGTCTTTGATATCACAGATCCTTTCCTCCACTTGGTTGACTCTATTTCCCAAGCTAGCTATTTAATTCTTCATCTCTTTCAGTGTGTTCTTCATCTCCAGAAGTTCTATTTGATTCTTTTTGAGGGGTTCAATCTCCTTGCTAAAGAACTCAGCCTGCTCATCTAGTTGTTTTTTTCAATTCCTGAAATTGCTGATATGAATCATTTGGGATCTCACTGAGTTTTTTTAGAAGTAGCATCCTAAATTCTCTGTCATTTAAGTTGCATATTTCTATGTCTGTAAGCTTATTTTCTGGAGATTTTTCTCTTTCTTTCTGAGATGCCTTGTCACCTTGGTTGTTCATGGTGTTTAATGGACTATTTCTCTGCCTGGGCATTAATGGAAGTTTATATTTGTTTGTTTGTTTGTTTATTTACAGAAAGATTTATTATATAAATGTCTCTCTTTAGCCTGTTGCAAATAAGGTGCTTTTCTTTTGGTTTTCAATAAGTGGTGTCTAAGCCTCTTCGACCCCTGGTTTATATAAAGTCTTAATAATGCCTATTTTTTTCTTATAGATATTCAATCATGCTCTATACCCTAAGTCTCAGTTCCTGTCAGTGTTAGTCACAGTTTCGGTAGTGTTTGCTCAGATTTTCCTGGGGCTCCGTGGTGTTCTGTCTTGGAAGACATAGGGGGAGTGGCCTTCTTATTGGAATATGGAGTCTGCAGCTCATCTTTGAGTTTTGCAACCTTGGCTGGTAATTATCAACTGTTGTTTCTCTGCTGTCCCTGCTTATCTACTGTCTCCACTTCTCTGCTTTCTGGCCTAATCCATGGGCAGTGTTGCTGTGTGGAGCTCACAGCTCTCCCAGGCAGGGTTGTTCAGGGAACCCACTGCATCTTTTCCTCTCCCCTCCTCCCCTTCCCTTCCTCCTGCAGGGAACTCTGGCTGCAAGAGGCAGCTTCTTTGTTTCTCCCAGTCTACTGCCTGACTTCTGGTGTCCTGACCAATGGTAGCTCTTATACTCAGATACCACGCTCAGATGTGCTGGTGTGTAAGTTGGGCGTTTTTTTTTGTTGAGTTTTAGATGTTCAGCTTATTGTTGTTTCAAGGGGAGAGATCTGGGGATGTCTCTCTCTCTACCATGTTTCTGGTGTGACTTCTGCAATTGATTTTTTGTATTGTGATATAATATATATGATATAAACTTTACCATTTTAACCATTTTAAATGTATAAATCAATGGCATTAATTACATTAATAACAATGTTGTGCATCACCTCTGTCTATTTCTAAAACTTTTTCTTACCCCAAACAGAAACTTTATACTCATTAAGCAATTAGTCACCATTCTTCCTTTTCTCTTTCCTGGCCCCTGGTAATCTCTAATCCATTTTTTGTCTCTATGAATTTGTCTACTCAAGATGTTTCATGTAAGTGAAATCATATAATATTTGTTCTTTGTGCCTGGCTTATTTCACTCATAATATTCCAGAGGTTAGTTCATGTTGTATCATGTATTAGTATTAAATTCCTTTTTATGGCTGAATAATATTCCATTGTGTGTTTATCCATTCACCTGTTAATGGACACTTGGGTTGTTTCCACCTTTTGGCTATTGTGAATAATGTCGATATGAACACTGATGAAGGGGTTCAGAACAGGCCTCCACAAGATATCCTACTTTGACATGTGGATTATTTTGAGCTGAAGGCAATTGAGACTCTGTAGTCCCATGGGAAACTTTTATCTCTCCCTGAAAGAATTTAAATTGGGTGCATTGCCCATGGTAAGAGTTATTAACAGAAATAACATTTTATGACCTATATATACAGAAGGGCTAATTTCTAATTACTGAATATTTGTTCTTCTTATTGTCCTCTGAATGACCCTTCCTCCCCTCTGAATCCCCAAGGTGTCTTACCTCATCCTTAGCTCAAAGCGTCATACATACTTCATTTTCTTTTTCTGTCTCTGAACCGCTCATATATGTGAGGTCTCTGATTCTCTCATGTTGGTGAAGTTCCCATACATATGTATGTAATTAAATATGTTCATGTTCTCTTGTTAATCTGTCTTATGTCTATTTGATTATTAAAACAACTGAAAGAACCTAGGAAGATAAAGGAAAGTTTCTTCCTCTTCCACATTGGTATACAAATATCTGTTTGAGTCCCTAATTTCAGTTCTTTTGGGTATATACACAAAAGTGGAATTGCTGTATCATACGGGAATTCCATGTTTAACTTTTTAAGGAACTGCCAAAATATTTTCCATAGTGATGACACCATTTTACTTTTCCATCAGCAATACACAAGGGTTCCAATTTCTCCACATTCTCATCAACTTGTTATTTTTGATTTTTAAAAAAATTATTATAGTCATTCTGTTAGGAGTGAAGTGGTATTTCTTTGTGGTATTGCTTTATGTTTCCCTAATGACTAATAATGTAGGGCATCATTTTATGTGCTTATTCGTCATTTGCATGTCTTCTTTGATGAAATATCTATTCAAATCTCTTGCCCATTTAAAAATTGGATTGTTTGTCTTTTTGTTATTGAGTTGTAGGAGTTCTTTATCTATTTTAGATATTAAATCCTTATCAGGTATGTGATTTGCAAGTATTTTCTCCCATTCTGTGGATTGTCTTTTTACTCTTTTGATAATGTCCTTTGATGCACAAGTTTTTAATTTTAATAAGGTGCAATTAAACAATTTTTTCTTTTGTTGCCTGTGCTTTTGGAGTGATAATTAAGAGCTATACCAAAATCCAAGGTAATGAAGATTTGCCCCTTTCTTTCATGAATTTAAGTTTTTGATCCATTTTGAGTTAATTTTTAAATATGGTGTAAATTAAGGTTTACTGCTTTTATCAGTCTTGATTCATATATTTTCTTGGCTCTTCCTCCAAATTTGACTTCATACCATTGTTCTTACCTTTTAAAAAAATCTGTACCCTTGAATTGGCTATGCAGCTAGGACCTTGGCCCCATCAAGTCTCTGCAATCATGAATAAGAGTCACTTAACCTATGTGCTCTCTGCAAGTGTGTCAGAGAATGATATAAGACATAAACATAGAGTAACAGATGATTGATCGCCAACTCTAAGAGCTGTACATTTTCTTACAATATAATGTAGGAGAACCATGTCTTATAACATGCCTAATTAAATATAAAAGGATAAAAGTATAAAAAGTATAACATATATTTATGTAATAATATACTTTATAAAAAGTATAAAATAATATTGTAATACAGAATTCAAAAAAGTTGAAGATTCATAGGTTGTCCAAAAATTAGCTATAACTGAGATGTGGCTCTCTCAGTGTTAATCAGATGACCCAATCTCTGCTGCATGTTAATCCTTGTTAATATAAAATATGTATCCTATAGTAGAGGATAAAAGATAATATAAAGTATATATCTTAACCCTTTAGAGAATGAAGACCATACTGAGAAGATAGGCAGATGACAGGCCACTGTGGGGATCACTTTGGACAGGAAGCACCTTTAGTGCTGCTAAGTATTCACCACACCATGCTGCTGGTGATTGACCATGACAAAACAGAAGGCTGAGGCCATCTTGAGGGAGTAATGAATTTGTACCTAGTGTGAGAGAAAGTAACTCTGGAATGAAAGCCTTGCTATGTCCCTACTAGTGTTGTAGATGACAGCATCTCTCTTTTAGTTCCTCTACTGCCTAATGCTTCGGCATCTGCTAAGGTTGGGAATTGCTCCTTCCTTCTTGTGCAATTTAATGAAATTTCACTGAGTATCGACTTTGGACCAGGCCCTGCACTAGACTGGAGCTTGAAAGGTGAAATAAAAACTTGGTTCTTATTCTTGAGAACATTCTCAAGACAGACTTGCTGCCTTGCCTTATTAATTTATGGAAACTTGAGTGCTTCAGTCTATATTGGTTTCTGGGGACATTTGAAGGCACTTACATATCAAGGAAACTCAGAGTCTTATGCTCAGGTTTCCATAGAGGAAAGAGACTTTGAAGATGCATGTGAAAAATGTATAGATTTGAACAAGGGAAACAGGGCATGCTCCTACGAGAAAATTTTCCCTCTGTCAACCACTATATGATTGTATCTTGTTATACTGTTGTGGTTTGAAAAATGTATTAATATAATAATAATAACAATAATAAAGATAGTTAGCACTTACAGTTGTCAGGCATTGTACTAAGCATTTTACATGTATAATTCATTAAATCTTTGACTCAAACATATGAAGTGGGTGCTATTATTATCCCCATTTTACAGATAAAGAAACAGAGACATAGACTGTTTGCTATTTATAGGTTTGTGTAAATGAAGCAACTCTCTTGGGAATAGATGCTTCCTTTCAAGGGGTGCCAGTCCAGTTGAGCTCCAATTGAATCAGGATTGCATTTATTGCCTAATAATCTCTGGCTACCATGATGTTGATCCTGTTGGCATGGATGATGTCCTGAAGGCTGTTTAAACTCTCTTAGGAAACCATGCCTCTTCTGCCTTCACCAGGCACTGCCATTGTCAAAAGGGGCTATGAAATGCCTTAGAAACATGTTGGTAAATTTTAAAATGTGATCGGAAAGTGAAACTAATGTCACATCTTGGGAGAACAACCTAAACTCCACAACTTGTTATAATTGACTTAGCATCAATTGAGAGATCCATGACATGGTTTAAAAGCCAGGAGTTCTAATTCTGTAAATCTTGATTAACCAAGCAAATTATTCCCAAATTGTGCTTTGGAATTTCTTACCTCAGTCAGATTTCTCTGGCTAATGAACTTAACTCTTTAACTATAACCTATATAGCTATTGGCCAAAGATATCTTTGAAAGCTTTTGATGATGGTGGGCTGTCAGGTAACGAATCATAACATCTCTGGGATAGAACAGTCCCTCTTTATCTTCCACCTTTCTCTTCTTTCCCTCCTCTTTTCTTTCATATAAAAACTTTCAGTCCATTGCTGTCACCAAAATACACAATCTACCTTGCAAATGGATAAAAAGAAACTCACTCTGTTCAGATAACCCCCAACTCAATCTTCAGTTACAATGTGAGCTAATTTTGCAAATTGTGCTAATTATATTAAAAAAATCAGGTAAACTACTTTTAAGGGGGAACAGAAAAATAATTTATCAAATCCTTCCTACTGGTAATATAGTAATAGTCAGCCAGTATGTCTATTTCTCATATGCAAAGTTCTCTGCTAGATGATATAATGTAGGAGACAAAAGCATAAGACATAATTTGCACCAGAGGCTTAACCCCAAACCCAACTATTCTTCTTCACAAAGTCTCTTGAATCACCTGTTCCACTTAATTCTCACTACTGAGGTAGTAGTGTGGGCTGCTATTCTACCATACCTGCTTAAGTTGCCAACAGTCTCCCAGCCCACTTTCATCTCATTTCAGCCTTTCCTGTACACCATTGCCAGATTAATCTTCCTAAAGTCGTGTATTCCAAATTGTGCTTTGGGGAACATTAGCCCTGATACATGTTCCTTGTTAAAAAGAGGATTTTGTGCTAATGCAAGTTTAGGATCCAGGACTCATTCAAATCTCTCCCAAAGATGCACAATGTACATGCTAATATGTTAAAGGGTTTGAGAAGTCCTGCAATAAAGAAACATCTTTTACTTTCTTTAACTCTGTATTTCCCAAACGTAATTGACCATAGAACTTTTTTATTCATGTAACATCAATTAATATTATATACAACACTTTTCCAGAAATGCTTCCCTAAAACATTTTTTTTAATCAAACCACTTTCCTGATTTTAAACGCTCTAGTGGTTTTCATTTTCCCATGGGGGGAGAAATATCCACCTCATCAGCCTTATTTTAAGAACCATTGCAAACTGATTCTAATTTAATCTGGCTCAATTTAATCTCCCACTGCTTTCCTACTTGAACAATTTCCCCCCAACTAGACTGCTCTGCTTATCATTCTGTGCTCATCAGCTATTAAAGTCCAGATAAGAAGGTAGACCAAGAATGGCTGGTGATAGACATCTAAGGCTTTTGGTAGTGGTCATTTGTGAGTGGGCTACACTTTGAAGGCCCAGTAGCAGGAACCTGGGAGTAGGGCAACCCAAGCAGAATGAAGTAGAGGTTGAATTTAGTATGAATACCTTTGGGACTACCAGTAGCTGAAAATGGCTTAGAACTTGATATATAACCATGAGCATGTAGTGTAAGACCTGATAGCCATAGAAATAAACATCAGGATAGGACAGATTCCAAAAATAAGTGCCCTCCCCCACAGAAGAAAAGAAATAATGGTGAAACCTAAGGGTACAGGTTATTTTTTAAATTAAAATTATTGGAGTGACATTGGTTAATAAAATTAAATAGGTTTCAAGTATACAATTCAATAAAATGTCATATGCATATTGCATTGTGTTCACCATCTAAAATGAAATTTCCTTCCATCACCAAATACTTGAACCCCGTTACCACTACCTCCCATCACTTCCTTTCCTCTAGTAACCACAAATCCATTGCCTCATCCATGAGTCTCCGATTATTTGTCTAGTTTGTTAATTTTAGTTTTTTTCTTTTGAAAATTAATTAATTAATTTATTTTAATTAGTTTCAATTATACAGTACATTGCTTAGACATCTACATAGTTCATAAAATGATCTCTCCAATTGCTCCCTCCTTCCCCTGGCCCTCCACCTTGCCAACATATTAACTAACTGTATTTCCTATGCCATGCTCCCCATCCCTATGACCAATTATCAGCTACTAATTTGTACTTCTTCAACCCTTCAACACATTCTCCAGGCCCCCGGACCCTCTTCCCTCTGTCACCAAATTGTCCACTATGTTTGTGAGTCTGTTTTTGATTAGTTTGTTCTTTTTGTTTCTTAGATTCTGCATATAAGTGAAATCATATGGTCTTTATCTTTCTCTGTCTGACTTATTTCACTCAGCATAAAAACCCCTAGGTCCATTCATGTTGTTGCAAATGGTAGGATTTCATTTTTTTAATGGCTGATTAATATACCATTGTATATTTGAACCATAATTTCTTTATCCTATCATCTGTAGATGGGTATTTAGGTTGCTTCCATATCTCAGCTATCGTAAATTGTGCTGCCATGAATATTGGGGTGCATAGATCTTTACGAATTATTGTTTTGGTTTTCTTTGGGTAAATACCCAGAAGTGCAATTGCTGGATCAAAAGGTATATACATTTTTAATTTTTTGAGAAACCTCCAGACTGTTTTTCATAGTGGCTGTACCAATATTCAATTCCATCAGCAATGTATGAGGGTTCCCTTTTCTCCACATCATCACCAAAACTTGTTTTTTGATTTACTGATGATAGCCATTCCGACAGGTGTGAGGATATCTCATTGTGGTTTTAATTTGCATTTCTCTGATGATTAGTGACTGTGAGAATCTTTTCATATGTCTATTAGCAATCTGTATTTCCTCTTTGGAGAAGTATCTGTTCAGGTCTTCTGCCCATTTTTAAATTGTATTGTTTGTTTTTTGGTTGTTGAGTTGTATGAGTTCTTTACATATTTTGAATATTAACCCTTTATCAGATTTATCATTTGAGAAAATTTTCTCCCAATTAGTTGGTTGTCTTTTTGTTTTGTTGATGGTTTCCTTTGCTGTACAAAAACGTTTTAGTTTGATGTAGTACCATTTGTTTATTTTTTCTTTTGTTTCCCTTGCCCAAAGAGACATATCTGAAAAGAAATTTCTGTTAGTAATATCAGAGTTTACTGTATGTGTTTTCTTCTAGAAGTTTTATGATTTCAGGCCTTACATTTAGGTCTTCAATCCATTTTGAGTCTATTCTTATATACAGTGTAAGAAGTTGGTCCAGTTTCTTTCTTTCTTTCTTTTTTGCATGTATCTGTCCAATTTTCTCAACACCATTTATTGAAGAGACTGTCTTTACCCCATTGTATATTCTTACCTCCTTTCTCATATATTAAGTGAGCATATAGGTGTGGATTTATTTCTGGGCTCTCTATTCTGATCCATAGATCAATGTATCTGTTTTTATGCCAATGCCATGCTGTTTTGATTACTGTAGCCTTGTAGTATAGTTTGATATCAGGTAGTGTGATACTTCCAACTTTCTTCTTTCTCAAGATTGCTGTGGCTATTTGGGGTCTTGTATGGTTCCGTACAAATTTTAGGATTATTTTTTCTATCTCTGAAAAATGTCATTGGTGTTTTGATAGGGATTACATTGAATCTATAGATTGCTTTGGGTAGTACGGCCATTTCAATGATGTTCATTCTTCCTACCCATGAGCACGGTATATGCTTCCACTAATTTGTATTTTCTTCAATTTCTTTTTTCAATGACTTATAATTTTCTGAAAACAGGTCTTTTACTTTCTTGGTTAATTTGATTCTCAGGTATTTTATAGATTCGATGCAATTGTGAATGGAATTGTTTTCTTAATTTCTCTTTATGAAAATTCATCATTGGTGTATAAAAATGCCACTGACTTCTAGATATTTTTTTTTTGTAAGCTGCTACTTTACTGAATTCACTGATCAGTTTGAACAGTTTTTTTGGTTGAATCTTTAGAGTTCTCCATATATAGTATCATGTCATTGACAAAAAACAAGAGTTTTACTTCTTCCTTTCCAATCTGGGTGCCTTTTATTTCTCTTTCTTGTCTTATTACTGTGGCTAAGACTTCCAGTACAATGTTGAAGAGGAATGGTGAAAGTGGGCATCCTTTTCTTGTTCCTGATCTTAAGGAAAATGCTTTTAGCATTTTCCCATTGAATATGATGTTAGCAGTAGGTTTGTCATATATGGCCTTCATTATGTTGAGGTTTGTTCCCTCTATTCCCATTTTGCTGAGAGTTTTTATCATAAATGGATGTTGGATTTTGTCGAATGCTTTTTCTGCATCTATTGATATGATCATATGTTTTTTTATCTCTCAATTTGTTAATGTGATGTATCACAATAATTGATTTGTGGATTTTATATCAACCTTGCATCCCAGGAATAAATATAACTTGATCATGGTGTATGATATTTTTAATGTATTGCTGAATTTGCTTTGCTAATATTAGGTTGAGGATTTTGCATCAATGTTGATAAGAGATATTGGCCTATAGTTTTCATTTTTTTTGTAATGTCTTTGTCTGATTTTGGAATCAAGGTAATGGTGGCCTCATAAAAGGAGTTAGGGAGGCTTCCTTCTTGATTTTTTTTTGGAAAAGTTTGAGAAGAATAGGTGATAATTCTTTTTTGAATGTTTGGTTAAATTTGCCTATGAAGCCATCTGGTTCAGTTCTTTTGTTTTTTGGGAAGTTTTTGATTACTGATTCTATTCCATTGGCGGCAATCAGTTGGTTCAGATTTTCTGTTTCTTCTTGACTCAGTCTTGGTAGATTATGTTTCTAGGAATGTGTGCAATTCTTCCAGATTGTCAAATTTGTTGGCATATAATTGCTCGTAGTATTTTCTTATGATCCATTGTATTTCTGTGGAGTCTGTGGTTATTTCTCCTCTTTCATCTCTGACTTTATTTATTTGAGACCTCTCTTTTTTTCCTAAATGAGTCTGGCTAAGGGTCTGTCAATTTTGTTTATCCTTTCAAAGAAGCAGCTCTTGGTTTCATTAATCTTTTTTATTGTTTTTTCTAGACTCTATTTCATTTATTTCTTCTCTGATCTTTATTATTTCCTTCCTTCTATTCACTTTTAGCTTTGTTCGCTGTTCTTTTTTCTAGTTCTTTTAAGTGTAAGGTTAGATTGTTTATTTGAGCTTTTTCTTGTTTCTTGAGGTAGGCCTGAATTACTATGAATTTCCCTCTAAGGAGTGCTTTCGTTGTGTTCCATAGATTTTAAGTCATTGTGTTTTCATTTTCATTTGTCTCTAGGTATCTTTTGATTTCTTCTTTGATCTCATTAAAAATCCATTCATTGTTTAGTAGCATGTTATTTAGCCTCTATGTGTTTGTGCATTTTCCAGTTTTTTTCTTATAGTTGATTTCTAGTTTCATACCATTGTGATTAGTGAAGGCGATTGATATGATTTCAATCTTCTTAAATTTTTTGAGACTTGATTTGTGTCCTAACATGTGGTCTAACCTTGAAAATGTACCATGTGCACTTGAGAAGAATGTATATTTTGTTGTTTTGGGGTAAAATGCTCTGAAAATGTCTATTAAATCCATCTGTTCTAGTGTTTCTTTTAGGGCCATTGTTTCCTTGTTGATTCTTTTTCTGGAAGATCTGTCCATTGATGTCACTGTAGTGTTAAAGTCTCCTACTATGAGTGGATTACTATTGATCTCTCCTTTGATGTCAGTCAATAATTGTTTTATGTATGTAGGTGCTCCTATGTTGGGTGCCTATATGTTTATTAGGGTTATGTCCTCTTGCTTTATCGATCCCTTTATCATTATGTAATGCTTTTTTTTGTCTCTTATTATAGCTTTTGTTTTAAAGTCTGTTTTATCTGATATAGTATTGCTACCTTGGCTTTTTTTTTTTCAATTCTGTTTGCATGAAATATCTTTTTCTATTCCTTTACTTTTGGTTTGTGAGTGTAGTTTGATCTGAAGTGGGTCTCTTGTAGATAGCATACGTATGGGTCTTGTTTTCTTATCCATTCAGTTATCCTATGTCTTTTGATTGGAGCATTTAATCCATTTTCATTTAAAGTGATTACTGATAGGTACATAGTTACTGCTATTTTATTATTCATATTTGTTATTTCTATTTTTTTTTTTTTACTCCTTCTCTTTTTACAGAAGTCCCTTTAACATTTCTTGTAATACTGGCTTTCTGTTGATATATTCCTTATGTTTTCTCTTGTCTGGGAAGCTTTTTATCTCACCTTCCATTTTAATTGAAAGCCCTGCTAGGTAGAGTATTTGTGGCTGTAGATTCTTGTTTTTCATAACTTTGAATATTTCTTGCCAGTCAGTTCTGGCCTGCAAAGTTTCCATTAAGAAGTCAGCAGACATTCTTATGGGGGTACCCTCGTAAATAACTAGCTGCCTTTCTCTTGCTGCTTTTAAGATTCTCTCTGTCTTTGTCCTTTGGCATTTTAATTATGATATATCTTGGTGTAGGTCTTTTTGAATTCCTCTTGTTTGAGACTCTACGTGCTTCCTGAACTTGTATGTCTAATTCCTTTGCCAGGTTAGGGAAGTTATCTGTCATTATTTCTTCAAATAGCTTCTCAACCCCTTGCTCTCTCTCTTCCGCTTCAGGTACTCCAATAATCTGGATGTTTTTATGCTTCATATTTACCCAGAGGACCCTTAAACTATTCTCATTTTTTAAGATTCTTTTTTCTTTTTGTTGTTATTATTAGGTGTATTCTGCTACCTTTTCTTCCAATTCGTTGATTCAATCTACTGTCGAATCCTTCTAGTGTATTCTTCATTTCAGTTATTGTATCCCTCATTTCTGTCTTGTTCTTTTTTATGGTTTCTATGTACTTTTTTATGTTGTTGAGGTTCTCAATTTACTCATCCATTCTCCCCATAAGGTCGTTGAGCATCCTTATAACCATTATTTTGAACTCTGTCTCTGGTAGGTTGCTTGCCTCCATTTCATTTAGCTTATTTTCTGGAGTTTTCTACTGTTGTTTCATTTGTGGCATACTTCTTTGTTTTTTCATTTTATTAGCCTCTCTCTTTTCATTTCTATGTGTCAGGAATATTTTTTTCATCTTTCAGACTTGGCTAGATGACCTTATGTAGGAAGTGTCCTGTGTGACCTAGTGGCACACACTCCCTGATCCCTTATGCTGGGGGCTCTGGATATGATCTTTGTGTGGGTTTTGTGTTATCTTCTGTTGTTGCCAAGCCTTTATTGTTGTCAGTGGCTGGGATTAAGGCTCAGGCTGACTACTTATGGGAATTGCCTACACCCACAGGGTAAGAGTTGCTGTGTGGAGGCTGACCCCACTGAATAGGATTTTCCCTAGCAGGCTTGTGTACTTGTTACAACCACCCTTTGTGTGTATCACTAATGTCAGGAGTTGCTCCATTGTGGTCTGGTGCCAGCCTCCAGATGTATTGGTTTTTGTGGCCTCTTGTGAGGGCCTCCCCCATAGGCCAAGGTCAGCCACTGCTTTTGATTGCTCCGGGCTACCCTGTGGGAATTTAAAGCAATTCGCAGATGGTTGTTGCCTATGTTGGATCTATAGGTAAGTGGAAGAGACAACACTGTAGGAAGCAGTTGGTTATCCCACATCCCTGACCTGTGATAGTTTAGCAGAGGGACCAGTGCTTCTCAAGGCCTGACATAGCCTGTCATTTGCTTGTAAGTTTCTGAAACTGGATGAGCTTCTGCGTGGTATGCGTGTTGGGTGGTGTAGGGACACTGGGTGTCTCCTGGGTCTATAGAGTAAATTTTCCCCTACCACTGCAGTGTCAGTGTACATGCCAGCAATGTCTCTATGGCTCCCTTTATAAGTTTCCAATTGTAGTGATGACAGCTACTGCCCACCTTGGGCCTGAGTGTGCTACCCCAGGGCAGGGGCAGCTGTCTGTCAACTTGTGGTGGGCACTTAGTCTATTGATGGGGCAGGAGCTCAGGGAGACAAGGGTCATCAAGCCAATATAGACCCCTGTGATCCCCTCAACAGATATTACACCTCATATAGGCAGCAGTGGTTTGCCCACAACTGTCTTCCCTGAAATGTGCTCACTATGGTATAGCTGCCAGCCCCCGATAGACACACGGACCACCAGAAATCAGTGAGTTATAGGAAATACACTTTTTATTCAGCCAGCTGGGTCTGCCAGGAGTACGCAGACTCCAAATTAAGCAGCCCTGAAATGTAGAGATACAGAGTTTTTAAGCCCTAAGCCCTATTCTTCATTCTGTCTGAACACAAAAGTCTATTTTTCTTCTGTTTACTAACTGTCAACTCACAGGTCAGTTGTGCAAGTGGGGGCACAGAAGCAGAAAGCTTATTGTTAGAATGTTATGTTCCCATGGGTGATAGACTATGTTCCCATGGGCGATAGCCAAGCAGTAATTTTCCATCCAGCACAACTGCACTAGCCAAGGTTTGTTGTCTGTGCAGACTGGGCAACGGAGGCTGCCTGTCAATGGGCTGCAGCCACTTTGTGGATTGGGTGAAGAGGAATCTCAAAGAGACAATGGCTGACCAGCCAATACAGCCTCAGTTTGCTGCAACTTCCATGCCCGGATGTTCCCACTGTAGACACAGATCACAGTGAGACCAGCTGCTGTCTGGGGCGGTGCCACAGACCCCTGCACTACTCAACACAATATTACAACTCTTGCAGGCAGCAAAGGCCTGTCTACCACTGATTTCCCTGCAGTGCCTTCCCTGTGCCAGCCAAAGCTTGTTACCTGTGTGGATTAGGAGATCAGGGGAGGAGAAGGGCAAGACTGTGGCTGTTCACTCTAAATGGGCCGCCTGGAGCAATTTGTGGGTAGAGTGGGGCGGGGATTCAGACAGACAATGGAAGCCAGATTAATACAGCCTCAGTCTTGTTGCAACTTTGGTAACCATTCCCACATTCCCGCAGAAGTCCCAGATCACAGCATGACCAGCTGCTGTCTGGGACTTGCCCACAGATCCCTGATGTCCACCCGAGTTTGTGTTGGCAGCAGTGATCTGCTTGAAATTATCTCTGAAATGCATGCTCACAGTGCTGGCCACCAGCTGGGCATGCATGGCCCTGAATAGGCACAGGGTGTAGCAGCCATCCAACAACAAAAGCCCTGGGCAATCTGTAGATTGAGTGGGGTGGGTTGATTCCCTCTGGCGAGCACTTCCTAAGGGCTCTGTGGGAGGAGTCCGCATAATCAAGCCAGGCAGGGTCTGTAGATTGCCAGGTAGAGGGGCCGGAATAAGGCACAATGATGGCTGCCCTTCTGGCCATCCTTCTGGTGCCAGATGATGCAGACTTTCTCAGAATGAATCACTCTCAAGGCTCTGACCCACTGCTGGTGTCCTGGATGAGTGTCCACAGGTCAGAAAGCCTGTGTGGGCATCCTGGGATTCAGTCTCTTTCCATTTCACCCAGGTGGCTGGACTCCCCGCTGGTTTTCACAGTCAGAGTTATTGAAATATCTTCCCTGGGCTGGGACGTTGGCCTGGGGAGCCCTCCAATGAGAACAGGAACCCCTCACTTCAGGAGAGCCTCTGCAGCCTTGCTCTCCCTCCCGGTGATTCTACACCACTCAGGGGTATGGATCCAGCCTGATTCACACTTTGCCCCTCCTACCAGATTCATTTTGTCTCCTTTATATTATCAGATGTAGGTGTTACCATCAGCTGGACTTCAGTTGATTCACCACGTTGAATATTTTATATTTTGGTTATAATTTCAATGCGGACCTGCAAGGAGACGAATCCTGCTTTTACCTAGTCCACTATCTTCTCAAAATATGTTACTTTTAGTTTTATATCCCACATATGCATGAAATTATATGGCTCTTGACTTTTCCTGTCTGACTTATTTTGTGTTGCATGATAATTTCAAGGTCTATCCATGTCATTGCAAATAGTGGTATTTCATCTTTTCTTAGGGCTGAGTAATATTCCATTGTGTATGTATATGTATGTATGTATATATGTATATATGTGTGTATATACACATATATACATATATATACGTATGTATGTATGTATGTATGTGTATACACACACACACACACATATACATATATCGGTTGTTTCCATGTCTTGGCCACTGTGAATAATGCAAATGAAAGTGTATATATCTTTGTGGATAAATGATTTCAAGTTTTTGAGTAAATTCCCAGAAGAGGGATTGTTGAGTCATATGGTAATTCTATTCTTAGTTTTCTGAGGAACTGTTTTCTATAATGACTGTACCAATTTACATTCCCACCAGCAGTGTATGAGGATTCTTTTTATCCCCACAACCTCACTAACATTTGTTATTATTTGTCCTGTTGATGATAGCCATTCTAACAGGTGTGAGGTGGTATCTCATTGTAGTTTTGATTTGCATTTCCTAATAGACAGTGAAGTAGAGCAACTTTTCGTATATCTGTTGACTGTATGTCGTCTTGGGAGAAGTGTCTGTTCAGGTCCTCTGCCCATTTTTTAATTGGATTTTTTTATTGTTGAGTTGTATGAGTTCTTTATATATTTTGGAAATTAAGCTCTTATCAGAGGCATTGTCTTCAAATATCTTCTCCTATTCAGATGGTTGCCTCTTTGCTTTTTGGACAGTTTCTTTTGCTGTGTAGAAGCTTTTTAGTTTGATGTAGTCCCATTCATTTATTTTTGTTTTTACTCCCCTTGCCTTTGAACTCAAATTCATATAATCCTCTCTACATCGAAAGTCCATGAGTTTAGTACCTATGTTTTCTTCTATGCAATTTATTGTTTCAGGTCTTATATTCAGGTCTTTAATCCATTTTGAGTTAGTTTTGGTGTGTGGTGATAGACAACAATCTAGTTTCATTCTTTTGCATGTGGCTTTCCAGTTTACCCAACACCATTTATTGAAGAGACTTCCCTTTCTCCACTGTATGTTTTTGGCACCTTTATCTAAAATTATTTGCCCATATAAATGGGGATTTACTTCTGGACTCTTGATTCTTTTCCACTGGTCTGTGTGTCTGTTTTTTTTTTTTTTTTTTTTGTTGTTGTTGTTGTTTTTTACCAATACCATGCTGTTTTGATTATTGTCTCTTTGTAGTATACTTTGAAGTTGGGCAGAGTGATACCTCTAGCCTTGCTCTATTTTCTCAAGATTGCTTTGGCTATTTGGGGTCTTTTGTGCTTCCATACAAATCTGATAATTTTTTTTGTCCTATTTCTTTAAAAAATGCTGATGAGATTTTGACAGGGAGTGCATTAAATCTGTATAATACTTTAGGTAATAAGGTCATTTTAAGTATGTTGATTCTTCCAATCCAAGATCATGGAATATCTTTCCATTTCTTGGTATCTTTTTCAATTTCTTTTAATAGGATCTTATACTTTTCATTATATAGGTCCTACACATGTTTTGTTAGGTTTATTCTTAGGCATTTTATTCTTTTTGTTGCGATTGCAAAAGGAATTATTTTTTTCCACTTATTTTTCTGACAAGTCACTATTAGACTATAAGAATGTTATGGTTTTTGAACATTGATTTTGTATCCAGAAACTTTATTGTATTCGTTTATTATTTCTAGTAGTGTTTTAGTGGAGTCTTTAGGGTTTTCTATATAAAGAATTATGTCATTTGTAAATAGTGACTGTTTGACTTCTTCATTCCCTATTTGGATGCCTTTTTCCTTCTCTTGCTTGATTGCACTTGGTAGGACCTCCAATGTTACATTGAATAATGGTGATAGTAGACTGCCTCATCTTGTTCCTGATCATAGAGGGAAAGTTTTTAGTTTTTTTCATTAAGTAGGTTAGCTGAGGGTTTGTCATATATAGCCTTTACTATGTTGAGGAACTTTCCCTCTGTACCCATTTTATTAAGTGTTTTAATCATAATGGATGCTGTGTTTTGTCAAATGCTTTTTTTGCATCTATTGATATGATCATGTTTTTTCCCTTCATTTTGCTTATATGATGTATCACATTGACTGATTTACATATGTTCAATGATTCTTGTGTCTCTGGGATAAAGCACACTTGATCATGGTGTGCAATCTTTTTCATATGTTGCAATATTCAATTTGCTAGTATTTTATTTAGGATGTTTGCACCTGTGTTTATGAGAGATATTGGTCTATAGTTTTCTTTTTTTGTATTATCTTTACCGGTTTTGGTATCAGGGTAATGGTGGCCTCATAAAATGAGTTAGGAAGTATTGCCTCTTCATTTTTGTGAAGAATTTGAGAAGAATAGGTATTAAATCTTCTTTGAATATTTGGTAGAATTCACTGGTGAATCCATCTGGTCCTGGACATTTACTTTTTGGTAGGTTTTTGATGATTGTTTCAATTCCCATACTGCTGATCAGTCTATTTAGACTTTCCAGTTCTTCATGATTCAGTCTAAAAAGGTTGTATTTGTCTAAGAACTTGTCCACTTGTTTGAGGTTATTATATTCATAGTATTCTTATATGATCCTTTGTATTTCAGTGTTATCTGTCATAACTTCTCTTTAATTCCTGATTTCGATTATTCGTGTCCCTTCTCTTTTTTCCTTAGTAAGTCTAGCCGGGGGTTTGTCAATTTTCTCATTCTTCTCAAAGAACCAGCTCTTTGTTGCATTAAGTTTTTTATTGTCTTTTTGTTCTCGATTTTGTTTAATTCTGCTCTAATCTTGATTATTTCTTTCCTTCTGTTGATTTTGGGCTTCATATGTTCTTCTTTTTCTAGTTTTTTAAGATGTAAAGTTAGGTTGTTTATTTGGGCTAGTTCTTATTTCTTGAGTTAGGCCTGTAATGATATGGACTTTCCTGTTATTCATGGTTTTGCTGTGTCCAAAAGTTTTGATATGTTGTACTTTCATTCTAATTTTTTATATATTTCTTAATCTTTCCTTTTATTTCTTCTATGACCCAATCATTCCTCAATAGCATGTTGTTTAATCTCAAGTTAGTTGTGGTTTTGCTTGCTTTCTTTTTCCAGTCGATCTCCATCTCCAAAGCAATATGATCAAAGAATATGCTTGCTATGATTTCAAAATTCTCAAATTTCTTGAGGCTAGTTTTGTTTCTCAACATACAGTCTTTTCTCAAGAATGTTCTGTGTACACTAGAGGAGAATATATAAGTAGCTGTTTTGGGATGAAAGGCTCTGTAAATGTTGATTATGTACATTTGGTCTAATGTGTCTTTTAGAGATGATATTTCCTCACTCATTTTCTGTTTGGATGATTTATCCATATCTGACAGTGAGGTATTTAGGACCCCTACTATAATTATGTTATTGTAATTTTCCACCTTTTATTCTGTTAGTCGTTACTTTATATATTTTGGTGCTCCCTGATTGGGAGGATAAATGTTAATAAGTGGAGTCTACTTGATGTATGGTCCCCTTTATCATTATGAAGTGTCTATCGTCTCTCATTAGTTTTTTTAATCTTGAAGTCTATTTCATTAGATATAAGTACAGCTACAACTGCTTTTCTCTGGATGCCATTTGCTTGGATCATTGTTTTCTACTCTTTCACTTTGAGTCTATATTTGTCCTTGCAGTTGAGATGTGTTTCTTGAAGGCAGCATATGGTTGGGTTTTGTTTTTTGATCCAAGCTGCTACTCTGTTCCTTTTTATTGGTGAGTTCAGTCCACTTACATTTGGGGTGATTATTGAAATATGAGGTTTTCCTTAGCTATTTTATTTTCTTTTGTGGTAGCTCAGTGTCTCCATTAAATTTTATTCTTGTGTTTCTGTCCGGTATTTTAATTTGTGGTGGTTTATGTTTTTTCCTTCTAGTCCCTCTTGATTTATGTTATGTATCTCCGTTCTAGATTTTTTTCTGTGTGTTTACCATTCAAGTTATGATATATATACCATTAAGGTTATGATGTGTGTGTGTGTGTGTGTGTGTGTGTGTGTGTGTGTATTCTTTTTCTTCTCTGTGAACCTTACCTCAATTCCCTTTTGCAGATTCTGATCTTTATTTTCTCCCCTTTTCTGTTTTTGTTGTCTCACATTGTTTCTTTTAAGCTCTATGTTTCTTCCTAAATTACAGTAGGAATTTTTCTTCTCTTTTTAAAGTGCTTTTTTTTTCACCTTTAACCATTATATAATATTTAAGCTTATAATACCTTGTTCTTAATAAGGGCTGCACTTTTCTGCTTCTGTCTGTCTGTTGGTCATCTAATATACAGTTATGCAATTTTTCATTGTTTTGTTTCAGGACAAATAACCCCCTTTCAGTATTTCCTATAGTTCAAGCTTCATAGTGGAGAATTCCCTCAATTTTTGTTTGTCTGAAAAGGTTTTTCTTTCTCCTTCTTATCTGAAGAAGAACTTTGCTGAATATATTATTCTTGGCTGGTGATTTCTTTCTTTCAGTAGTTCGAATATTTGGTTCCACTCTTCTGAGCTTTTAGGGTTTGTGCTGAAAAGTCCAATGATAATCCAATGGCTTTTCTTTTATAGGTTACTATCTTGTTTTCCTTGGCTGTCTTGAGAATTATTTCTTTGTTATTAATTTTTGACAATTTTAATATAATGTGTCTTAGAGAAAGCCTTTTTTATGTTGAGATAATTTGGTGTTCTGTTTGCTTCTTGAATTAGAAGATCCAGTTCTTTCCATAGGTTTGGAAAATTCTCATCGACAATTTGTTTGAATATGTTCTCTGTTCCTTTCTTCTGCTCTTCTCCTACTGGTATACCCATTATTCTTATGTTGCTTTTTCTGATGATGTCAGATAGTTATTGTAGGGTTATTTCATTTTTTTTAAATTCTCAAATCTCTCTCTTACCCCTTCTGCATCATTTCCAGATTTATGTCTTTGATATCACTAATTCTTTCTTCTATCTCTTCAGCTCTATTTCTGAGGCTTTCTATTTCATTCTTCGTCTCTTTTAGTGAGTTCTTCATTTCCAGAAATTCTATTTGGTTCTTTTTTAGAATTTCAGTTGTCTTGTAAAAATATTCATTTCGTTCATTGATTTTGTTTCTAAGATCTTGGAACTGTTAATCAGAAATTTCTTGCATCTTGTTAAGTTTTTTCAGGGATGCAATCCTGAATTCTCTGTCATTAAAATTGCATATTTCTATGTCTTTGAGCTTATTTTCTGGAGATTTTTATTATCTTTCTGAGTTGCCTTGTCACCTTAGTCGTTCCTGATTTTTGATAGGCTATTTCTCCAGTGAGGCATTAATGAGAGTGTAATTTGATTTTTAAAAAAACTTGTTGAAGAGTCATCTCTAGCTGGTTCCTAAGAAGAGGTTTTTCTTTTGATTTCAAATAGGTGGCATCCAAGCCTCTTGAACTGTCCAAGCATACTAGATAGCTGATTTGAGGTTAAAAATGCCTTTTTTCCCTCTGAAAAGGTATGTATCTCTTCCGTTACTAGGGCGCCTCAGTCCCAGGGTTCCATCCCCATGTCAGAATGTGAAGGGCAATGGGATTCTGAGCCTCTGACAAGGCCCTGAAGCCCCAGTACTGCTCCTAGTGTCAAGTGCTATGCTCTGCTGATTCACTTGAATCAGCCTTAAAGGAGGGGGGTGAGGTGAATTGGGAGAGGCCAGCTTTGTGTGTGACTGTTTTCCTTCCAGTGTTGCAGGTTTAGGCTTCAGCTGCTTTCAATATATATCCCCTCTCCTATCTCTGGGACTTGCTGCTGTGTATGTTTCAGTTCTGGTTGCAAAATATCCCCTGAGATTTGGTGCTCATGCTGGGAGGGTACGTGGGAGGGCATGATCTGGGATGGTGGCAGATGGCAGCCAGGCTCCATATCTCAGCTTTTGCCTGGCAAAGGTGGTTGCTAAGACACAGTTGTTACTCCTCCATGCTTTGTTTCTGCTCTTCTCTCTTCCTTGTTCCCTGGGTTCCACTGCGTGAAATATGCTTATTCCTCAGGCAGGAATGTTCAAGGCTTCAAATGACCAAGAAACGGTCATGTTGTTGTTTTCTCCTCCCCTTCCCCCTTGCTGGGATCTCAGGGCTGCTTTCTGCAGAGCTTGGATTTGTTTCTATCCACTTTCTTGTTTCATGTGCCTGAATATCCCACCTTCTGATGCTCTGATGTGCAGATTTCTCAGATGTGGTTGTGTGTATTTTGGGTGTTGTTTGTTGGATTGTAAGTATACATCTCCTTATAGTTTCTAAGGGAGAGATCAAGGGAGATCCATCATGCTGCCATGCTTCTGACCAGGCACAGGTTTAATAAAACATTTTAATGTGATGTTGAGAGAGAGAGAGAGAGAGAGAGAGAGAGAGAGAGAGAGAGAAAGAGAGAGAGAGAGAGATTGAGAAGCTTTCTAAATAACAGAAATGCTACTAGGTTGAACTCTTAGGTATATTTTCCCTTTTTATTTCTCCAAAGCACCTCCAATTATAAAAGCTAGCAGCATGACATCATTGAAATTGTACTTCTAAGCTTATTGACTTACTCTGCTACCAATTCTCAAATTGATTCAGTGTAACTCTGTTACACTTTTCCACATCCCTGGAAGATTCATACTCTATGACCTATCCATCCGTGAAACAACATACAGAGTTGCTTAGATACTTCTCCATTTAATATCATGGAGAGAAAGAGATACATGAAAGAAGACAAGGGGGTGTGAAAGTCAAGATCCCCAGGGGGCTTTCAGGAGAGGAATTTGAAGTGTATGTAAAGATAGGGCAGGGTATGGATGGTGGTGATGCTTGCTTCAAGGAATAAGAGCACTTAGATTGGTGCTTACACTAAAGTATGAGCCTTTAATTTATTATCATTATTCCACCAAAGCAATGGTTGTTGACCCTGGCTATATATTGAAATCAATTGAAAAATCTTTAAATATATTCCCATATCTTGGCCCAAAGCCCCAGGGTTTCTGATTCTGAGGTGTGGCCAGAGTATCATTGCATTTTATAAACTGTAAAACATTTAATTTGAAAATGCTACTCTAGGACTTTCAGCCAAGATGGTGGAGTAGAAAGACCCTGTTTGCTTCTTTTCACGACTACATAAAAATTACAACTAATATAGAATAACTTTCATTGAGAATCGCTTGAAGTCTAGCTAAACAGAAGTCCTATAACTAAGCATATACAGAAGAAACCACATTGAGATTGGTAGGAGAGGAAGAGACACAGAATGAGCTGATCCCACACTTGCATGTGGCATTTAAAAACCAGGAGAGATACTTGATTGTGGAGGTCCTCCAAGAGGAGCGAGGGATCTCAGCCCCACACCAGGATCCCCAGCCAAGGGTTCCAGTGCTGGGAAGAATAGTCTCCATAACTTTGGCTGTGAAAACAGAGGAGATTGTGGTTGAACAAGACAAGACAGAGGGCTGCTAGAGTTCCAGGTGTCCCACTTAAAGGTCCTACTCATGTACTTACTCACTGATGGACTCACTTGCTCAGAGCTTAAGCACACAGGCATTAGCTCGAAAAGCACCAGGCACATATGGAGAGCAACTGAATTATCTGGCTTCAGGGTGAGAGTTAGTGCATAGCTTTCTCCCAAATAGAAGTGCTGGCAGAGGCTCTTATACCTTTGCTGAGCTCTCTGCCCATCCAGCCTGTAGGTGCCATATCTGTCTCCATCAACCTGGTTAACACCCTTGACCCTACCCTGGTGATTGCCTAAGACCCTAACCCAGGCAACTTGCTGGCCCACTCAAGGCACTTTTCAGGGATTTTCCCTACAAATGGCATTTCTTGGCTCATGCTGCTGACTTTCCTAAAATCGCTTGAAAGTTCACAAACCCTAAACAAGTAGCATCTAGCCTCAGCATGTCCCATACATCTTTCTGTGCAGCCCCAAACCTATTAGTGGCAGCAAGCCTCAGTACACAGTTTACCCTCTCACAGGCACCTCCAAACTGAGTGTAAGTGGCAGCCATCTACAGATCATTTTGTAGCTCATACCAAGTGGCTTTGGAAAGATACAGGCAATGGATGATCTTGGCCTACAACAGGGCCCCTATTAAGAGGCCTCAAACTAAACATACCCAATGGCTACCTTCGGACCACACCACAACACTACCCAACAACCTCCACAAACAACACACCCAAAGGGAAGATTTGGCTGGCACCAGGGCCCCACTAAGGCAAATCTGGCTTCATAGGGTCAGCCCCTGCACAGCAGCTCCTCTATTGTAGTCACCAGCCAATCCTCACAACGAATCAACCCAAAGTTAAATCCCTCCTACTGATGTGCAAACAGCAACCAAGGCTCAACTGCAACCATGGCTCAACCACAACTGAAGGGCACACACAACCCATACAAGGAACACATCTGGAGCATCTGGCTTAGGTGACCTGGGAAGACTGTGCCACTGGGCCCCACAGCACACCTACAACATAACACCACTCTACTAAGAATGGAAGACATAGAAGCCCTACCTAATACATAGAAACAAACACAAGTAGGCAACCAAAATGGGAAAACAAAGAAACATGTCCCAAACAAAAAAAACAAAATGAAGCTCCAGAAAAAGAACTAAAGAAAATCGAGACAAGCAATCTATCTGTTGCAGAGTTCAAAATGCTGCTTATAAGGATGGATGTTCAGTGAATTTAGGGAAAGAGTAGATGAACTCAGTGAGAACTTTAAAAAAGAGGTAGAAAACATAAGAATAGAGATAGAAAACAAAAACAAGACCAATGAGAAGAGCAGAATACAATAACTGAAATGAAAAAAAAAAAACATTAGGAGGAATCAATAGCAGATTAGATGAAGCAGAGGATTGAATCAATGCTTTAGAAGATAAGGTAACAGAAAACACCCAATCAGAACAGAAACAAGAAAACAGAATCCAAAAATATGAGAATAGTTTAAGGGGCCTTTGGGTCAACATCAAGCATACCAACATTTGCATCATAGGGGTACCAGAAAGAGAAGAGAGAGAACAAGAAAATGGAAACCTATTTCAAGAAATAATGCCTGAGCACTTCCCTAACCTGGTGAAGGAAATAGACATACAAGCCCAGGAAGCACAGAGAGTTGCAAACAAGATGAACAAGAGGCACACACCAAGACACATCATAATTAATATGCCAAGAGGTAAAGACAATGAAAGAATCTTAAAAGCAGTAAGAGAAAAGCAATTAGTTACCTACAAGGGAGCTCCCATAAGACTGTCAGCTGATTTCTCAGCAGAAACATTGCAAGCCAGAAGTGATTTGCATGAGTTATTCAAAGTGATGAAAAGCAAGGAACCACAACCAAGATTACTCTACCTAGTAAAGCCATCATTTAGAATTGAAGGACAGATAAAGAGTTTCACCAGATGAAAAAAGCTAAAGGAGTTCGTCAACACCAACCCAGTATTAGAAGACATATTAGAGGTACTTCTTTAAGAAGAAGAGAAAAAAAATGCTAAAAAAATCAATAACTACATCTACCAAGAATTACTTTAGATGTAAGTAGATTAAATGCTCTGACAAAAGACATGTGGTATCTGAATGGGGAAGAAAACAAGACTCAAGTTTTGGAGAAACATCGTGGAGTGAGAGATGTCCACAGATCTCTCCCCTTAAAACAACAATAAGCTGAACATTTAAAAGTCAACAAAAAAACCCAAACTGCAGACCAGCATGTCTGAGGGTGGGTTCTGTGCATAAGAGCTACCACAGGTCAGAACCCTGCATGTCAGGTGGTGGACTACAGGTGGAGAAACAAAGAAGCTGCCTCTCACACCCAGAGCTCCCTGTAGAAGGAGGGGGAGGGGAGAAAGTGCAGAGAGTTCCCTGAACAGCCCTGCCTGGGAGTGCTGTGAGCTCCACGGGGCAGATGGCAGCACCCAGTCATCAGTGCAGAAAGCAGAAAGCTGGGACGGCAGAGAAACAACAGTTGATTTTTATCAGCTATGGCTCCTAACTCTCATATCCTCTGAGAATGAACACCGTTGAGCCCACAGGAATCTGAGCAAACACTACTGAAACTGTCACTAACACTGACAGGTACTGAGCCTGAGAGTAGTGAGCACGATTGAACATCTATAAGATAAAAAAGGCATTGTTAAGACTTTATATAAAGCAGAGATCCAAGAGGCTTAGATGCCACCTACTGGAAACCAAAAGAAAAGCACCTTATTTACAACTGGCTAAAGAGAAACCTTTATATAATAAATTTTTATGGAAAAAAAAAAAAACAGAAAACACATCCATTAATGGCCAGTTAGAGATAGTCCATTAAACACCATGAACAACTAAGGTGACAAGGCGTCTCAGAAAGAGAAAAATCTCCAGAAAATAAGCTTAAAGACATAGAAATATGTAAATTAAATGACAAATAATTCAGGATGGTACTTCTGAAAAAACTCAGAGAGATCAGAAACAACTCATATAAACGATTTTAGGAATTAAAAGAAGAACTAGTTGAGCAGAATGAATTCTATAGCAAGGAAATTGAAACCCTCAAAAAGAACAGAATAGATCTTCTGGAGATAAAAACACACTGCAAGAGTTGAAAAATAAAATAGCAAGCTTGGGAAATAGAGTCGACCAAATGGAGGAAAGGATCAGTGATATTGAAGACAGAAATCTAGAAATAAGTCAAAAGGAAGAAGAGAGAAAATGAAGGATGAAAAATAATGAAAGAGAAATACAGGAACTAACTGATATCATCAGGAGAGAAACATAAGAATAATGGGTATTTTCGAAGGTGAGGAAAAGGAGCAAGGACTAGAAAGCATTTTGAAACAAATAGTGTATGAGAATTTCCCAAATCAAGGAATGAGCTGGAGCTTGGAATTCAAGAAGCCAACAGAACACGCAACTATCTTAACTCAAAAAGGCCTTCTCCAAGACACATCATATTAAAATTATAAAGAATCAACAACAAAGACAGAATTCTCAGGGCAGCATGGGAGAAGACGGTGACTTATAAAGTAAAACCTATTAGATTATCATCAGAATTCTCAGGCAAAACCTTACAGGCCAGAAAGGAGTGGAATCAAATATTCCAGCTATTAAGTGAAAGGAACTACTAGCCTAGAATAATATATCCAGTTAAGCTCTCCTTTAGATATGAAGGAGAAATAAAGACCTTTCCAGACATACAAAAATTGAGAGAATTCTCCATTACAAGACCTGAACTACACAAAATACTGAAAGGGGTCAGCCATCTCAAATAAAATGACAAAAAAAAAATACATAATTAAGAGTAAGGTGACTATCAGGCAAATAGAAGCAGAGGAGTGCAACCCTTACTAAGAACAGGGCTTTATAAGCTTAAATAGTAAGAAGAGAATTGCTATAGTGAGATAGTAATGAACGTTCAGCATACATAAGGACAAATTGAGACAGCAATGACTGAAAAGGGGAGGATTCAAAGATCCAAATTTGCAAAGAGGAGTGGAGATAAGGCACACGCAGAAGAAAATGGAGGATTATATACATATATGTATATACATACACACACATATACTTAGTAATATATATATGTATACACACATATATACTTAATAATATATATATATATTATTACACACATATACACACACATATTCAACAATATTACATAATCATAATAGTAGCCACACACCAAAGATTCAGAACTGAAGCATATAATATAAAAAAAGAAGAAACAGAGGGAAACTCCACAAAAGCCAACCAAAATAAAGAAAACAGGAACTCAAGGACAAGGAAGCAATGGAAACACTGAGCTACCAGAAAGTAAAAGATAAAATGGCTATAAGAAGATCTCATATTTCAATAATTACCCTAAAAGTAAATGGACTGAACTCACTGTAAAAAGTCACAGATAGGATAAAAAAAAGAAAAACCCCAATCATATGCTGCCTCTAGGAGTCACATCTCAGCTCCAAAGACAAATATAGACTCAAAGTGAAAGGTTGGAAAATGATATTTCAAGCAAATGACATTCAGAGAAAAGCGGGAGCAGCAGTACTAAAACAGCACGAAATAGACTTCAAAATAAAAAGGTAAAGAAAGATACTGAGGGACACTTCATTATGATAAAGGGAATCATGTACCAAGAAGACATAACACTTATTAATATCTATGCTCCCAGTCGGGGAGCCCAGAAATATGTAAAGCAATAACTAACAGAACTAAAGGGAGAAACAGACCAAAACACTCTCATAGTAGGGGACTTAAATACTCCCTGTTGGATATGGACAGATCATGCAAACAGAAAATCAATAAGAAAATAACTTCCTTAAATGACACACTGGACCAACTGGACATAATTAACATTTACAGAGCCTTCCATCCTGAAACAACTGCTTATACATTCTTCTCTAGTGGACATGGAACATTCTCAAGGATTGACCACATACTGGGACACAGAGATAGCCTCAACAAATATAAGAAAGTTGAAATCATATCAACCATATTCTCTGATCACAATGCTTTGAAACTAGAGATAAACTGTAAAAAGAAAGTGGGAAGAACCACAAATACATGGAGATTAAGCAACATGCTTCTGAAGAATAACTGGGTCAGAGAAAAAATAAAAAGAAAGATCGAGAGATATATAGAAACAAATGATAATGATAGTAAACATATCAAAAATTTTGGGACACAGCAAAAGTGGTCATATCATTACAGGCCTATCTCCAAAACCAAGAACAAGCCCAAATAAACAACCTAACATTTCATCTTAAAATACTAGAGAAGGAAGAACAAATGAGGCCTAAAGGCAGCTGAAGGAAAGAAATAATCAAAATTAGAGCAGAAATAAAAAAAAAATTGAAAAAGGAATAGAAAAAATAAATGCAACAAAGAGTTGGTTCTTCGAGAAGGTAAATAATATTGACAAACCCCTGGTAGACTCAGTAAACAAAAAAGAGAAAGGACACAAATAAAATCAGTGATGAAAGAGGGGAAATTATGACAGACACCACAGAAATACAAAGGATCATACAAGAATAATATGAAAAAGTATATAATAACAAATTTAATAACCTACACAAAATGGACCAGTAGTTAGAAAGATACAACCTTTCTAGACTGAAACAAGAAAAACTAGAAAATTTAAATAGACCTATCCCAGTATGGAAATTGAAACAGTCATCAAAAACCTACCAAAAAGTAAAAGTCCAGGAGCAAATGGCGTCACCAGTGAATTCTACCAAACATTCAAAGAAGATATATTTTATTATTTTTATTATTTATTATTTTTAAAAATTTTTTAGGCTTATTGTAGTAATATTGGTTAATACAATTATATAATTTTCAGGTGTACATTATAATTTGACACCTATATATTCTATTGTGTGATTACCACCCAGAATCCAGTTTCCTTCAACTACCATATATTTGATCCTCTTTACCCACTTCACTCTAAACCTACCCTCCTATATTGACCCCCTTTACCCCGTCTACCTCTCCCCTCCCCCCATTATCTGGTAACCACTAGTCCATTGTCCATGTCCATGAGTCTCTGTTTGTACTGTTCATTTGTTGCTTTTAGGTTTATATCCCACATATAAGTTATATGAGACTTTCTACTTTTTCAGTCTGGCTTATTTTGCTTAGCATGATTATCTTGAGGTTCATCCATGTTGTCTCAAATGGCAGTATTTCATCTCTTCTTATGGCTGAGTAATATTCCATTGTATATATGTGCCAAAGCTTCTTTAGCCAATCATCTATCGTAGGACACTTCGGTTGCTTCCATGTCCTGGCCACCGTGAATAATGCTGCTATGAACATCGGTGTGCAAATATATTTTTGGATATGGGTTTCAAGTCTTTGGGGTAAATACTCAGTAGTAGGATTGCTGGATCATATGGTAGATCAATTCTTAGTTTTTTGAGGAACCTCCATCATGTTTTCCATAGTGGCAGTACTAATTTGCAGTCCCACCAGCAGTGTATAAGGGTTCCTTTTACTCTGCATCCTCTCCAAAATTTGTTATTACTTGTCCTGTTGATTATAGTTGTTCTAATGGGTGTGAGATGCTATCTCATTGTGGTTTTGATGTGCATTTCCCTAATAGCTAGTGATGTTGAGCATCTTTTCATATGTTTGTAGGCCATTTGTATGTTCTCTAGGGACAAGTGTCTGTTCAGGTCTTGTGCCGATTTTTTGACTGGATTGTTTTGTTGTTGTTGTTATTGAGTTGTATAAGTTCTTTGTGTATTTTGGAATTAGGCCCTTATCAGAGGTGTTGCTTGCAAATATATTTTCCAGTTGAGATGGTTGTCTCTTTACCTTGTTGACGATTTCTTTTGCTGAACAGAAGCTTTTTAGTTTGATGTAGTCCCATTCTTTTATTTTTGTGTTTACTTCCCTTCCTTTTGAGATCAAATTCATAAAGTCCAAGGTCCTTGAGTTTAGTTCCTATGTTTTCTTCTATACATTTTATTGATTCCAGACTTATATTTAGGTCCTTAATCCATTTTGAGTTAATTTTGGTGTGTGGTGATAGACAACAGTCTTGTTTCATTCTTTTGCAGGTAGCCTTCCAATTTTCCCAGCACCATTTATTGAAGAAGCTTTCCTTTCTCCACTGTATGTTTTTGGCTTTTTGGTTGAAAATTATTTGCCCATATAAATATGAGTTTACTTCTGGACTCTTGATTCTGTTGCACTGGTCTGTGTGTCTGTTTTGCTGTCAATACCATGCCCTTTTGATTACTGTCGCTTTGTAGTATAATTTGAAGTCAGGTTGAGTGATGCCTTCAGCCTCATTTTTTTTTCTCAGGATGGCTTTGGCAGTTGGGATTTTTTTGTGCTTCCGTACAAATCTGATGATCTTTTGTTCTATTTCTTTAAAAAATGTTGATGGGGTTTTGATGTGGATTGTATTAAATCTGTACGATGCTTTAGGTAATAAGATCATTTTAACTATGTTGATTCTTCCAATCCAAGAACACGGAATATCTTTCCATTTCTTTGTATCTTCTGTGATTTCTTTTAATAGGGTCTTGTAGTTTTCATTATATAAGTCCTTCACATGTTTTATTAAATTTATTCCTAGATCTTTTATTCTTTTTGTTGCATTTGCAAAAGGAATTATTTTTTCCACTTCTTTTTCTGCTGCTTCCTTATTAGAGTATAGGAATGCTATGGATTTTTGAACATTGATTTTGTGTCCAGAAACTTTACTGTATTTGCTTATTGTTTCTAGTAGTGTTCTTGTAGAGTCTTTAGGGTTATCTGTATAGAGAATCATGTCATCTGCAAATAGTGACAATTTGACTTCTTCCTTTCCTATTTGGATGCCTTTTATATCTCTCTCTTGTCTACACGTGCTAGGCCCTCCGGTGTTATATTGAATAACAGTGGCAGTAGTGGATAGCCTTGCCTTGTACCTGATCTTAGAGGGAAGTGTTTTTCTCCATTGTTGGCTGAGGGTTTGTCATAAATGGCCTTTATTATGTTAAAGTAGTTTCCTTCTATACTGATTTTGTTAAGTGTTTTGATCATAAATGGATGCTGTATTTTGTTGAAGGCTTTCTCTGCATATTTTGATATGATCACATGATTCTTATTTTTTAATTTGTTTATGTGGTGTATCACATTAATTGATTTGCATATGTTGAACCATCCCTGTGCTCCTAGGATGAAGCCCACTTGATTGTGTTGTATAATGTTTTTAATATGTCATTGTATTCGGTTCGCTAGTATCTTATTTAGGATTTCTGCATCTGTGTTCATGAGAGATATTGGTCTGCAGTTTCTTTTTTTGTTTTATCTTTTTCAGGTTTTGGTAAAGGGAAATTTTTTTCTCATAAAATGAGTTAAGAAGTATTGCCTCCTCTTCAATTTTTTTTGAAGAGTTTGAGGAGAATAGGTATTAAATGTTCTTTGAATGTTTGTTAGAATTCACTGGTGAAGCCATCTGTCCCTGGCGTTTGACTCTTTGTTAGATTTTTCATGATTGTGTTGGTGAGTTCAGTCAATTTACATTTAGAGTGATTATTGAAATTATGTTCTTCTCACAGCCATTTTATCTTTTGCTTTCTGGTAGCTTGGTGTTTCCATCGCTTCCTTGTCCGTGTGTGTGTGTGTGTGTGTGTGTGTGTGTGTGTGTGTATTTAATCTGTTGGTTTTTGTGGATTTTCTCTCTAGTGTTTCTTGTTTTGTACTACATACTTTAGTTCTGAATCTTTGGCATGTAGTTACCAATTCAAATATATAAAGGACAGGTATATATATATATATATATATATATATATATATATATATATATATGTATATGTGTATACACACACACACACATATATATATACATATATATATATATATATATATATATATATATATATATATATATATATATATATATATATATATACTAGTCTATTTTCTTCTTCATGTGCCTTATCTCCATTTTCTTTTGTGAATTTGGATCTTTGAATCCTTCCCCTTTCTGTTATTGTCTCTATTGGTCTATATGTATGATGAACATACATTACTATTTTGCAATAGTAGATCTCTTCTTATTGTTTAAGTTTATAATGTCCTGTTCTTAATAAGGGTTGCACCACTCTGCCTCTAGCTGCTTGATAGTAGCCTTAATCATAGCTATGTATTTTTTGTAATTTTGTTTTAGACAAGGTGACCTCTTTCAACATTTCCTGTAATGCAGGTATAGTGGAGAATTTCCTCAGTTTTTGTATGTCTGGAAAGGTCTTTATTTCTTCTTCATGTCTAAAGAAGAGCTTTGCTGGATATATTATTCTTCACTGGCAATTCCTTTCATTTAATAGTTTGAATATTTGATTCCACTTTTTTCTGGCTTGTAAGGTTTGTGTTGAGAAGTCCAGTAATAATCTGAATGGTTTTCCTTTATAGATTACTGTCTCCTTTTCCCTGGCTGCCTGAGAATTATGTCTTTGTTACTGATTTTTGTTAATTTTAACACAATGTGTCTTGGAGAAAACCTCTTTGGGTTGAGATAATTGGGTGTTCTGCTGACTTCTTGAATTCCAAGCTCCAGCTCATTCCTTAGATTTGGGAAATTCTCATCAAGTATTTGTCTGAAAATGCTTTCTATTCTCTGTTCCTCTTCCTCACCTTTGAGAATGCCCATTATTCTTATGTTTCTTCTCCTGATGGTATCAGCTAGTTCTTGCATTTTTCTTTCATTATTTTTCATTCTTTGGTTTCTGTCTTCTTCCTTCTGATTTATTTCTATATTTCTGCCTTCGAAACCACTGATCCTTTTCTCCATTTGGTCGACTCTGTTTTCCAAGTTCGCTATTTCATTTTTCATCTCATTTAGTGTGTTCTTCATTTCCAGAAGTTCTTTTTGGATCTTTTTCGGGATTTTAATCTCCTTGCTAAAACACTATTTCTGCTCATCTAGTTGTTTTTTCAGTCCCTGGGATTGTTGATATGAATTATTTTGGACTTTATGATTTTTTTTTCAGAAGTATCATTCTGAATTCTTTGTCATTTACTTTGTGTATTTCTATGTCTTTAAATTTATTTTCTGGCAATTTTTCTCTTTCTTTTTGAGATGCTTTGTCACGTTAGTTGTTCATACTGTTTAATGGACTTTTTCTCTGCCTGGGCATTAATGGAAGTGAATTCTGCTTTTTTCTACCAGAAAGTAGATTCATTGTGTAAAGGTCTCTCTTTAGCTTATTGCTTTTAGCATTTTTTTCTTTAATTTCATTTCAGTGGCATCTAAGCCTCTTGGATCCGTGCTGTATATAGTCTCAGTAATGCTTTTTTTCTTATGAATATTCAGTCATGATCACTGCCCTTAGTTTTAGTCCCTATCATTGTTAGCAACAGTTTCAGTAGCATTCGCTCAGATTCCCCTGGGTCTCCATGGTGTTCTGTGTTGGAATATATAGGGGTAGGCGCCCCTTGGTTTGGAGGATGGGGATTGTGGCTCAGCCTTGCATTTTTCAATGGCAGCTGGTAATAACCAGCTGTTGCTTCTCTGCTGTCTCCACTTCTCTGCTTTCTGCCTTAATCCATGAACCCTGCTGCTCTGTGGAGCTCACAGATCTCTCAGGCAGGGCTGTTCAGGGAACCTGCCACAGCTTTCCCCCTCCATTTGGCTGTGAGAGGCAGTTTCTTTGTTTCTCACAGTCTACTGCCAGTCTCCTGTGGTCCTGACCTGTGGTAGCTCTTATGCTCAGATCACTTGCTCAGACATGCGTGAGTGCAGGTTGGGTGTTTTTTATTGAATTTGAGATATTCAGCTTATGTTTTTACAAGGGGAGAGATCTGGGGACATCTCTCACTCTGTCACGTTTCTGTCACTCCTCTATTTGCATTGCATTTTTTAATGGGAGGAGGAACTTCTTTCCTTCTTCTTTTATTATAATTTTTTTCAATTATAGTTGACATTAAATATAATTTTATATTAGTTTCAGGTGTATAGCATAGTGGTTAGACATTTATATTATTTACAAAGCAATCTCCCCCATTAGTCTAGTACCCACATCTCACTATACATGGTTATTAAAATATTATTGACTATATTCCCTATACTATACTTCCCTGTGACTATTTTGTAACTATCAATTTGTACTTTTTAATTCCTTTACCTTTTTCTTTAGCCCCCAACCCCCTCCCATATGGCAATTACCAGTTTGTTTTTTGTATCTATGCGTCTGTTTCCATTGTGGTTTTTAGTTCATTTTTTCTTTCTCTTTCTATTTTTTTTTTAATTTCAGCCCCCCATTTGCTTCCATATCTTGGCATCTTTGTGCAGTGACCAACATGCACAACTACATGGTGGCCTTTCAGACTACCAGAAGTACCATGAGAGTAAAGTATGAAATTAGTGGGTGAAGGAACAGACCAAATGTGACCCACTGGCCAGGAAAGCAAAAGGAAACTATTTTGGAGAAGTAAAAAGTGAAGGGTGACTTAAAAGTTTTAAAAATGATATCCAAAGGGGTACCCCATATGTAAAACATATCTTCTTGTACCAATACCTTTGCTCATGCTGTTCCCATCTGATGCCTCCTCTCTGGTTATATAATTCTTACACATGCTTCAAGGCTCAATTCCTGACTTATCTCTCCAAAAAGCCTTCCATGACCTCTGGAGTCCACAGAGATAACCTCTCTTCCTCTTTCCACTGAACTCTGACCATACCACACTTATTTCTGCCCCATATTCAGTCCTTAGCCTGGTCCACTTTCCTTTCCTTTTTGGCTGCTGACCTCCTTTCTTTAGCTTTTCATCCATTCACCTGTGCCTCCTTTGTACCTAGGGGAATTTATTATACTTATTTGTTTATGTGCCTGTCTCTCATAACTAAAGTCTAAGCTCTCCAAGGGCAAGGACTAAGGTTTATTATCTGTATCCTCACCTAGTACAAGGCTCAAAAAATGTTTGCTGAATAAACAAATGGGTAATCCATGCTCAAAAGGGTGGCTGTTTGAGTGACTGAGGTCTGGAAAGTTTTTCTTCCATCTCAAACAATGTTTGTTTCCACTTAGGGAACTTCTAACAAGCTCTCCACAGAAGGGCATGGGGACCACTTGAGACCAATCAACTTAAAAGAACAGGGTTCTTACCCCTGTTCAGGTTCTATTTTAGCAATTCTTTGTTATGGAAAGAGCATTGGCTCATTGTCTGGTTCTAGTCCATTTTTGTTACTAATTAACCACATGACTTTGAACAAGTTGACTCACCTCTCTGGCCAGCCTTAGCCTCCAACCCTGTGAAATGAAGAATTGGCTTTAATGATCTACCATGCTGAAAAGCAACATGATGAACAATGTGGTAATTGAGCTGAACTGTGAAGATGTATTAATATTTATGGTGCCTAACTTCTAACCCAACCCAAAGCATTTTTTATTTGGTGGTAAAATGTCCACAAGATGTTTTATGTGTCTGATGATCAACAAACATCTGTAGGAAACTTGGGGAAAAGATAACTCTCCCTCTTGGCCAGTGCAATTTTACTTTTCTTGTTGTTGTTGATGGGTTGCCACCCACCTCATCTTTCTCCTGCAGGAAGTTTATTTGCTCATTCATCCATTCTATTTAGCGTTGCCAGATTTATCAAATAAAAGCACAAGATTCCTTCATATTTTTTTTCAGTACTTCACAGGTTATGAGACAGGGCAATGGAATGGAATGCACTAAAACAGGAATAGCCTTGTTCTCTAAAGTAGGTCCTCAACCGGCAGCTTCAGGATCACCTGGGGGCTTACTTTTCAATTGGCCTCTGCATCATAGGGAAGGTAGTAGGTTCAGCGGTTTTGTAGGGCAGTGCCTAATAAACACCAAGTAATGGTGAGTTTTCTCCTGGGCTGTGCACTAAAATGAAGTCAGAAACCACATTCACAGTATGATGAGAATGCTGAGTCTAGGTAGGGTTGTACCAGGTTTAAGCTGTCATCTCTGCCTGGCTGTGGTATCTATGTCTGTGAGTAATCTTTTACATCTTTTTTTTGGCTCCACATTCTCACCTATAAAGCCCTCTCCTTTTTCCTTTTAAGTGCTGGGTGCCCTCCCTAACCAAAATGAACATCTGGGAAGCCATGTACTCTAGTGTAAAATTAAGCATGTTTTCCTCTTCTCTTGGGCTTGCTACATTCTCAGTAGGCTTCTTCTTTGCGAACCCTTTTTAAAGGTGCTTCAGTCCTCTGCTAGCTATTGGACTAGGGTATTTGGGAGAAGTGTGTCCTACACTCCTCTTAGAATAAGGACAGCTCTCCTAGATTCTCATCCCAGCCCTACCCATATTCCAAACTCTCTCCACCTGACCAGCTTCTCACACAGTTGCCTTTCCTGCCCTCACATCTCCTTCCTCGCACCTGGCTCCATCCCTCCCAGTTTGGGGTTTGGTGGGCAATGGATGAGGCTAGATTGCAGATGGCTAAGTTCCAGAGACCAATCAGAGACACAGAGCCACTAAAGCAAACTGAAGGTGCTCAGGAAATAAGAATAAGAAGTGCAGAGAAGTAGGCACAGTGGTCTGATAAGAGGGAAATGGGGACTGGGATTCAGGTGTAAAAAAGCTCAAGTTTTTTAGAAGAATTAGGGAGTCTGCTTCAGATCTGGGAACCTCACATCCTGACCAAGGATCAAGGGAACAAAAAGAGTTATGAATGGACACCAGTTGTTACAGAAAACCAAGGATTGGACAGAGGTTTTGAGGTCACAGAAGGGCCAGAAGCTGGGTTGGATTTGGACTTGGAAATAGGGTTGATGGCTCTAGGAGTGAAGGCTTGTGTTCTGTGCTGAAGTCCCACCATCTGTCTTATTCATTTGAGTTAGAGACTAGGGCATTACAGAGTAGGGTTTAAGAATGTGGGCTCTGGAGCCAGATGGCTGGGGTTTAATTCCTGGCTTCACCACTTACTAGATGTGTGCCATTGGTACTTAATTTCTCTTTGCCTCAGTTGCCTCATCTGAAGAATGCTGTGAGGATCCAAGTAGACAATCTATACCAAACACTGGCATTCACTACATTCTGGATAATGCTGTACCTTATTGTGATTAACTCTCAAATTCCCTGTTTCCATCTCAATGCTCCTCTAACTTACCTATGGTCTTTGGTTTATGTTTCCTCTGCTTGGATCACCTTTTCCCATTAATTTCTTTTCATCCTTTGCACCTCAGTTCAGACATCATTTTCTGTGGGGGTCTCTATAGGAAAAATATAGTGTTTTCCCCAATCTTACAATCACAGTCCTTCTTACATCAGATGTGTGGGTTTTCCACACCAAGCAATTCTCTGACATCAGCTGGATGTCCTACAATTCAATTCTCACTCTAACTGCAGTTAGCACAGACTCCAAAGGTGAAGGGCTTAGTACAACAAGACTGCCTTTTCCCCCTCAGGTATCAGTCAAAAGTCCAGGTTGTCACCTGTGTTTCTCACTGACTGCCTATAAATTGGAGGTTGCCATGACCCTCTCCTTGAGTTTGATCATTTACTGGAATAGCTCATAGAACTCAGGGAAACACTTATGTTTATTGATTTATTATATAATAAATGGTAAAGGATATGGTAAAGAATATGGTAAAGGATACAGATGAATAGCCTGATGAAGGTGTACATAGGGCAAGATCTGGGAGGGTCCTAAGCACAGGAGTTTCTTTCCTCCTTGGAGTTGGGGTGTGCTGCCTTCCTGACATGAAGATTTGTTCACCAACCTGGAGGTGCTACAAACACTGTACTTTTAGGATTTTTATGGAGGCTTCATCCATGTAGGCATGGTTGGTCATTAACTCAATCTCTAGCCCCTCTCCCCTTTCCAGAAGATTGGTGGGGAAGGGCTGAAAGTTCCAAGCTTCTAATCAGAGTTTGGTCTTTCTGGTGACCAGCCCCCATCTGGAAGCTATCCAGGAACCCATCCAGAGTCACCTCATTAGCACAAAAGACGCCCTTATTACCCATGAAATTTAGAGATTTAGGAACTCTATGTCAGGAACCAGGGTTAAGAAACAAAAGATGCTTCTGGTGCTCTTAAAATTTTGGGAATTACAAAGGTTTTAGGAACTCTGTGCCAAGGACTAGAGGCAGAAACCAATATACATATTTTTATTATTCACAGGGTCCCTTCCCACACTCTCTTGGAATGGGTGAGGTGTTCTTCTTTGTGCTCCTACAGCACTTGCACTTCCACATTATGCATTATAATTGCTCATTTCCTTGTCTGTATCTCTCAGCTCCATGAATTTTTGTATTACACCAGATTTTCCATGCAGTATCAGCAGAGCTAACATGCAGTAGAAATTCATTAAATGTTTGTCGATTAAATTAATACATGGTGAGAGATTCCAGGCTTAGATCCTTTGGGGAGCCATAACCAGACAGAATTTCTCTGTTAAAGCTTAATCTATAGGCAACTGACAACTTTAGAGAGAGATCCCTAAGGCCTGAGGTCTCTTTCAGATGAAATCTCTTTCAGGAGATGGCAGTGAAACCCACCCAGCCACCACCTTACTTGTCTGCTTCCTGTGTGCTGTGTGGGCTGCAGTGGTGTTAGGAGAAACAGCTTCCAATTTGAGGATGTCCTACAAATCTTCCAAGCTGGTATGGCAGCCAACATCTTTCTTAATCTAGTTTGTGTAATGATACCTGGAGGCTAGCAAATGAAGAATAGTCCAATACCACTTAAAGCATGCTGGGAAGTATATATGCTCCTACTTGTGGCATGTGAATATGTCTTACTTCATTCAAGATGCTGCTTTTCTGAGTATCATAAACTCTTCTCTTAAATTTATTTTATCTTAATAGACCTCTCAGTTTGTCTTTGTGAGCAAAATAATAGCCTCTACTAGCAGAGCCAGTGGAACCAGGATGAGGGCTTGAATGGTGCAGGGTCCTGAATACATGGGCTTAGAAGTCACAGGGGATAGGCTGGACAATAGGCCTCTCTTTCCTCCTATTGTACTCTGCTGATTCCATAGGGAGCAATAACAGAACATTCTCAGGGACCTCTAAGTGACCAGCACCCAACTGCCTAGTCACTTGTAGATACATTCTACTCATTTCTCTAAAACTTGCAGGTGGTAGATCTTACCTTGGAAGAGTTCATTTTGTGTGAGAACAGTAGACAAGTAACCTAGAGAAAGTGAAAGTTGGAGCCAGGGAGGTAGCCAGTTGCTCTCAACATGGGAAAATTAGCTATGTGTACTTATTGAAGGTTTGGTGTACTGGGGTTAGGACTAGAGAGTGACCCTTATTAGATAATTTGAAAAAAAAGACACATTTAAGCTTTGGAGACCATGGTTTCTTATCCCGTTATCAAAGGACAATTTAGTCACTGCTGTTACAGGATCCCTGGGTAGGATTTTGCTAAATCTGCAAATTTAGCGGATTTAGCAAATAAAAATACAGATGCTCAGTTAAATTTGAATTTTGGATAGATAACAGTTCATCTAAAAATATTTGTATATTGTATCCTGTATTTTACCTGGCAACCCTCTTCTCAGGTCATTATCACCAGGGACACCACACTGTTTGTCTGCTTAATAAGGTGAAATGCCTAAAAAGCCTCCTGCTATGGGGGGAGGAGCGGTCCTTAGCAGCTAGAGTCAGTTCCCCTTCCCTAGTACTGCTAGAAGCTCCAAGAGGACAGTAGAGACTCTAATGGGCTGTTCTGTGTCAGTCTCTGTCTCTCTCTGTCTCTCTTTCTGGTCTTTAATAATCCCCCTGCTGATGGTGTGTATAAAGATGGGATTAGATGGAACAGCTGGCCTTCCAGCAGCTTTGTCCCCCACTTCTCTTTTCTCCTTGGTGTGTCTCGAAAACCCCTACTACTTCCCTCTACTCTGAGCCTCTTTTCCTAACAACCAACCCAAATCAGTCAAGGCTCTTGAAACTTTCAGCCTATCCTCATAAATAGAAACTACAGGATTCAAAAAGAAGAAGCTACATATGAAATATTCAATAAGAGAAAAAGCAAAAGGGAGATTTTGCTTAGAGGTCTATGCATATTTATGTGGGAAAAAAGGTTTCCACATATGAGAATCTGAGAAGAACACTAGGGCCTCCCTCAGCCATTTATTTAAATAAGAGAAATGATGCAGATTCAAGTGAAAGACAAGTTGAATAAGAAGTGGCATCCATGTTTGGCAGAAGTGGCTTTTGGACCAGTGAGCTGAAAGGAGGGGCTGTTTGTTTCCCTGTAGATGTCTTGCAGGCTACTGTAAGGAAAGAGTTTTTCTTGCATGTTCTTTGGAGTTTAACTGGGAGGATTTATTGCTCTGTTCATAACACAAAAGGACATCTTGGCCCACTTGAGACTGAGGCCCCTGGGAAGAACTCAAACCACCCTCAATGGTCCTTAAGTACACTTCCAATGGTCTTGAGTTCAGTGATATTTTTGAAAGGAACAGATACCTGTGTGGTTTTTATGGGCTAGTATAAAGATGGGAAGTAGGGGTAGGATAGAGATAATTTTTGACCCTCTGTTCAGTTCCCAGAGAAGCCAACAGTATAGTGATTCTGAGATACTGGTAGGCTACCTGATGTAGATGTAAGTGGTCTCTTCTCAATTCCTTCTCCACCCCTCTGTTTGTTTCAGATGATGTGACGGCTTGGTTGACAAAGCATGATACAGGTAAAGCTTAAGAAGAGACACCTGGTAAGACTAAGCCAGACTGTTGGCTAGACTGGGGTTAAAGATACATCAATAATGTCAGATCAGGACACTCTGACATGTGGCTTAACTACCTGCAGTTAGGACTGGAGAAGGCTTAGCTGGCATTTGGGCAGCACTTTATAAAGTGATTTTCCACACACAGCTGTCAAATCAGGCCATGGAGGCACTTTATAATAGCTGCCTTTTTCTCTTGTGCAGGACAACTCCGGCCTTTGAGATGGGTCCTTCTCGGCTTTCAACAGCAAAGCCTTGACAAAATCTGAAATAATTTGAGGACCAAAATAATTAAGTACACGAATAAATTATAAACCATTGAAAAATTAGAATCCACACGTCCATACTGACAATAAATTAAGAAATAAACAGGGAAGGAAGATCTCTTGCTTACAATAGAATGCTGAAGGCCTATTGATATATGGAGGAGTGCTCAAGTTGGAAAATCGTTTTGCAGCTATCATAGTAAAGATGGGATCAGGCAACAATTATCAATGGATGCTAAATCTAGAGGAAATTTTTTTATGAGGAGCAGGATATTTGTGTTCTTAAAGTGTCTCCCCACAGAATTGCTTATTATTTACAAGGGAGAAAAGTTAAATAATTACACAGTGAAAAAATTGGATAATACCTTGACTGGATAATAAAAATTAACAATACCAGTGAAGGACAGATGAATATCATGTGTCTTTAGATGTGATACCCTGAGAAAGATGGAACATCACCTATGCAGTATTCTAGCTAGGAATGTACAACCTGAAACTAATCATGAGGAAACATCAGCCAAACTCACCATGAGGAATGTTCTATTAAAAAAAGTGAAGGGACTACTTTTTTTAAAGTTAATGTCATTAAAAAGAAATGCTGGATTAATCAACAAATTTGAGTATAGATGGCAGATTACATAAAATATAGTGCCATTGTTAAATTTACTGAAGTTGATTATTATGGTCATGTAGGAGAACATCCTTACTTTTAGAAAATACACACTGAAGTATTTAGAGGGGAAGGGCTATGATGTATGTAACATATTTTCAAATAGTTTAGAAAATGCAGAGAGAGAAAGAATGATTGATTAACGTTAGGTGAATATGGGTAAAATATAAAGTATTCTTTATTTTTTATTCTTCCTAATTTTCTGTAAGTTTGAAATTATTTCTAAATAAAAAGTTTTTTTTAAATGGAGCCTGGAAGGTAGGTGCTGGTCCCTGCAGAAGGATCCATGAGCCTACCCCTGAGGCCTGTGCTTCATGACAGTTCTGCTTTCTTGGGGCAGTTTGGAGGGTTGACAGGAGAAGCCAGTTCCCCAGAAATTTGGTTCCTCTTTCTTTGACTCTCTACCTGCTCTGGGCCAAAGAAAAGGGCTTGTCTTGAGACTTGACCATCACTTCCTCTTCTCTTTTCCTGTATTCTTTTCCACTATCCTTAGCAATAGTGTTTAAGGGTGCAGGCTCTAAAATCAGACTGTTTGGGTGTGAATGCTGACTCTGCCACTGTGTGATTCAGAACCTGTTTTTTAACCTTTCTGGATTTTAGCTTCCTCACTTATAAAATGGTATCTATAGGGCTGTTGTTACTGCTTAATATATGTAACTATTACTTTTTCCTCTTTCTTACAAAAGACCTCTTTACTCTCATCTCCTGTGGTGAGTTGGGGGAGGAAAGAAGACAGTGAGGAGAAAAATAGAATTTTTAGGGTTTGAAACTACTCTGTATGATACTAGAATGGTGGATACATGTCATTCTATCTTTATCCAAACCCACAGAACATATGTAGAACCCTAATGTAAACTATGGACTTTGGGTTGTCATGACTTGTCAATGTAGGTTCATTGATTTTAACAAATGTACTACTCTAGTTGGAGATATTCAAAGAGGGAGAGACTATGTATATGTGGGGGTGGTGGCATATGAGAAATCTTTACTTTTTACTCAATATTGCTGTAAATCTAAAACTGCTCTGAAAATAGTCTATTAAAAACAAAAACAAAAATGGAAGCCCCATGCAGCCTTATTATCTATGATCAAAAGGAGTACCTAAAGATAAAAATTTCATGCTCTTATGTCAGTAGACAAGATACCTGGAGTTAGAAGAGACTGGCAAGCTCCTCACTTGCCAATGGATAGAGTTGGCTCTACTATTTGAAGTAGTATGGCATAGCGGTGGGGAAATTCAGGATTCAGAGACTGATAGGTCAGGGTCAAAGGCTGACTGCCACTTTTCAGTGGCCTGGTCACAGACAAGCAACTTGACCTTTCTGATCTATAATTTCTTCATCTGTAGAATAGAGATAATAATAGTACTTATAAGTGTTATGAAGATTATTTGAGACACTATATATAGAAACCTCAGCTCAGGGCCTTGCAGGTGGTAAATATTCAATGAATGTTAGAAATGAGTAACACATACCCCACACTATATTAAGCACATATGTGTCTGCACAACATCACCCAGCTGGTAATGGTAAAGCCAGCACAATAACCCAGGCCTATCTCACTTTAAAGATCAAGCTTTAAACCATGACCCCATCATTTGTCAGCCTTCAGCCTCTCAAATACCACCTCATGATTTTTGCTGTATTAGGTACTATCCATACTATTATTTCCTTAATATTTTTGAATTGGTTTACTTTTTATGTTTAAACAAAATTTTGTTAAAAGGAAACTTAATGTTACTATCATAAATTGAAATTCAGTATCAAGTGCCTTAAATAAAACTGTAATAAACTTGTAACTGTGCACCTGGGTGTCCTCACCTTTGCACTCTTCCTCTCTCTCTCTCTTCTCTTTTCACTTAGCCCTTGTAGGGAGAAAAACAATAGAGTGCATATATGATGCTAGTGTGTTGACAAGTATATACAGAATTGCAGTTTGATGTTTGTCCTTCACTCTGAGGGAGACACAAACTGGGCACAGTAAGCTGGACCTAGTGAGATTTCCTTAGTCTCAGGAGAGAAGAGGAAATTTGAATGCAGCTATGTGTGTCTCCTGGTTCAGCTGATTTTCAAATCATTTCTGAATCTTTTGAGAAAAAGAAGGTGAAAGAGAAGGGGGCATCTCTCACAAAAATTTAACAAAACCTTAATAGGACATCACTGCATAAGTCCGCTTGGTTGTTCCTCTGACAAAAGAAAGAGGCATTCTCATCCATTTATAACAATACATGGCCTGGATTTGGTATTTCAAGGGCCACAGTGGCTCAGCTGTAGCACCAGATAGCAATGTCCAGCAGACACAGAGTTACTTAGCACAGGTACCACGGAATAAACAGGAGAGCAGCCTCTGGCAGGAAGTAGATATCCTCTGTGCACTCTATTATTATTCAAGGATCTTTTGTCAGATGCTAAGTTCTGCATGGGAGATAAAGGCAAGAGCTGTTAAAATTTGGAAGACGACTGGTAGTGTGACCTTTTATACATCTGCAGGCTGGCAATGCCTGGGGAAGCTTGGGTAACATACAACTCAGAGGAAAACTGTGCCAAGGTAGACTAAGCCAGTTCCAGATATAACAGAATAAGGGATTCATGCCTTTACAATGCAGGTCCCTTGCAAAACTCTCAGAAAGGCCTTTAAAATATACTACATGGAAGGAAAGCCTGCAACAAAGACATAAGGTGTCCTGCCCCATCATTATTGTAAATTAACCATTTGATCATTAACCATCACTTGAACATACATGCACTGCAGCAGCAAATGGGTTCAAGTAATTTGAGGCCAGCCATTTGTTCACTAGGAAGACAGAGATATTAGGTGATGTCTGGATGAGTTACTTAAAGGGAGGAATACATTCATGGCACAAAATGGGTCCTTGAAATCATTTCTTGTATGATGGTTCAGAAAGAAAAATAGGACTCTCGTCCCCTTGCATGGTGGCAGTCATCATTTGCTAATGTTCTCTGCATCTAGACTGGAGTGAGTTCTGTCCATCAGATTCATGTTGACACAGGTATTGGAGAGGGGTGGGAAAGGGGGAAATAGTCTGGAAACACTGCCATCAGGATCAGCGCTGTGGTGAAGGATGGCTGGGAAGAAGCAGCTGTATTTGTTCAGATGTAGAAGTGAGAAGAGAAGGAGTAGAGGCTTGTTGGGTTATTTGTATCCCACATTGACAGCACTCACCAGCCTAGCTCTGCCCTGGGATCCCTGGTTTGGAGTCTTGGATGAGGTGGGCCTTGGGTAGCAACTAGGGAAATGGGAGAGAGGAAGAGATCTTCTGGGGCCAGAATCACTCACTGAGGCTGGGTTTTCAGTGGATGTCTTTGCATGTAAAGGATGCACCAAGGTCATGAACTGGTGTAATTCCAAGTTCTTTTTTGTTTGCAATATTTCAAATTCCTGATTGCTGGGTATCGATCAGCAGAGCAATCTGGTGACAAGGACCTGCTTGCCTCCTATCTGTTTAAGAAAGTAGCCTTCTGATGAACAATACCTTCACAGGAGCTGCAGGGAACCTCTTCTCTCCTCTTGCATCTCTCTCTTCCTTCAACTCTTACAAAGCACACCAGGAAGCCACTTCCTTTCCTCATTACCATGGGAGAAGGAAGGAGGAGTAAAGGAAAGTCCATATTTGTTGAAGACTTTCCATGAGCCAGGCATTCATAATGATCCTGAGAGGTAGGTATTAATATTGGCCCTATTTTACAGATGAGGACACTGAGGCTCATTTACCTCTGCTTATTTCTTTCATAACACTGGTTATAGTCTCTAATCATCTTGTTTATTTATACCCTTATCTGTCCTCCCCCATAGAATGTATACTCTGAGAGAGAACTTTTGTCTGTTTTATTCACTGCAATATGTCCAGTGCCTAAAAGTGTGTGTGGCACATCACAGCTTCTCAATAGGTTGTATCTACCATTAGGTCTGAGGTTTGATTTTACCTCACTTACAAGCTCATAATAGCCTGTTACCATTTTGTGGAAGAAAACACAAAACTCTGGATCGGAAACAATGGACTGTGTTACTCACAGCAAGGTAAGCAGAATGAACATCAGCATATTTGCATCAGTTCCCCTTTTCCCTGAGTCCCACGGGAGCAATACAGAGGAAGCCAGATGCATGCTTTACACATAGTCAGTTTATATCACAACTGAGGGACACTGATTTTGTAGACAGCAGTAAGTGTGCCTACTTTTTGTCCTAGAAGGCAATATTAACTCATCCCTCAAGATTGCTTGCTGCAAACATAACCCTGAGAAATATCCCAGATAAAGAGCAGTCAGGGCTTTGCATTCTTGGCATAGCCAGCAGGATATAGAGGAGCACAAGAGACCCATATAGGAGTATCTCCCAATATTTCCCCCTCTCTGCACTTCTGGACCTCATGTAGGCAGTTGGCAGGGCTACCTTGTATTAGACTCTTTTTAATGCATAGGCCTTATCTCCATATCTGGTCTGGACCACGAACTTACTGGGGAGAATGCCCATGTGTAGCTATTCTTTATGGTCCTCATAAGCATGTGAGTGTATTGCACACAGTAGATCCTTAGTAAACAACAAAGATAGCGGCAGTAACAGTAGCAGCGACAGGCTTTAGAGAGACCTAGGTCTGCATGTCAGCTCTTCTTTTAACTCATTTTGTGACTTTGGGCAATTTGCTCCATTCCTCTGAATCTGTTTCCTCATCTGTAAAATGGACACAATACAAGGTACATATTCAGAGGAGTCTTGTCATTTAAATAAATTAATCTAAATGTGGTGAATAGAATAGTACTTGGCATACAATAAATATTCAATAAACGTTAGCTATTTATTGTTCCTATTATTATTACTGAGTCCATATATGCCAGGTACTTCAATATTCCGTTTTATAATATAGTCCTTATCATATTTGAACATAATAGCTGTTATCTCATTTTTTTTTATACACAAGGAAACTGGCGCAGAAAGATTCAATTAACATTTACACAAACTGGCAGAGTAAAGTTTTGAGTCCTCTGTGCTATTTCTGGTATGTAAATTGAATGATTTCATCTTTTATGAAGGAGTGGAATGGTGAGCTTCCCCACTTATGCTATTTCTTTAATGAAATGCTTTATTAAGACTGAGCCTCAGATACCAAGCCACCAAGTCTCTTACAACTTTCCCCAGAAACCTGGCCTAGGGGTATGGGGGAGGGGAGAAGCTGAAGGCAAGACAGAGTTTGGGGAGTAGAGTCTAGCTTTCTGCAGAGCTAATAGGAAAAAACAATGTGTTGAGGAAGGGGCAATGCAGAATTAAATCCAAATGCAGGTGATTTCACTGAAGCCAGGAAAATAACAGCATTCTTGCCTGGACTCCTTGCAGCTGGGAAGGCTTTTGCACTTACTATAGCAGGTGTTACTCAGGGATCCAATGTTTGCTTCCTTTTCTCCTGGGACTTGTTCAAGAATGGCTGTGGGGAGAGGTGCAGACCAACAAACAAATAGAAGCGAAATAACCTAATTCAAGACCAAGCAGATGCTCTCTTATTGAAGGTGTTCAAGGAGACAGAGCTGCTTGTCACCCCTCTCTAATTTGGGGGCCTTGTGTTAGGGGAGAGCTCATCCTCTTCTCTTGGTATATAAGCCAGCTAGGATAGATGCTTCATTAAAAGACATGTGTACACTTTATCCCAGATCTGAGCTCACTGTAAAGGGCCTTCAAACTCATCAAACAACTTCAGGAAGTGGAAGAGGATCAAAGAGCACAAGAGAATCATGGTTTAGGTTTCTTTTAAAGTCCAGTCTGGATGTGCTGGACAGAGGGAGGAGGCAGCTTCCTTGCCTAAGAGCATGATACAAAAAGGAACTGTGAGTCCTCACAAAGGACCACTTGCACTAGAAGTATCCCCACAGAGGAGGAGTGGGGCTTAGAACATGCCAATTATTTGACCCCCTCTTACACCCTCCAAATCAGAATCTCTGGGGCTGAGTCCTAGCAATAGCAATTCTTTTTTTTTAATTAAAGTATAGTCTGCCTACCATATTACTTTCAGGTGTATGACATAGTGATTCAATATTTCTATACCTTACGATGTGCTTACCACACTAAGTCTAGTAACCATCTGTTACCATACAAAGTTATTATATGTTATTGACCATATTCTCCTTCACCTTTTTTACCTATCCCCCCACTTCCTTTCCTAGGACTTCAAACAAGCTCCCAAGGTGATTCTCAAGTATAAAAAAGTTTGAGGATAACTGGGTTAAGGCACGGGTTCTAGAGAAATTCAATCCTGCCTCGAATACTTACTAACTGTGTGATCTTGGGCAAGCTATTTAACATCTCAGAGCTTTAGTTCCTTTCTTACAGAATGAAATAATAATAGTACCTCCCTCTGAGTGCTAGGGGGAGGATTAAATGAGATAATATATGCCTGATTAAAAATAGTAGTTATTATTAAACTTCTTGTCCCCCCACCATGCACTTTTCTACTTTCCCTTTTAAGTGGGGAACACGAACTTATTCTTTTCCTCCATTTAGTGAATCCCCCTTTCCTCTCACCAGCAGGCATTTGGCACATTTTAAAAACAGTATTAAAAACCTGGCCAAAATACAGGCTCTGTATGGTGGATACAGATATTTACCACAGGACATGCCTTCCTGAGAAATGCCTACCTACCTAGGCAATGCCCCCTTTCAGACTGTATTTACTCCCCTTCCTACCTCCCTACCACTAAATTAAAACTTATGTATTCAGTGTTCCATCTTTGTATGGCCCTCCTTTCTGTCAGGACATGTCACCCTGAGGTAGTCATGTAGCTGCATAATGATGTAGACTATGTTATCAATCTCTTGTGAGTTTTTTTAATAATTAAAAAAAAATTTTCAATTATGGTTGACATACAATATTATATTAGTTTCAGGTGTACAACACAGTGATTAGACATTTATATAACCTACAAAGAGATCATCCCGATAAATCAAGTACCCATCTGACACCATATATAGTTATTACAATATTATTGACTATATTCCCTATGCTGTACTTCATAACCCTGTGACTATTTTGTAACTACCAATGTGTATTTCTTAATCCTTTCCCTTTTTCACCCACCCTCACACACCCTCCCATCTGGCAACCCTCAAAATGTTCTCTGTATCTATGACTTAGTTTTTGTTTTGTTTATTTTGTTCTTTAGATTCCACATGTAAGGGCAATCATGTGGTATTTGTCTTTCTCTACCTGATTTATTCCACTAGATACAATGCCTTCTAGGTTCTTCCATATTGTCACAGGTGGCCAAGTTTTGTTTTGTTTTGTTTTGTTTTGTTTTGTTTTGTTTTGTTTTTTGATGGCTGGGTAATATTCCACTGTATATATGCACCACTTCTTCTTTATTCATTTATCTATTGATTGACAGCCATGTTGCCTCTACATCTTGACTATTGTAAATAATACTGCAATGAAGGTATGGATTCACATGTTTCTTCAAAGTAGTGTTTAGGTTTATTCAGATGAATACTCAGAAGTGGGATTACTGGGTATTTCTTTGTCTCTTGTTATGACCTTTGTTTGAAATTCTATTTTGTCTGGTATAAGTATTGCTACCCAGCTTTTTGTTTGTTTCCATATTCATGAACCACCTTTTTCCATCCCTTGACTTTCAGTCTATGTGTGTCTTCAATCTGAAGTTTCTTGCAGGCAGCACATGTAATGGTCTTGTTTTCTTATCCATTTGGCCACCCCATCTTTTGATGGAGCATTTAATAAATTTACGTTAAAAGTAATTGTTTCTAGATATGTAGTTATTGTTATTTTGTTATTCATATTTTTGATCTTTGTTTGTTTGTTTGTTTGTTTGTTTCTTCTTCATAAAGAAATCCCTTTCATATTTTCTGTAATACTGGCTTCGTGGTGATGAATTCCTTTAGCTTTTCCTTGTCTGGGAAGCTTTTTATCTGTCCTTCAATTCTAAATGATAGCTTTGCTGGACAGAGTAATCTTGATTGTAGGTCCTTCCTTTTCATCACTTTTAATATTTTGTGCCAATCCCTTTTGACCTGCAAATTTTCTGTTGAGAAGTCAGCTTATATGCTTACAGAAGCTTCTTTGTAGGTAACTAACTGCTTTTCTCTTGCTGCTTTTAAGATTCTCTCTTTGTCTTTAACCTTTGGCATTTTAATTATGATGTGTCTTGGTGTGGTTCCGTTTCAGTTCACTTGTTTGGGACCCTGTGCTTCCTGGGCTTGTATGTCTATTTCCTTCACCAGGTTAGGAAAGTTTTCTGTTATTATTTCTTCAAATAGGTTTTCGATTCCCCTCTCTCTTCTTCTTATAGTACCCCTATGATGAGAATGTTGGTATGATTGATGTCGTCCCAGAGGCTTCTTAAACTATCCTCATTTTATTTTTTGAATTCTTTTTTCTTGTTGCTGTTCTGATTGGATGTTTTCTGCTACCTAATCTTCTATTGCTGATTTTATCCTCTGCTTCATCTAATCTACAGTTGATTCCTTGTAATGTATTCATTTCAGTCATTGTATTCTTCATTTCTGACTGGCTCTGTTTTTTATTTTCTATTTTCATTTTTATGTTTTCTATCTCTTTGTTAAATTTCTCACTGAGTTCATCTATCCTTCCCCAAAGTTCACTGAGCATCCTTATAAGCAGTGTTTGAACTTTGCCTCTATTAGTTGCTTGTCTCAAATTTGTTTAGTTTTTCTTGTATAGCTTTGTTTGGTTCTTTCATTTGGGACATGCTTCTTTGTCTCCACATTTTGACTGCCTCCTTGTGTTTGTTTCTATGTATTATGTAGAGCCGCTATGTCTCCTGGTCTTAATAGAGTGGGCTTATGTAGTATACTGTGGGACTCAGTGGCACTATCTCCCTGGTCACTTAAGCCAGGTGCTGCAGGTGTGTTCTTTGTGTGGGAAGTGTGTTCATTCCTATTGTCTTGGAATCTTGATTGCTTTTGGCATGTCACTGAGAGAAACTGACTCTCAGGCTGATTGGTTGTGAGGACTGGCCATAACTGCAGTGGATGAACTATTGTGCAAAGGCTAACCCTATGGAGCAGAATTTACTTTAGCAGGGCTCTGGTGCCTGCCCAGTCTGCTCTTTGGGCATGCCATTTGTAGAAGTGGTTGGGTGGTGTTCAGGCCTGGTTTAAAGCTGTCTCTGAGTGTGTTAGTTCTGGAGCCTCTTGGGAGGGGCTCATTTGCAGGCTAAGTATGACCGCTGCCTGTGTTCTGCATGGGATCACTTGGTATGAGCTATAAAGTGATCTTCAGATAGTTATCTCTTGTGCTGGGCTTGGAGGTGCCTGTGAGAGGCTAAGCTGAAAACCAAGGCTGTCTGCCACTGGTGCCAGTCTTGGGAGTGCTTAGGAAGAGGTACAAGCATGCTAAGGCAAGATGCTGCTTGTTTGGGTTTGTGAACTTTGAGAGATTTTTCAAGTCTGTAGCATGAGCCAAAGTAGGCTGTTTGTATGGAAAAGCCACTAGAAATGGCTTGGGTGGGCCTCAGGAAATCACCAGGTCAAGACAAAAGGTGTTAGCTAGATTGATGGAGACTCAGATATGGTGCCTGCCTGTGTTTACATACCAGATGGGGAAGAGGGCTCAACAAAGAAATAATGGCTTCTGCCAACACTCTGTTTTGGAGAAAGGTGATCCTCTAGCCCTCACCCTGAAGCCAGACTATACAGTTTTTTCTCTTATATTCCTGGTGCCCCTTGAGCTTCTGCCCCAGTGCTGGTGCTCAAAGCAAGTGAGTCCATCAATAAGTAAGTCTGTGCATGGGCCCTTTAAGAGGAATGTCTGGGACTCCAGCTCCCCTTATTTTTACTCAGCCACAATCTTTGCTGTTTTTCACAGCCAGAAGTTGTGGGGACTTCTGTTCCTGGCTCTAGAACCCTGGGCTTGGGAGCCTGGTGTTAGCTGGGACCCTTCGCTTCTCAGGAGGAACCTCTACAGTCTAGATATTTCTCCCAATCTTTAACTGCCATACATAGGTATGGAGACCAGAATGTTCTGCATCTTTACTCCTCTTAGCAGTTTGCATGTGGCTTCTTCTGTATATCCTTAGTTATGGGACTTCTGTTCAGATAGACTTCATGTGATTCTCAATAATGGTTGTTCCATAGTTTAGTTATAATTGTGATGTGGTCATGAGAGGAGGCAAGCACAACATTTACTTACTCCACCATCTTGACTGGAAGCTTAATCTATTCTGTGTTTGATGAGTGGGAGTTAATCCCTCAAAAAGATCTCCCCTGAGTGGGCTGACAAAATAGTTTGTTAACTTGTAAAACTCTTAGTAACATTTGAATATTGGATTTTTCATCTTCTCTATTTACCCTTCCAACTCCCTTAGTCCTCCTCCCTGGAAGTGACTCCCAGATAAACTACCAACACCCATGTCTTTGTCTCAGGCTCTACTTTTAGGAAACTAAACTAAGAAATACACAAAAGTAGATAAAACTATAAAATGAATCCATGTACTCATCATACAGCTTAACAATGATCAATTCATAGCCAATATTATTTCATCTATACCTCACCTAGCCCCCATCTTGAAAGTATTTTGAAGGAGATCCAAGACACCATATAAAGATGTACTTTAAGCTGCTTTGAACCTCCATACTACTCTGAAGAGTAAAATGATAAGATTATGTTATAATCTTGCATTTGTCATTTAGTTTATAGATGTTGTAACCATATTCAGATTTTATTCTTAGTGTAAAATAATACCTATCTCCTAGCTATAGATTCTGAGGACACTAACTTTATCTAATTACTCCCCTATTCAATGATTCCTGTGGCCTTCCCAATGCCCACAGGTTAAAGCCCAAGTGCCTCAGCTTGGAGATAGTCTGGTGTAATTTAACAGTGAACTAGGAGCCAGAATGTCTCAGTTTCTAATTAGTAGTGTGTCCTTAAGCTAGTTACTTGATGAGTCAGAGAACCCACTTCCTCATCAGATTGCCCTGACAACTTTACAGTGTTTTTGGAAGATCAAATGAAATCAGTGTTTGAAAGCTTATTAAACTGTAGGACATGCTGATAAATGTAAGGATCCTTATAAAGGCCTTCCATAGTTTGGCCCTGCTCTCCCTTTTGAGTTTTATTTTCCAGTGTACTCCAACAGAAACCTTCTGCCCCATACTCACTGGTGCATTTGTTCCTTCACTCATTTAACACATATTTACTGAGTACCCAGACACTGAGGTTATGGGTGTGATTTGAAATAATTCCTGACTTGAGTTTATTGGCTGGTAAGGGAGACAGACAAGTAAACAATATAGTGTGTTAGTACACCATGAGAAAGGTAAGCTGAAGGTGCTGTAGAGTACAGCTAGCTCAGGGTAACTGATCTGGAGAATGGAATCAGGAAGTTTTCTTAGAGGAGGTGCTAGCTGAGCTAAGAATTAAAGAAAACTTGTTCATCAAGCAGATTGAGGAGGGGAGGCATTACAAGCAGAGGGAACAATATGAGCAGAGACACAGAAGTATAAAACAACTTGATGTATTGATGAACTACCATTAGTTTAGCAAAGCTAAAGCTAGGAATGCTTGGACATTGGAAGAAAGTGGGGTGTGTCTGGTAATGTAGCTAGAAGAGTAAGCAAGGGTCAAATTAGGGGAGGCCCTTTTGTCAAGGACTTTACTCTGAGACAACTGAGAACCTTTGGAGGGTTTAGCCCTTGGTATATCATCAACATGTATTGGACCCAATTTTATTTATAAGTGTCTATTTTGAACAGTTCTAACTAGTTGTAAAGATTGATATTTCATAACTTTTATTTTTGCTTAGAGATTTTCAAAAGAAAAAGGGAAACATTTTTTCCAAGAACAAAATACAACTTATTCTGCCTTGCAATTACTCCGTGAGTCCATTGAGTCTTTTAATAAAGTTAAGATACATTATGGGATCTTAATGATCTTATTTTTCTTATATCTTGAAGCACTTTGCTATTTCAACATCCCAGGAATTATTGCATTATTACTTATTAATTATTCTCAACTGTGGTAAAAAGACTAAAATAATAAGAAAATAGAAGAATCATGGAATTGTCCAGAAGGAAAATGCAACTCTGAAATAAATTATTATCATTACGCCATTTTTTAGTTTTTTTTTTATTGTGTTGCCCAGAGTCATGTATTATTCTTCAAAAATGTATAACAAAGACTGAAAACAGATCTTTGTGGGTTTTTAAAAGCTTTTGTTAAACACAGTTGAAAATTCAGAAATTTTAATTTTCTACTAAAAGTAGAAAATTGACAGAAGGTGATGTTCCTTAATTATAAGGTAAATGAGAAGATGAATTCAAAAAGATAGCAGCACCTTGGACTAATGGTGATGGTGAAATTGATCATATAAGTTAAATCTCAGACTTTAAGTCTACAGATGTCATCATTCCAGACACAATTTTTCAAACTCAAGAATCTATGAGGAAACAGTATATTTCTAAAGACAAAAAGAAAATATGGTATTTTTATCCAGATAGTCATACAACAGGAAGGTCTTCATCAGTCAATATTTTGTGACAGGAACCTGGATTATTCTGTTTTGCTAAAAGGACATGTAATGCTATTCTTTCACCTTTTATAATGTTTCTGAAGGAAAATTTACTTGAGATAGTTCATAAGTGGATACATGCTGAAAGCAGGTGTGCATCCAAAGGTGAATAAATGAAAAAAAGATGATGTAGAAGTGAAAAATAAAATATCATTGAATCAATGGTTCTAATTGGTGTTTAGAATTCTAAAAATAAAAATGTTTTGCAATTATGGAGCAAAGAGGATGGCCATTCTTTCTTCAGCAAAATTATGAGCCATCAAAGTTTCCAAAAGTGTTACGTTTTGACATTTTAAGTGTATGAAGTAGAACCAGGAGCAATGACAACCTAAAACCTATTAGAGATGTGTTTGAAATATGGAATCAGTTTACAAGATGGATATGTTTCAGATTTGTGCATGAGAATTGATCAGTTAGTTACATTTGGAGGATGTTGCCTATTTGGGGTAGATATACCTTTGAAACCAGAAAAATATGGAATAATAATTTGATTTACTATGTTTAAATTCTTATTAAAATTTCTGAATAAATTGTTTTTTATGATCACTTTATCCTTAATTCTTTTCATTATTTATAAAACGATTTAAAATATGAAGCTATAAAAAGTTCATTGAATCCAGATGGTAAGTGGTTATGACTATTTTTCCCTGATATACTGAGGGTTAAGCAGAAGAATAATATGGTTTCAATGATAGTAAATGACATGCAGGGGGTTTGACTCAGATTCATTAATCTTCATTTTCTATGTTATGATATCTTCAAACAGTCCTGGATTGCTTACAATATTTGTGAGCTGGTAATTTATGATGGCAGAGATGGCAGTAGGGTGGCATAACAGTGATCCTGAGACTTGCATTTGAGAGCTGAGGACTGCTGATAATTTACAATATTTTTTTGTAACTATGTTATGTACCTGTGGTTTATCTTACCTCCCGATGTGAATGTAAGGCCCTAGAGAGAATGGATAACACTAGTGTCAATTTGTTTTGAATTCCCTGTTTGTCTCTAGCATGTAGCAAATATATCAGAAATCTTTCCTTAATAAACAACGATAAACCTAAGCAGAAAAAAAAATCAAGTGCCTCATTGTTATGGAGTCAGTAGAAGTTCAGTCAACATTCATTGAGCCCTAACTCTGTGCCAGGCTGTGTGCTATAGACTGGGATGTGCTAAATTGTTTCTGTTTTCAAAGAGCTCTTGGTCATTCTGGTCTAGATGGCAGAGTATGTAAATGCTGTGCATGCTTCCTCCCATGACTGTATTAAAATTGCAACTAAATTATGGAACAGTCAACTTGTAGAACCATTTGAAAACTAGCTAAACAGAAGTCTTATAACTAGAGATATAAAGAAGAGGCCACGTAAAGACTGGTAGGAGGGGGAGAAGCATGAAACAGGCTGGTCCCATACCAACATGTGGAGGTTGAGCATTGGGAAGGATATCTTGGCTGTGAAGTTCCCAACAGAGAAGCAAGGTACTCCAGCCCCACACTGGGCCTTCCATCTCTGGAATTTCAGTCTTGGGAAGAAGAGTCCTCACAAAATCTGACTGAAAATGAGTGGGGATGCTGACCATCTGGGTGAAACAGAAGGCAGCTGGAAACTCAGATGTCCCCTTATAGGGCCGGTGTACAGACTCATTCACTCACAGGAACTCACCCTGGGCTCTGGCAGAGGGACAGCAGCTCAGAAGGTGTCAGAGTCATATAGAGAAAGACTGAATTTTGTGGTTTCAAGGTGAAGGCTGCAGGGACAGTGCCATTGTCCCTTTGTTGAGCTCTCCTCTTGTGCAGCCTACAGCTGGGTACCATTCCCCCATATTGAGCCCTACCCCCACCATGGCTAAATCTGGATCTGCATTGGCCTGGTGGTATCTGCTTTCTCTACCTATGTGACTCCCTGAAGCCCCACCCCAACTCACAAAATGCTGGTGGCAATTTCATTGCCAGACAAGCCTCACTACACGCTCTCAACAGGGAGTTTCTTCTGCAGCATCAATAGGCCTAGGCTCGTACACTTTGGAGACACTTTCAGTGGAGAGCAGCCAGCCCTGGCCTGAGCTGCAGTGTTTCTTAAACAAATCTTGGGGCCTGCAGGCCCAAGGTGGGCAGCACCTGAACTCAGTGTTATCTGAGACTTCTGTAAGAGGCCAAAGACTCACCACTGGCAAAAAAATCTAAATCTACATTAACCTTGGAAACACCACTTACCCCATCATGGTGACTCCCTGGAATCCTGCCTCATCTGACTCATGTACCACTCAAGGTTCTTTCAGCTGCTGAGGCTTATTGGTATCCAGCAAGCATCCTCAGGCCTTGAGATGCCCTGGGCCTTTTGCTGAGCTTGGCTCACTGCACAGCCTTTCCCACATGCCTCAAGGTCCAGCACAGACAGTGACAAACCACAGATAACTTTGTAGCACCTACCAGTTAGTCAGTTACAAAGAGCAGCTGACCTTTGCCAGCAGGGGAGTCCTTTCCAGGGGGCTCCAGAACCAACATACCCAAGGCTGGCACTAGACCTCAACAGAGCACCACCTAATTAGCTCCATGAGTGGCACACTCAAAGGGTGGTCTCAATAGGCATATAGGCCCACTGGGACAAATCTCACTCTGTGGGGTCAGCACCCACACAGCAGCTAATATGCTGTGGGCATGACCAATCATCACAGCCAGTGAGCCTGAGAGTCAATTCCACCCGCTTGATGTGCCAATAGCAATTAAGGCTTAACTACGACAGCAGGTCAGATACACCCACAAAAGAGACAATCCTGGAGCACCTGGTGCAGGTGATCAGAGAGACTATACTACTGGGCCCCACAGGACACCTACTACATAAGGTCACCAGGCTAAGTCTGGCAGACATAGAAGATTTACCTAATAAATAGAAATGAACACAGAGAGGGAACTAAAATGAGAAAACAAAGAAATATGTTCCAAATGAAAAAATAGTAGAAAACTCCAGAAAAAGAACTAAGTGAAATAGAGGCAAGTAATCTATCAGATACAGAGTTCAAAACACTAATTTTAAGGATGTTCAATGAACTTAGGGGGAGAATAAATGATCTCAGTGTGAACTTCAACAAAGCGATAGTAAGCATAAAAAAGGAAATAGAAACCATCAAAAAGAACTAGTCATAAATGAAGAATACAATAACTGAAATGAATACATTACAAGGAGTCAACAGTAGATCAGATAAAGTAGAAGATCAATTCAGCTATTTGGAAAATAAGGTAGCAGAACATACCTGATCTGAAGAGCAAAATATAAAAAAAAGTTAAAAAACGAAGATAGTTTAAGGGGTCTCTAGGACAACATCAAGTGTACCAACATTCACATCAAAGGGGTACCAAAAGGAGAAGAGTGAAAGCAAGTGATTCAGAACACATTTGAAGAAATAATGACTGAAAACATCCCTAACCTGGTGAAGGAAATAGACATACAAGCCCAGGAAGCCCAGAGAGTGAGTACGAAACAAGAAGAACTCAAAGAGATTCATAGCAAGACACATCATAATTAAAATGGCAAAGGTTAAAGACAAAGAGAGAATCCTAAAAGTAGCAAGAAAAGGTAGGTAGTTACTTACAAGGGTTCTCCCACTAGACTGTCAGCTGATTTCTCCACAGAAGCTTTGAAGGCAAGAAAAGATTGGCACGAAGTATTCAAAGTGATGAAAAGCAAAGACCTACAACTAAGATTACTCTATTCAGCAAGGCTATCAATTAAAATTAAAGTTGAGATAAAGAGCTTTCCAGACAAGAAAAAGCTAATGACCTTTATCACCACCAAACCAGTATTACAAGAGTGTTGAAGGGACTTTTTAAGAAAAAGAAAGGGGAAAAAACTCATAAATATCAATAATAAAATGGCGATAGCTACGCATCTATCAATAATCATCTTATATGTAAATTGATTAAATGCTCCAATCAAAAACATGGGGTGTCTGAATGGATAAGAAAACAAGACCCATGCATATGCTGTCTACAAGAAACCCACTTCAGATCGGAAGATATTCACAGACTGAAACTAAAGGGACAGAAATAGATGTCATGAAAACAAAAATTTTAAAAAAAGCTGAGGTAGAAATATTCACATCAGACAAAATAAAGTTTAAAATAAAGGCTGTAAGAGACAAACAAAAGCATTACGTAATGATAAAGGGATCAATCCCACAAGAGGATATGAGCCTAGTAAACATATATATACCTAACATGAGAGCACCTAAATATATAAAGCTAATATTGACTAACATAAAGGGATAAGTCAACAGTAATACCATTATAGTAGGGGATTTAACACCCATTGACACCAATGGACACATCTTCCAGACAGAAAATCAACAAAGAATCGATAGCCTTAAATGATACACTAGACCAGATAGATTTAATTAATATTTTTAGTGTTTCACTCCAAAACAGCAAATATACATTCTTTTCAAGTACACATGGAATGTTTTTCATGATAGGCCACATGTTAGGCCTCAAAACAAGTCTCAATAAATTTAAGAATATTGAAATCATGTCAAGCATCTTCTCCAACCACAATGGTATGAAATTATTAATCAATTACAGTAAAAAAACTAAAAAATACACAAACACACAGAAGCTAAATAACATGCTACTAAACAAAGAATGGATTAACAGTGAGATAAAGGAGGAAATCAAAAGATACCTTGATACAGATGATAATTAAAACACAGCCTATGGCCATGCTACCCTGAACAAGCCTGATCCCATCTGATCTCAGAAGCTAAGCAGAGTCGGGCCTGGTTAGTACTTGGATAGGAGACCACCTAGGAAGACTGGATGCTATAAGCGTAAAAATAAATAAATAAATAAATAGAAAAATAAATAAATAAATAAATAAGGGATTATAAGCTGACAAGGTCCTTGCAATCTGTGAGGTCAACCAAGGGTTGCCTTGCATTAAAAAATAAATAAATAAAAATAAATAAATAAATAAAGACTCTGATTTCAAAAAAAAAAGAAAGAAAACACAATGATCCAAAATATATGGGACATAGTGAAAACAGTTATAAGAAGGAAATTTATAGCAATAAGGGCTTACCTCAAGAAACAAGAAAAATTTGAAATAAACAATGTAACCTTACATCTAAAAGAACTAGAAAGAGAGAGCAAACAAAGCTCAAAGTGAGTAAAAAGAAAGAAATTATAAAAAATAGAGTGGAAATAAATGAAAAAGTCTAAAAAAATTACAAAAGATCAATGAAACCAAGGGCTGGTTCTTTGCAAAGACAAAGAAAATTGATAAACCTTTAACCAGACTCATCAAGAAAAAATGGAAGCGAGGACTCAAATAAATAAAATCAGAAATGAAAATGAAGTGACAAGTGACTCCACAGAAATACAAAGAATTATAAGAAAGTACTATGAACAATTATATGCCACTGAATTGGACACTCTGGAAAAAATTAATACATTCCTAGAAACATACAATCTCCCAAGACTGAGTTAAGAATAAACAGAAAATCTGAACTGTCCAATTACTACTAACAAAATCAAATCAGTCATGAAGAAACTCCCAACAAACAAAAGCCCTGGAATGGATTACTTCAAAGGTGAATTTTACCAAACATTCAAAGAAGAATTAATACCTATTTTTCACAAACTATTCAAAAAAATTCAAGAAGAGGGAAGGTTCCAAGGCTCATTTTATACAGCCACTATTACACTGATTACCAAACTAGATAAAGATGTTACAAAAAAAATTATAGGCAGATATCCCAGATGAACATAGATAAAAAATCCTCAACAAAATATTAGCAAACTCGATTCAGCAATACATGAGAAAAATATACACCATGATAAGTTGAATTTATTCCTGGGATGCAAGGTTGGTTCAATATATGCAAATCAATCAATGTGATACAAATTGAAAGACAAAAATCATATGACCAGAGTTTTGGAGAATCATGGCAGAGAGACATCCCCAGATCTCTCCCTTTGAAAGAACAATAAGGTGAATATCTAAAAGTCAACAAAAACACTCAAACTTCACACCAGCATGGCTGAGTGTGGGATTTGCGCATAAGAGTTAACACAGGTCAGAACCCTGGGTGTCGAATGGTGGATTGGTAGAAACAAAGAAGCTGCCTCTAATACTGGGAGCTCCCTGTGGGAGGAGAGTGAGGGGAAAGGTGAAGCAAGTTTCCTAAACAGCCCTGCCTGGGAGACCTGTGATTTCCACGTGGCCAGCAGCAGGGTCCAGTCATCAGGACAGAAAACAGAGAAGCAGGGATGACAGAGAAACAACAATTGATTTTTATCAGCCACGGTTGCAAAACTGAGCCACAGTCCCCATCCCATAACCCAGAGGGCCCCCCCTCAATGTCCTCTGAGGCCAAAAACCATGGAGCCCCAGGGGAATCTGAGAAAATGCTACCGAAATTGCTATTAACACTGAGAGGAACTGAGACTGAGGGTAGCGACCGAGATTACACATCTATATATAAAAAAGGCATCATTAAGGCTTTATATAAAGCAGGGGTTCAAGAGTCTTAGACTCCATCAACTGGAAACCAAAAGAAAAACTTGTTCTTTATATAACAAATATTCATTCAATAAAGCAGAACACACTTCCATTAATGCCCTGGCAGAGAAATAATCCACTAAACACCATAATCAATCAAGATGATAAGACATCTCAGAAAGAAAGAGAAAAAGCTCCAGAACATAAACTTACAGACATAGAAATATGCAACTTAAAAGACAGAGAGTTCAGGAGGTACTTCTGAAAAAAACTCAATGAGAAACAAAATGAATTATATCAACAATTTCAGGTATTAAAAAACAACTAGATGAGCAGAGCAAGGAGATTGAAACCCTCAAAAAGACAAAATAGAACTTCTGGAGATTAAGAACACACTGCAAGAGTTGAAAAATAGAACAGCAATCTTAGGGAACAGAGTCGACCAAATGGAGGAAAGGATCAGTGATATTGAAGACAGAAATCTAGAAATAAATCAGAAGGAAGAAAACAGAAACTGAAGAACAAAAAATAATGAAAGAGAAATACAGGACCTAACTAATAACATCAGGAGAGGAAACATAAGAATAATGGGCATTCTCGAAAGGGAGGAAAAGAAGTAGGGATTAGAAAGCTTTTTCAGATAAATAGTTGACGAGAATTTCCCAAATCTAAGGAATAAACTGGTGCTTGGAATTCAAGAAGTCAACAGAACACCCAATTATCTCAACCTAAAAAGGCCTTCACGAATACACATTGTATTAAAATTATCAAAAATCAAAGACAAAGACAGAATTCTCAGGGTAGCCAGGGAAAAGAAGGCAGTAACCTACATAGGAAAACCCATTAGGTTATTGTTGGACTTCTCAGCACAAACCTTACATGCCAGAAAAGAGTGGAATCAAATATTCAAACTATTAAGTGAAAGGAACTACCAGACTAGAATAATGTCTCCAGCTAAGCTTTCCTTTAGATATGAAGTAGAAATTAAGACCTTTCCAGATATAGGAAAATTGAGGGAATTCTCTACTACAAGGCCTGCACTATAGAAAATACTGAAAGGGGTCAGCTCAACTAAAACAAAATAACAACAAAAAATATGTAATTAGGAGTAAAGTGACTATCAGGCAAATAGAAGCAGGGGAGTACAACTCTTACTAAGAACAGGGCATTATAAGCTTAAACAATAAGAAGAGAATTGCTACAGCAAGAGAATAATGAATATTCAGCATATATAGGGACAATTTTAGACAACACTGACTGAAAAGCAGAAGATTCAAAGATCCAAATTGGCAAAGGAGAATGAAGATAAGTCACGTGCAGAAGACAATGGATGACTGTATCCATATATAACTATCCTTTACATATTCATAATGGTAACCAAATTCCAAAGTTTCAGAACTGAAGTATATAACATAAAACAAGAAGAAACAGAGGGAAAACCCACAAAACCCAACCAAAATAAAGAAACACAAGGACAAAGAAGTAATGGGAACACTGAGCTACTAGAAAGCAAAAGATAAAATGGCTATAAGAAGACCACATATCTCAATACTCACCCTAAATGTAAATGGACCTAACTCACCATTAAAAATGCATGGAGTTGCTGATTGGATCAAAAAACAAAACACAACCATATGATGCCTCCAGGAGACACATCTCAGTTTCAAAAAGAAATACAGACTCAAAGTCAAAGAATGGAAAATGATATTTCTAGCAAATGACATTCAGAGAAAAGCAGGAGTAGTGGTACTGATATCAGAAGAAATAGACTTCAAAATAAAAAAGGTAAAGAAAAATACTGAGGGACACTTCATTATGATAAAGTGAATCATGCACCAAGAAGACATAACACTTAATAATATTTATGCTCAAAATCAGGGAGCCCCGAAATATGTAAAGCAATTACTAACAGAACTAAAGGGAGAAACAGACCAAAACACTATCGTAGCAGGGGACCTAAATACCCCACTGTCGGATATGGATAGATCATCCAAACAGAAAATCAATAAGGAAATAACATCCTTAAATGACACATTAGACCAACTGGACATAATTGACATTTACAGACCCTTTCATCCCAAAACAGCTGTTTATATATTTTTCTCTAGTGCTCATAGAACATTCTCAAGGATTGACCACATACTGGGACGCAGAGATAGCCTCACCAAATAAAAGCTTCATCTTAGAAAACTAGAAAAGGAAGAACAAATGAAACTAAATGTCAGCAGAAGAAAGAAATAATCAAAATTAGAGTAGAAATAAATGAAATTGAAAGCAATGACAACAACAACAAAACCAATAGAAAAAAAAAGTGCAATAAAGAGCTTGTTCTTTAAGAATATTAATAAAATTGACAAACCCCTGGCTAGACTCACTAAAGAAAAAAGAGAAAGGACACGAATAAACAAGATCAGGGATGAAAGAGGGGAACTGATGACAGACACTGCAGAAATACAAAGGATTGTACAAGAATACTATGAAAAAGCATGAACACCAAATTTAATAACCTAGAATATATGGACAAGTACTTAGACAGATACAAACTTCCTAGACTGAATCAAAAATTGGAAAATCTATATAGATCAATCAGCAGTATGGAAATGGAAACAATCATCAAAACCCTACAACAAAAATAAAAGTCCAGGACCATATGGCTTCACCAGTGAATTCTATCAAACAATCAAAGAAGATTTAATATCTGTTCTCCTCAAACTCTTACAAAATATTGAAGAGGAGGCAATACTTTCCAACTCATTTTATGAAGCCAATATTACTCTGATATCGAAACCTGGTAAAGATAACACAAAAAAAGAAAAGTACGGACCAATATCTCTCATGAACATAGATGCAAAAATCCTAAATAAGATACTATTGAACTGATTACAGAAACATATAAAAACATTATACATCACAATCATGTGGGTTTTATCCCAGGGGCACAGGGATGGTTCAACATAAGCAAATCGATTAATGTGATACAACCACATAAACAAATTAAAAAATAAGAATCATATGATCATATCGATAGATGCAGAGAAAGCCTTCAACAATATATGGCATCCATTTATGATCAAAACACTTAACAAAATTGGTAATGAAGGTAAGTACCTTAACGTAATAAAGGCCATATATGACAAACCCTCAGCAAACATTATACTTAATGATGAAAACCTAAAAACCTTCTCACTAAGATCAGGAACAAGACAAGGCTGTCCATTATCACTACTGTTATTCAATATAACATTGGAGGTCCTAGCAAGTGCATTCAGGCAAGAGAAATATATAAAAGGAATCCAAATAGGAAATGAAGAAGTCAAACTGTCAGTATTTGCGGATGACATGATTCTCTATATAGAAAACCTTAAAGACTCCACAAGAACACTACTAGAAACAGTAAACAAATACAATAAAGTTTCTAGATACAAAATCGATGTTCAAAAACTGTAGCATTCCTATACTCTAATAATGAACTGTCAGAAAAAGAAGTGGAAAAAATAATTCTTTTTTCAATTGCAACAAAAAGAATAAAATACCTAGGAATGAATCTAATGAAACATGTGAATGACCTATATTATGAAAACTATAAGACTATATTAACAGAAATGGAAAGATATTCCATGTTCTTGGATTGGAAGAATCAAAAGTTAAAATGACTTTATTACCTAAAGCATCGTACAGATTTAATGCAATCCACATCAAAACCCCATGGAAATTTTTTTAACAAAAAGATCATCAGATTTGTATAGAAGCACAAAAGACCCCCAATTGCCAATGTCATCTTGAGAAAAAAGAATGAGGCTGGAGGCATCACTCTGCCTGACTTCAAATATACTACAAAGTGACAGCAGTCAAATCGGTATGATGTTGGTTGCAAAGCAGACGCACTGACCAGTGGAACAGAATCGAGAGTCCAGAAGTAAACCTATATTTATATGGATGAATAATTTTTGACAAAAGAGCGAATAACATACAGTGGAGAAAGCAAAGCCTCTTCAATAAATGATGATAAAAAAACTGGAAAGCCACCTGCAAAAGAATGAAACGAGACTGTTGTCTATCACCACACATCAAAATTAACTCGAAATGGATTAAGGACCTTAATATAAGACCAGAAACAATAGAATGCGTAGAAGAAAACATAGGATCTAAACTCAAGGATCTTGGACTTAAAGGGGATTTTATGAGTTTGACCTCAAAGTGAAGGGATGTAAAAACAAAAATAAATGAATAGGACTACATCAAAGTAAAATGTTTTTGCTCAGCAAAAGAAACCATTAACAAGGTAAAGAGACAACCATCAGAATGGGACGACATATTTGCAAGCAATGCCTCAGATAAGGGCCTAATATCCAAAATATACAAAGAACTCATAGGACTCAATAACAACAACAACAAAAAAACCAGACAACCCAATCAAAAAAAGGGCAGAGAACCTGAACAGACACCTCTCATTAGAGGACATAGAAATGGCCAACAAATATATGAAAAGATGCTCAACATTGCTAGCTATTAGGGAAATGCACATCAAAACCACAACGAGATACCATCTCACACCTGTTAGAATAGCTATAATCAACAGGACAAGTAATAACAAATGCTGGAGAGAATGAGGAAAAAAATTAACCCTCATACACTGCTGGTGGGACTGCAAATTGGTACAGCCACTATGGAAAACAGTATGGATGTTCCTCAAAAAACTAAGAATTGATCTATCTTATTATTCAGCAATCTTTCTACTGGGTATTTACACCAAAGACTTGAAAACCCATATCCAAAAAGATATTTGCATGATGTTCATAGCGGCATTATTCACAGTGGCCAGGTCATGGAAGCAACCGAAGTGTTCTACACTAGGTGATTGGATAAAGAAGTGGTGGTACATATATACAATGAAATATTACTCAGCCATAAGAGGAGATGAAATATGTTATTTGCAAGTACATGGATGGACCTCGAGATAATCATGCTAAGCGAAATATGCTAGATAAAAAAGTTGAAAATTACATTATATTACTTATATATGGGATATAAACCTAAAAGTGACAAATGAACAAGACAGACAAACAGAGACTCATGGTCATGGATAATAGACTAGTGGTTACCAGAGGGCAGGGAGGAGGGTTGAGAAGGGAGGTAGATGGAGTAAAGGGGGTCAACTATGTGGTGACAGAAAGAAATCTAACTATGGGAGGTGAACACAAAGTGTGTGTGTGTGTGTGTGTGTGTGTGTGTGTGTGTGTGTGTGTGTATCTTACTGTTAAAGTATACAGCTGAAACTTATTGGATTTCATTAACCATTGGCACCATAAAAAATCAATCAATCAATAAATTAAAAAATCATACCTTCATATCAAAAGATGGAGATAAAGCATCTAATAAAATCCAGCATCTATTTACGATAAAAGTTCTCAGCAAAGTCGGAATAGAGGAACCACACCTCAACATAATAGAGGCCGTATAAAAGAAACCCATAGCTAATATCATACTCAATGGGGAAAAGCTAAAAGGTTTTCCTTAAGGTCATGTACAAGTAGTACATGTACTACTTGTATTCAATATAGTATTGGAAGTTATATACACAGCTAGTAGATAAGAAAAATAAATAAAAGATATTCAAATTGGAAAGGAGAAGAACTGTCATTATTTGCAGATGACATGATTCTATATATAGAGAACCCTATAGAGTCCACCAAAAAAAGTGTTAGAACTGATAGAAGTAGTAGGACACAAAACTAATATTCAGAAATTGGTTGCATTCTTATACACCAATAATGAAATATCAGAAAGAGAAATTAAGAAAACAATCTTATTATACTTGCATCAAAAAATACCTCTGAATAAATATACCAAGGAGAATAAAACCTTTATGTGGAAAATTTTAAGTCATTGAAGAAATTGAAGAAGATACAAATAAATGGAAGCATATACTCTGCTCATTGATAGGAATGATTAACATTGTTATAACGTTTATACTGCTCAAAACAATCCGTAGATACATTGCAATTCCTCTCAAAATACAATGGCATTTTTCACAGAACTAGAACTAATAACTCTAAAATTGATAAGGAACCATAAAAGACCCTGAATTGGCCATGACAATTTTGAGAAAGAAGAATGAAGTTGGAGGCATCATACTACCTGATATCAAAGTATACTACAAGGCTATAGTAATCTAAATAGCATGGTACTGTCATGAAAACAGATATATAGATCAGTGTAACAGTTAAAGAGCTCAGAAATAAACCCATGAGTATATGGTCATTTAATATATGACAAAGGCGGCAAGAAAGGGTAGATAGTCTATTCATTGGAAAAACTGTACAGATACATGCAAAAAAAATGAAACTGAACCACCTTGTTACACCATATACAAAAATAAACTCAAAATGGATTAAAGACTTAAATGTAAGGACTGAAACCATAAAACTACTAGAAGAAAATGTAGGTAGTAACTTTTCTGACATTGTTCTTAGAAATATTTTTTTCTGATTTATCTTCTTGGGCAAGGAAACAACAGAAAAAAATAAACAAATGGGACTACATCAAACTAAAATGTTTTTACACAGCAAAGGAAACATAAAAAAATGAAAAGACAAAAATAATATATTTGCCATTGATACATCAGATAAGGGATTAAAATCCAAAATTTATAACGAGCTCATATAACTCAACACCAAAAACCAAATAGTCCAGTTAAAAGTGGACAGAGGACTTGAATAGGCATTTCTCTAAAGAGGACATATAGATGGCCAATAGACATATGAAAAGATGCTCAAGGTCACTAATCATCAAGTAAATGCAAATTAAAACCACAATGAGATATCACCTCACACTATCAGAATAGCTATAATCAATGCATCAAAAAGTAAGTGTTGGCAAGGATGTGGAGAAAAAGGAACCCTCATGCACTGTTGATGGGGTTGCAAATAGGTGCAGCCACTATGGGAAACATTTTGGAGGTTCTTCAAAAAATTAAAAATAGAACTATCTTATGACCCAGCCATTCTAGTTCTGGGTATTTATCTGAAGAATACCAAAACATTAATTTGAAAAGATATATGCTCCCTTAGGTTCATTGAAGCATTATTTACAATAGCCAAGATATGGAAGCAACCTAAATGTTCATCAATAGATGATTGGATAAAGAAGATATAATATGTATATACAGTGGAACATTACTCAGCCATACAAAATGAAATCTTACCATTTGCAATGACATGGATGGACCTAGAGAGTATTATGATAAGTGAAAGAAGTCAGACAAAGACAAATATATGATTTCACTTATATGTGGAATACAAGGAACAAAATAAATGAACAAATGAAATGAAAACAGACTTATAGATACAAAGAATAAACTGGTGATCACCAGATGGGAAGGGGGTTGGGTGGCTGAGTGACAATGGTGAAGGGATTAAGAAGTACAAATTGGTAGTTACACATACTCACAGGGAATATAGTCAATAATATTGTAATAACTATGTATAGTGCCAGATGAGTACTAGACTGATGGGAGGATCACTTTGTAAATTATATAAATGTCTAACTCCTATGCTGTACATCTGAAACTAATATAAAATAATATTGTATGTTAACTTTAATTGAAAAATAAAAATTAAAAAAAGAGCTCTTGGTCTAGCAAATCAGATAACTCAGAGGGATTAAAAATATCTGTTTCTTTGATGTTTGTGGCCTTGACATATACATGCACTGGAAATTTTACAGTACTAGGTTTTTTTATGCCATGTGCTTTATACATAAAGATCTTCGGTTCCAGATTTGAAGCTAAGTACTACAGTTTCCTATTGCTGACATTTTCAGAGTTTTTTCTTTGACACCTATATCTTGTCTTTTGGCTCTGCCTCCTGACTACAGATGATCCCTTATGGCATGTTATTCACTCTTTGAGGTATAAATATTGTCAAGGATCTTCTAATTAATAAGGGCCTAGGCTATATAGTCTTAGACTCATCGATACATCCCTGATCTAATATGTGACCAGAAACAAAAGCAGACTGTTATCTGCATAGAGGTTTGAATGAATGAACAGATGGAAAAGTAGTATTGCAAGGTGTCTCAGCCATCTCTAACTCAGCAACTTATTATTATTTGGGTCCAAGTACTCCAAGCCATATAATAACATCCATCCATTGAAATTTAGGCAAGCTATTGAGGATTCAGCTCTGCTTTGCTTCAGGGTTCAAGTGTGACTATAAACCATGGGTATTGACACTTTAGTAAGACAAACTTGGGTTCAAATCAGTCACTCATTGTATGACCTTGGGCAGGTACCTTTAACTTCTTTGGTCTGTCTCAGTTTCTACATTTGTAAACTGGGGTAATAATTGTACCCACCTCAGGGTGGCTGTGAGGAGTAGATGAGATCATGTGTATAAAGCACTTAGTGCAATACCTGGCATAGGGCATACTCTCAAAAAATAGCTGATATTAATATTTCGGTCAGTCTGACCCCTGAGACCTTGTCTGAAGACCAGAGTGGCATGGTGTTGCAGAGCTCCACTGGGACTTATCACCAATTTTGGCAGGATGGTTCCTCTCCAGGTGTTCCCTCTGAGGTTAATGGAATCTCCAGGCTCAGTATTGGAGCAAGAATGAGGTTATGCTGTCCAGTGGCTGTGTGCATTTCCTCTGGGATAAAGACTGCTGTGCTGAGGGAACTTGCCTATGATGTAACCTTGGGTTGGCAGAGACATTGCTAGAGCCAGAGGGTCTGATGCTTTCACATTTCTCTGGGTTTGACTTTTTCACATGGAGAATGAGATGCCTGGACAGAGGATGACATGCCTCCTGCTCTGCCTCATGTGCGCCATCTACCATCTGCCTGGCATTTGAAATAAATTTGGGGTTTTCCTTAAGAATCTAAAGAAGACATTTATTTTCATGAGAAATTATTTCCATTTATACAACCTTTCTTGCTGAATATAAAAATAATAAAATTAAAAGTATGAAATGTGGATAAGTAACACCCACCTTCCCCATTTCCACTCCGCAGAGATAACACCAGTTACATTTGGTGTATGTAACACCAGATGTTCTGCCTACCAGTATTTGGGGTATCTGTGTTTTATACAAGGAATGTGTTCCTGAGGGACCCACATAATTAGAAACTGGCATAATTCGAGACCAGTCTTAACAAAAAGGGCTAGAATTTGTTTATCAGCTAAAGTGGCAACACCATGTGGCAATAGTGTAAACATAGCTTACAATTCACTTGGCCTTAAAGCTTTGAAATTATGTTATTCTTTGTGACATTTTAATTTGAGGAGATTTGCATTATTTCAAATGTATATCAAATGGGACTAAAATATTTTTATATCAAAATAGTTCAAGTTCTTATCATTTAAATTTATTTAAAGTGTGACTATGCTGTGTGAACTTTGAAAATGGAGTCATATTACAAAAGCTGTTCCAAAACTTGTTTTTTTAAAATTTAGATAACAGTATGTTTTGGACACTCTTTCAGATCGGCAAATATATCTTTATCTCTTTCTTTTTTAAGGACTGTAGATCATTCCAGTAGTGCATCCTAATGCATTTAACCAGTCCTCTGTATTGCTCCATATTTCTCCCCAGGGATAAGGTCTCCCTTCCCCATCTGTCTGTCTTCAGATTTACCCTCAATAACAGAGACCTGAACAAATCTAAGTAGTTCTTAGTACTAGAGATTTAAAGCCAGAGCAAATCAAACTTCTACCTCTTGGAGCCCACCAAGGCAGTGGCATCCTTGACCAAGGGCTCCAGAAGTCACTTGCCCTTTTCTACTCCAAGTGCAATTGGTTTTGTCACTGAACTGGCCTAATCCAGTGTCAAAGGGTAGATTCTCTGGAAGCAGATACTGAAATGGAGTTTGAAGTACTATTTATTATGGATTTAATACCTGTGAAGTGAAAGGAGAGAAAGCAGGATTGAACAGACGAAGTTGGCCAGTCAAAGCACTGGCCAACCTGGTGGGGAAGTTCTGGAGCAAGGACGATTCAGCATAGCTGTCCTGTGTAGAGCTGCAATGACTTGGCTTTTTATACCTTTACCTTTCTCAGTCATTGGATGCAGGTACTCCCTGAAAGAATATGATCTTAGGTAAGGCTCTGCAGTTGAGGCCAACCCCAAAAGAACTTCCAGAAGATTTCTTGACCTCAAGGCTGGGAGCTGGGCAATAAGACCTTCTTTGAAGCAGGATCTGGGTAGTCCATCTGTGACTACTACATCTTGTCTTCCATCTCCTGTTGTGTGCAAGCAGGGTCCTCTGCAGGTATGGCAGCCTCAGGGATTTTGCATGTGAGGTCCAGCTAAGGTTTTGGAAATTTGCAAACAGAAACATCTTGCTGTCATGTAATGTAAGGGTGGCCAGGCAGAGTGGCAAGTAGTTCTCTACTGGGACACAGACACTAGGTTATGGACTAGGTTTGGCAGTCAGGATACTTGTGTGCATTGTGAAGATGACTGTCTACTTGTACATGTGTGTGAGTGAGATGTGGATGTTCCACTATATTCTACTGCTTGCATGAGGCATGTAGTGGCACCCAAAGAATTTTACCTGTTGATCGACTGTTCATAGGATTGATTGCAGATAGACTATTAGGGTAAGTTTCTGTCACTAGCCCTCCCAGATTTATTTCCTCTGTAAATTGGAAAAACATGCCATCTGCACTTGCTCATGAGCTGTCATGTTTGCCTTTAGGCCTTGCTTTGAAAACAAGACATTAGGAACCATATTCTTGGCATTAACAAGCCCCCATCCACAGAATTAATAAGACCCTCTAAGAGTAAATTTGACCAGTGCCTAGTCAGACTCCTTGGATCAGTCTCTGACCGGGATACCTGCATTTGAACAAGTTCTCAAGAGATTTTGATGAACAGTCAAAAGAATTGACCACTGTGTAGCACTGGTTCCTTGAATTGTTCTCTCAGCTCTTCTTGTGTGATTTTGATTTCTCCAGTCAGATTGTTTGCTTAAGGAGTATTATATGTTCTGATGCTGTGAACTGGTGGACACATAGTGAGGGCTTAGTTTTCTATGGTTACTGTTTGTATGTCTGTATGTGTGTGTGCACTATCCTATAAGTACTGGTGGGAATCTCAGACCAGAGATAAGGGAGTGTGTGTGTGTGTGCATGTGCACACATACATTGGAGAGGACAATAATCTATAGCAATGATATTTTTTGCCTTTTGATATGTATAAAATTTCACATCCTCTTTTTTGTGCAGTTTGAAATAAATATCATGACTAAAAGGAAATCAAAGCAATTATAACAAGAATATTATTTATTGAATTAAACATTTGGATGTTTTTCATCTCTCCAAAATGCCAGAAGTACAATAAAATGTCATGTCTCAGAGAAAAAAATGGCATAGACGATAGAAGTTCTGTTTATCCCTCTTGCGACTAAATCAAAGTTGTGACAGAAACAAGGAGCAAACAGCAAAGAAAATTGCCTTGGATCTAGATGAACAGAAGCCCTACAACTAGGGAAAGAAATAAGAAATCACCCTGCAATGGGAGGAGGCAGAATGAGGCAAGGATGTGAGGCTGCCCGGTTCTCAGTGGCTGATTGGGACAGAGGCTATGGCAGCTGCAGATGCCTCTTAAAATGGCTGTGTCCATGAGTGGACTTTCACAGTGATGGACCTGCTTGCTCTGAGCACCAATGCCTGGTCGGCTGTGCAAGCAGCACCAGAGACTTACAAGGGGGACACTAAGTTGTTTGAGTGAGGGTCAGAGGTGGGACTCACTCTGTACAGAAGTGCCAGTGGTATCCATTTTTCCTCTGTTGAGCCCTCCCCTCTCCCAGTGTGTGAACACACAGCTTTCATAGCTAAGAAATCATCAAACTGGACAGCAGAGGTCATTCTGCCCAGAGGATTCCCTGAAACTCTACCTCTCCCAACTCATTGCCCCAGCCAAGCCACATCCAAATGTATCCTCGGGGAGTCAGGTGCTGAGCAGCGCATAGACTCACACTGGTGGCAACTGACCGTGGCTTCTGGCGTGGCCTCTTATGGCAACTATAAGCACAGCATCTGTGGATTGCTTGCTGAATCTTAACAGGTGGCCCCAGAGGGGGCACAGGGTGGGGCTAAACTTTGCCTGCAGCTGAACCACTCTCAGGACTGTGCCACTGTACACCTCCTATACAAAGCCACGCTAATAAGACCAGGAGACTTAGGAGCTTTGCTTAGTACACTGAAACAGACACAGAAAGGCAGCCAAAATGGGAAGACAAAAAAGTAGAAACCATATGAAAGAACAGAATAGAGATCCAGAAATAATGGAGTCAAGCAATCTAACAGATGCAGAGTTCAAAACACTGGCTATAAAGATGCTCAATGAACTTAGGGGGAGTATAAATGAACTGTGAGAACTTTGATGAAGAGATAAAACATAAAAATGGAAATAAAAATTATAAAAGAGAACCAGTCATAAATGAAGAATACATCTGAGATGAAAAGTATACAAAACAGAAAAAAAAACAGAGTGAATAAAGAAGAGGATCAAATGACCTATATAGAGGATGTGGAAGCCAAGGGCACTCAATCAGAATGGCAAAGAAAAAGAAGCCAAGACTATAATAATAATTTAAGGAGCCTATGGGGCACTATTAAATGTAAAAATATTTGTGTCGTAGGGGTACTGGAAGGAAAACAAGATGTTGAAGAACTATTAGGAGAAATAATGATGGAACACTTTCCTAACCTGGAGAAGGAAATAGACACAAAACCCCAGGAAGCTCAGAGAGTCTCCAAAACCAGGAACCCATAGAGGCCTAGACCAAGACACATCATGATTAAAATACTAAAGGTTAAATACAAGAGAGACTCTTAAAAGCAGCAAGAGAAAAGCAATTAGTTACCTACCAGGGAGCACCCATAAGACTGGCAACTGATTTCTCAAAAGAAACTTTGCAGGACAGAAGACCTTGGCATAAAATATTCAATGTGATGAAAACCCAGGATCTACAACCAAGAATACTTTAGCTGGCAAAGCTATCATTTAGAGTCAAAAGACAGATAAAGAGCTTCCCAGACAAAAATAAGCTAAAGGAATTTATGAACACCAAGCCAGTACTACAGGAAAAGTTGAAGGGGCTTATTTAAGAAGAAAAAACATGTATCAAAAACAAGAATGAATTATGGTTATAACTACATTCTTATCAACAAGTACCTCAAATGGAAAAGAATTAAGTGCTCCAACCAAAAGATAGAGTGGCTGAATGGATAAGAAAACAAGACCCCTACATATGCTGCCTATAAGAGACTCACTTCAATTAACAGACACATACAGACTAAAAGGAAGGGAATGGAAAAAGATATTGCCTTAATGGACCTAGAGGGTATTGTGCTGAGTGAAATGGATTGGGTAGAGAAAGACAAATACAACATGATTTCACATACATGTGGAATATAAAGAACAAAATAAACAACAACACCAACAAAAGTGGAAATAAACTCATAGATACAGAGAATATTTGAGGGTTACTAGATGGGAGGGTGGTTGAGAGGAACAGCCAAAAAAAAAAAAAAAAAAAAAAGGAAAGGGATTAAGAAGTACAGATTGATAGTTGCAGAATAGACATGGAGATGTAGAGTAGAGCATGGGGAAGATGGTTAATAATGTAATAAACATGTAAGTGGGAAGAGAGGTACTAGACTTAATGGGGTGATCGCTTTGTGAGTTATGTCGATCTCTGATCACTATGCTATACAACTGAAACATATATTATTGTATGCCAACAATAATTGAAAAAAAGCTCATTGAATTGTACAGTGTAAATACAAGCAACTAATTGTTTATTATATTTTAATAAATCTGGTAAAAAATAACAATAAAAAAGTGTCAGCAATTCAGTATAATTGGGGGAATTTTGGAGGAGTGGGAAGTCTGAATTGATGAATAAAGAAATCGTTTTATAACTTATGGTAACTCAGACTTATCAATACCATTTCAAGTAGATCACCTCTCAATATTTGTTAATGAATAGGTAAGAGTTATTGTTTATTGATAAATAAGTTTAAAAAATGAATTTGCAGATTTCTAAAATACAGTAAATTTTCTTAGACAGGTTAAACATATCCCAAGGTTTATTAGCTGTATGGTTTTGGGCAAGTTGCTTTATTTCTCTAAGACACTGTTTTCATTTGTAAAATGGAAATGATAATAATACCTAATCCAACACCTGTTGATATAAGCAAAATGCAATAATACATGTAAAACAGTTAACATAATACCTGTTGTATAATCATTGGTCAATAGAGATTAAATATTATTATTGTTTATAATATGATGATCATACTAATAATAGCTGTATCCTTATTTACAACCCAATCTGTGACACCTGGAGCAAGTCATCTTACCTTTCTGAGCTCCAATTTGCTCATCTATAAAATAAGGACAATAAAACCTATTTCATAAGTGGTTATAAGGATAAAATGAAATCTGTGTTGAGAGTGTTTTTTAAATTGAAGGTCATGAAGCCCCACATCTAACTTACCTTATACTGTTTATTTATTTAATAAATCTTTCTTCCAAAATAGTAACAATACAAACTCCATTGCAGTTTAGGTCAAGTCAATATGGATTCTGAGTGAATAAAAGGTTTAGATGAAAGAAGTGTAATTTTTATTACCTTGCTCTGTAGGCTGTAAGGAAGGTCTACTCTTAAGCTAATAAAAATAACATCTCAGTTGTTGAGCAAATACTCCAACAGATAGGAAAGATATTAGCTGTGATCTTAAAATTGAACAAGGTCACATCCATGGGAAAGCGGATGCTCATCCTCATGAGGAGGATACTAGCCTCTTGTCCTAGAAGGACTTGGGCTAGGTGGTCAGTGGGTTTTAGCCAAAAGCTATTCAGTATGAAGATTATCTCCATGGTGACTCTCAGACAGTTCTCAGAAGACTGTGAATACAAATCCTCCAAGTTTTCTTTTAGCATTTTGGTGTTCAGAGAGTTTCCTATAGGAAGTGAATGAAAACTTTGAGGAGGTTAAGTGAATGGCTAGCAGCAATATTCATCAAAAGATAAAACATCAGGCAATTTGTGTTTCAGAAAACATTTAGATCTGGTTCAATTTCATTATTTATTTAATAAACTTTTAGAGCAAAACTGCTTTTAAACAAAATGCTTGAAGAATGGAATTTTCTGGCTAACTTACCTTTCTGAGCTGAGCATGTATACCTACCTGTAACTGTGAAAATGCAACTGTTAAAGAATCCTAAAAACCTAAAGGGAGATGATGTTTGTATATTAGAAAAATGTTTTTAAAGCTATAAAATATCATTGTTATATTCTTATCCCTGTTCAGAGAAGAATTAACTTTTTTAAAGTTTGTGGCAAATAGAGAAAAAGTAACAATTGCATGAATTCTTCAGCTTGCAACTCGTATGTCTTAAGTATTTTCATATTTTTCTGGAAATGTATTATTTTATTTTATTTTTCTTAAAGTAGGATTTAATTTACAAAATAAAATTTAATTTACAAAACAAACCACTCAAATTTGTATTGTAGATATGCTTTGTAGATATTTTGCACTTTAGAAGGTTGGAACTTTGACTCTCTATGGTGCTTTTGGAGTCTTTCTGTCTGCAAGAGCAAAATGTGTCAAGAGGACTCTGAGTTACTCAGCTGGCGGTGGTTGGTTTCTCACTTTTTGGTTAGAATAAAAATTAGATTCCAAACTGCTCCAGGAGTTAGGACATGGTCATCTTTGGGAATCATTACTGAGTAAGAATATTCCCTACCTGGAGGCTTCGACACAGTGTGAAATTCCAAGTTTTATGGTTCATTATGGTTGTAATTGGCATACATATTTATAGCTTTCAAAGTGACTTTCTCAAGCTTTTTTTGCTTTTGTCTGAAACCTTTACTTAGGCAGCTTTTTGTGTGAGTAACTTCATTTCTTCCTGTTTTCTCTATAGTGTTAATTATTTATTCTGGCAATTTCTGCTCTAAAAGCAGATACTACTTCAGGGAACTTATTACTATAAGTTTTGCTCACCTTAATGTCTACGTAGTAAAAAGCGTTGTGCAAAGCCTTTTGGAGAGAGAGAAGGGACAGCTTGTTCTCACCACCTGGTTAAGACTACTAGGGCTTTTAATATCTATGTTATTTTCTTTCTGAGCTCATCACCAGACTGCCTAGTTGCTCTATATGGGCTGTGTCACACTTCCTGCCAGTGGAATGTGACCTGAAATGATGAGTTCCACTTTTAGGCCTGGCACATTAAAACATCTCTCATAACCTTCTGTTCACTCTCTTTTCATCTGTATGCTGGATGAAGAGGATCCAGTGGAGGACTCAGGCCTTAAAAGATTTCAGAGTCACATAGTGGAAAGGGCCTGGATATCCGAATGACTTCCTGGAGCAGAGATCTCCTCCCCACCCTGCTCCACAATCCATGTTAGACTATGGCAAGCATGAGAAATAACCATTAAACTATTTTATGTTAAGCCACAGAGATTTCATTTAAAGTAGTCAGCCCACATTTACCAAAAAGCTTCAGACCAACTTTTCCATTTTTGACCAGGAATGAACACCTGACACTTCAAGGACAGCAATTTCCTCACTGTCACCTGACCCCAGGGCCTAGCATGTAACACAAGCTGGGACAATCAGCTTGTTATCTCTATTGCTTCTTTTACATGTTGATGAGGGATAACTCTGCAGGGCTTGTCACTTTTCTGATCCCCACCCAGGAAAGTAGGTACAGGCCCTGTTTACTTTTGTATCTCCAAACCTATCTGTTGGCTTCTATGTTTGTCCTCAATAAATTCGTTCAAGCTGGTAGGACACAGGGATTCCTGTTAACATAAAATTCTTTTCCTTCCTTCACAGAGAGCCTCAACTGGAAGCAAATGTAGTAGATATGAATCTCAGTCCATATTACATGTGCTTAAAATATAACATTCCCACTGCCATATCTGTTTTCAGTTTTCATTCTGCCAGTTGAAATAAACTTAATTTCAGACTTTTTTTTTAGCAGCCTCAGTCAATTCAGCATTTCCTTAGTGAATTCAGAGTATCAGTCCCCTCCACCACAGTTGCAGATGACATCTATGTTTCAGGTGTTTCTTCTTTCTACTGTGGTATGCATCCATTGTTGAGTTCTTCTTGTCCTGACCATTATGTCTCTAAAGGTTCAGCTCTCTCTCAGTGACTTTCTTGCTCTGAGTACATGGAAAATATCTGGGTGCTCCTCACACCCCTCTGGGGAAGTTCCATGAGGCTGTCTCAGGCGTGTTTGTGCAGATTCCTTGCACAACTATCTCTATTGCTTCTTTTACATGTTGATGAGGGATAACTCTGCAGGGCTTGTCACTTGTCTGACCTCCACTTAGGAAATTAGTCACAGGCCCTATTTACTTTTGTATCCCCAAACCTATCTGTTGGTTTCTATGTTTGTCCTCAATAAATTCGTTCAAGCTGGTAGGGCACAGGGATTCCTGTTACCATAAAACTCTTTTGCTTCTCATTTGATTCATCCTCTCTGTTGCCCAAAGAATCCTCTAATATGGGTGGGAAGGATGAGAAAAGCATAAGCATAACAGTAAATAATAAGACAGGAACCACTATGGTTAATATGTCAATATCATCCTGCTTCCACAAAGAAAGAATCTGCCATCTAGTAGCATGACAGAAATAATCAGACTTGAAGAATAGAGCCGAGTTGGGTTAATGGCGGAACATGAGCATATGGGTCCAGAGTCATTTAGGATCCAAAAGCACACTGTGGCTCCTGCCTTAGTGAGGCCTGATCCTCATGCTCAGAGTTTTGGATTCCTGTTATTAATAATTTAAGAAACTTCTAGGGAAGGTTCTACTAAATGTATCCATTTGATTCCCTAAACTGGAAACCTTGGAGTCATCCTAGGATTACCTCAGGTTTCCTCAGTTCACTGTCTTGGTATACAAATGAGGTCATACTAACAGCAATAACTCAGATTTCTTAACAGAGGACCCCAAGAAATTGATGGGTAGAATTAGTTTATTAGACATATCTAGCTATATTATATCCTAGCCTAGGGTCAACCTGGATACCCATGCTCCTACACACACATACATATGACTCTTCCCCTTCATCTTTGACATTCAGTTAGTCACCAAGTCTTTTTGATTCTACTGCCCTAATATCTTTTGAATATGTTCTTTTGACTCAATCTCCATCCTCAGTGCACTGCCTTAGGTATGGCCCTCATTTCTATCTGGTTGACTAAAACACGTTTCAACTGATTTTTCTAACTCTAGTCTGACATCTTTTCAAACATCTGTTTTCCACACTGCAGCCAGAATGACCTTTCAGGAATGTAAATACATCTTGTCATGTATCTCTCTATCTTTCAATGTTTTTTCTCCCCCTGTAAAAATTTTAAACTCCTCATAATACAGGGTCTTGCATGACCTAGCTCCTCTTTAGTATTATTTACCATCACTTTCTGACACATCTTTGCTTCATACCTGTCATATGGAACTATCTGTAGTTACCTGATTGATTCAGTCTCATAACCAGGGCATCTATTATAAGCAATGCATGATGCAAGCAGATTTTCATATTACCTCAGTCTGAATGATTCTGGGAGATATGGATTATTATCCCTGTATCACAAATAAAGAAAATCAGGATCAGAGAGGTTAAGTATATAGTAGGTGTAGAATTTAATCCCAGATCATCTAACTCCAAATTCAGTGTATTTCTTTCTATCTATGGCTGGCAGAAAATGACACTGGGTAGCTATATGTCACTTAAATTAGTTTTCTATTGCTCTATAACAAATTATCACAAATTTAATTTCAAAAAACAACAACCATTTATTAGCTCACAGTTCTTTAGGTCAGAAGTCTGGATGTAGTGTGGCTCAGCCGGTTCCTCTGATTAGGATCTTACAAGGCAGAAATCAAGCTGTCAGCCAGGCTGGGTTCTCAAGTGGAGACTTCTTATGCATTCATGTTGTTGGCAGAATTCAGTTCCTTGCTGTTACAAAACTGAGGTAATTGTTTCCTTGCTGGTAGTCATCTGGGGGCTGTTCTCAGTAAATAGAGGACATCTGTGCTCCTTGTCACATGGCTCCCACTATTTTCAAGCCAGCAACAGCATATCAAGTCCTTTTTATCACTTTTTTAAAAAATTAAGTTAATTGGGGAAACATTGGTTAATATAATTATATAATTTTCAGGTGTACATTATCATTTGACATCTGTATATTCTATTGTGTGTTTACCACCAAAAGTCCAGTTTCCTTCAGCTACCATATATTTGATCCCCTTTACCCACTTACCCTCCCCCATCCTCCTATATTTGACCACCTTTACCCTGTCTACCTCCCACCTCCTTCCCCACCCCACTAGTATCCATCAGTCTATAGTCCTCTGGTAACCACTAGTCTATAGTCCATGTCCATGAGTCTCTCTTTGTTTGTCCCACTCATTTGTTGCTTTTAGGTTTATATCCTACATATAAGTGATATCATGTGATTTTCAACTTTTTCTGTCTGGCTTATTTCACTTAGCATGATTATCTCAAGGTCCATCCATGTTGTCACAAAAGTATTTCATCTCTTCTTATGGCTGAGTAATATTCCATTGTATATATGTACGACAGCTTCTTTAGCCAATAATCTTTCATAGGACACTTCGGTTGCTTCCAATTCCTGGCCACTGTAAATAATGCTGCTATGATATCGATATGCTAATATATTTTGGATATGGGTTTTCAAGTCTTTGGGGTAAATACCCAGTAGTGGGATTGCTGGATCATATGGTAGATCAATCCTTAGTTTTTTGAGGAACCTCCATACTGTTTTCCATAGTGGCTGTACCAATTTGCAGTCTCACCAGCAGTGTAGGAGGGTTCCTTTTTCTCTACATCCTCTCCAACATTTGTTATTACTTGTCCTGTTGATTATAGCTATTCTAACAGGTGTGAGATGCTAT
>CM053505.1:72311731-72359615 GCA_028627145.1 Eidolon dupreanum
TTTGTTATTACTTGTCCTGTTGATTATAGCTATTCTAACAGGTGTGAGATGCTATCTCATTGTGGTTTTGATTTGCATTTCCCTAATAGCTAGTGATGTTGAGCATCTTTTCATATGTTTGTAGGCCATTTGTATGTCCTGTAGGGAGAAGTGTCTGTTCGGGTCCTCTGCCCATTTTTTGATTGGATCATTTGTTTTTGTTGTTGTTGTTGTTGTTATTGAGTCGAATGAGTTCTTTGTATATTTTGGATATTAGGCCCTTATTGGAGGTATTGCTTGCAAATATATTTTTTTTTCCATTCGGATAGTTGTCTCTTTACCTTGTTGACAATTTCTTTTGCTGAGCAGAAGATTTTAGTTTGATGTAGTCCCATTCATTTATTTCTGCTTTTACTTGCCTTGCCTTTGAGGTCAAATTCATAAAATCCTCTTTAAGTCCAAGGTCCTTCAGTTTAGTTTCTATGTTTCTTCTATGCATTTTATTGTTTCAGGTCTTATATTAAGGTCCTTAATGCATTTTGAGTTAATTTGGGTGTGTGGCGATAGACAACAGTCTAGTTTCATTCTTTTGCAGGTGGTCTTTCAATTTTCTGAGCAACATTTATTGAAGAGGTTTTCTTTTCTGCACTGTATGTTTTTGGCTTTTTTGTTGAAAATTATTTGTCCATATAAATATGGGTTTACTTCTGGACTCTCGATTCTGTTGCACTGGTCTGTGTGTCTGTTTTGCTGCCTATACCATGCCGTTTTGATTACAGTCACTTTGTAGTATAATTTGAAGTTGGGCAGAGTGATGCCTCCAGACTCATTCTTTTTTCTCAGGATGACTTTGGCAGTTGGGGGTCTTTTGTGCTTCCATACAAATGTCCATGACCAAATGCCTTTACCAGTGAATTGTTGTTCTATTTCTTTAAAAAATTTCAATGAGATTTTGATGGGAATTGCATTAAATCTCCATAATGCTTTAGGTAATATGGTCATTTTAACTATGTTGATTCTTCCAATCCAAGAACACAGAATATCTTTCCATTTCTTTGTACCTTCTTTGAGTTCTTTTAATAGGGTTTTGTAGTTTTCATTATGTAGGTCCTTCACGTGTTTCGTTCAATTTATTCCTAGGTATTTTAACCTTTTTATTGCAATAGCAAAAGGAATTCTTTTGTCCACTTCTTTTTCTCTTGCTTCATTATTAGAGTATAGGAATGCTATGGATTTTTGAACATTGATTTTGTATTCAGAGACTTTACTGTATTTGCTTATTGTTTCTGGTAGTGTTCTTGTGGAGTCTTTAGGGTTTTCTATATAGAGAATTATGTCATCCACAAATAGTGGCAGTTTGACTTCTTCGTTTTCTATTTGGATGCCTTTTATATCTTTCTCTAGCCTGACTGCACTCAGTAGGACCTCCAATGTTTTATTGAATAACAGTGGCGATAGTGGACAGCCTTGCCTTGTTTCTGATCTTAGATGGAAGGTTTGTGGTTTTTCACCATTAAGTATAATGTTGGCTGAGGGTTTGTCATAAATGGCCTTTATTATGTTAAAGTATTTTTCTTCTATATCAATTTTGTGAAGTGTTTTGATCATAAATGGATGCTGTATCTTGTCGAAGGCTTTTTCTGCATATATTGATATGATCATATGTTTCTTATTTTTTAATTTGTTGATGTGGTGTATCCCATTCATCGATTTGCATATGTTGAAACATTTCTGTGCCCCTGGGATGAAGCTCACTTGATTGTGGTGTGCAATCTTTTTAATACGTTGCTGTATTCAGTTCTCTATTATCTTATTTAGGATTTTTGCATCTGTGTTCATGAGAGTTATTAGTCTGTTGTTTTCTTTTTTTGTGTTGTCTTTTTGTGTTGTCTTTACCAGGTTTGGTATCAGAGTAATATTGGCCTCATGGAATGAGTTGAGAAGTATTGCCTCCTCTTTGATTCTTTGGAAGAGTTTGAGGAGCATACGTATTAAATCTTCTTTGAATGTTTGGTACAATTCACTGGTGAAGCCATTTGGTCATGGACTTTTACTTTTTAGTAGGTTTTTGATGATCTTTCAGTTTTCATACTGCTGATTGGTCTATTTAGATTTTCCAGATCTTGATTCCGTCTAGAAAGATTGTATTTTTCTAAGTACTGATCTATTTCTTCTAGATTATTAAATTTGGTGTTATATACTTTTTCATAGTATTCTTGCATGATTCTTTGTATTTCTGTGATGTCAGTCAAAATTTCCCCTCTTTTGTCCCTAATTTTGTTTATTTGTGTCCTTTCTCTTTTTTCTTTAATGAATCTAGCCAGGGGTCTGTCAATTTTATTAACCTCAAAGAACCAGCTCTTTGTTGCATTTATTTTTTCTATTTTTTTTCTGTTTTCAATTTCATTTATTTCTGCTTTAATTTTGAAGTTTTCTTTCCTTCTGCTGACTTTAAGCTTCATTTGTTCTTCCTTTTCTAGTTTTTTAAGATGAAGCATTAGGTTGCTTATTTGGGCTTGTTCTTGTTTTTGGAGATAGGCCTGTAATAATATGAACTTTCCGCTTTTGACTGCTTTTGCTGTGTCCCAAAGGTTTTGATATGTTGTACTATCATTTTCATTTGTTTCTATGTATCTCTCAATCTCTCTTTTTATTTCTTCCCTGACCCAGTTATTCTTCAGTAGCATGTTGTTTAATCTCCATATATTTGTGGTTCTTCCTGATTTTTTTCTGCAGTTGATCTCTAGTTTCAAAGCATTATGGTAAGAGAATAAAGTTGGTATGATTTCAAACCTATTATATTTGTTGAGACTATTTCTGTATCCCAGTATGTGGTTGATTGTTTAGAATATTCCATGTGCACTAGAGATGAATGTATAAGCTGCTGTTTTGAGATGGAAGGCTGTGTATATGTCAGTTATGTCCAGTTGATCTAATGTGGCATTTAAGGATGTTATTTCCTTATTGATTTTCTGCTTGAATGATCTATCCATATCTGACAGTGGGGTATTTAGGTCCCCTACTACAACAGTGTTTTGGTCTGTTTCTCCCTTTAGTTCTGTTAGTAATTGCTTTACATATTTTGTGGCTCCCTGATTTGGAGCATAGATATTAATAAGTGTTATGTCTTCTTGGTGCATGATTCCCTTTATCATTACCAATTGTCCCTCAGTATCTTTCTTTACCTTTTTTATTTTGAAGTCTATTTGGTCTGATATTAGTAGCACTACTCCTACTTTTATCTGAATGCCATTTGCTTGAAATATCATTTTCTACCCTTTCACTTTGAGTCTATATTTGTCTTTCTTTGGAGCTGAGTTTCCTGGATGAGTTGAGTCTTTTTTTTTTTTTTTTTGACCTATTATGCAACTCTGTGCTTCTTTATTGGTGAGTTCCATCCATTTACATTTAGGGTGATTAATAAAATAAAAGGTCTTCTTATAGCCATTTTATGTTTTGCTTTCTGGTAGCTCAGTGTTTCCACTGCTTCCTTGTCCTTCTGTTTCTGTTTTCTTTATTTTGGTTGGCTTTTGTGAGTTTTGCCTATGATTCTTCTTGTTTTATGTTATATACTTCAGTTTTAACTCTATGGTGTGCGGTTACTATTAAAAGTATGAAAAAGATAGTTATACACACACACACGTATGTATATATATATGCAGTCATCCGTTTTCTTTGTGTGTGCCTTATCTCTATTTCCTTTTGCAAATTTAGATTTTTGAATCCTCCCTTTTTCAGTCATTGTTATCTCAGTTTGTTTCTATGTATGCTGAATGTTCATCACTATCTTGCTCTAGCAATTCCTTCTTATTATTTAATCTTATAATGCCCTGTTCTTAGTAAAGGTTGCACTCCTCTGCTTCTATTTGCCTGATAGTCACCTTATTCTTAATTATGTATTTTTTTGGTTGTTATTTTGCTTAGGTGAGCTGACCCCTTTCAGAATTTCCTATAGTGCAGGCCTCGTAGTGGAAAATTTCCTCAATTTTTGTATGTCTGAAAAGGTCTGAATTTTTCCTTCATATCTAAAGGAGAGCTTCTCTGGATACATTATTCTAGGCTGGTAACTCCTTCCACTTAATAGTTTGAATATTTGATTCCATTTACTTGTAAGGTCTGTGCTGAGATGTCTGATGATAATCTAATGGTTTTCCTTTATATGTTACCATTTTCTTCTCCCTGGCTGCCCTGAGAATTCTATCTTTGTCATTGATTTTTGATAACTTAATACAATGTGTCTTGGTGAAGGCCTTTTTGGGTTGAGATAATTGGAATTTACTTTTTGAATTCCAAGATCCAACTCATTCCCTAGATTGGGGAAATTCTCATCCACTATTTGTTTGAAAATGCTTTCTAGTCCCTGCTCCTTTTCCTTGTCTTCGGTAATGCCCATTATTCTTACGTTTCCTCTCCTGATGGTATCGGCTAGTTCCTAAATTTCTCTTTCATTATTTTTCATTCTTTGGTTTCTCTCTTCTTCCTTCAGTTTTATTTCTATATTTCTGTCTTTGATATCACTGATGCTTTCCTCCATTTGGTCAACTCTATTTCACAAGCTTGCTATTTCATTTTTCAACTCTTGCAGTGAGTGCACTTTTTTTTTTTTTTTTTTTTATCTCCAGAAGTTCCATTTGGTTCTTTTTGAGGGTTTCAATCTTTTTGCTCTGGTCATCTAGCTGTTTTTGCAATTTCTAGCTGTTTTTGAAATTGTTGATATGACTCGTTTAGTAACTCACTGAATTTTTTCAAAGTACCGTCCTTAATTCTCTGTCATTTAAATTACATATTTCTGTGTCTGTAAGCTTATTTTCTGGAGATTTTTCTCTTTCTGAGATACCTTGTCACCTTAGTTGTTCATGGTGTTTAATGGACTATTTCTCAGCCTGGACATTAATAGAAGTGTGTGTATTCTGTTGTTTTTCCCAAAAGAAGATTTATTATATAAAGGTCTCTCTTTAGCCTGCTGCAAAGAATGCACTTTTGTTTTGGTGTCCAGTAGGTGGCGTCTAAACCCCTTGGATCCCTGCTTTATATGAAACCTAATGTCTTTTATTCTCTTATAGATTTAATCACACTCACTACTTCAGTTTCAGTCCCTGTCAGTATTAGCAACAGTTTGGATAACGTTTGCTCAGATTCCCCTGGGGCTCCACGGTGACCAGTCTATGAGGGTATGGGGGAGGGGCTCTTTCAGTTGTAGGTTGGGAGCTGTAGCTCAGCCTGGGTTTTGCTACCAGGGCCGGTAAAAATCTACTGTTGTTTTCTGCTGTCCTGTTCCGCTTCCCTGATTTCTGCCCTGATGACTGAGCCCTGCTTCTGGCTGAGTAGAAAAGTCCTGGCACTTCCAGGCAAGGCTGATCAGGGAAGTCACTGCACTTTACCCATTCCCCTCCTCCTGCAAGGAGCTCCAGGGGCTGTGAGAGGCAGCTTCTCATAGTAGCACTGGTCCCTAGTGCCAAAAACATTGGGGACTGCTGAGTTAAGGGAATGGGCACTGAAATTGGACAGACCTTTGTTTAAATTCTAGCCCCGCAACTTAAAAGATATGGAATTGTGGTTAAATCACTTACCCTCTGTTTCTCAGCTTACCTACCTAACCTCATGGGGTTATTGTGAGGATTAATAAATTAATATACATAAAGACCTTAGAATAGTGCTTACTGTACTGTGTTAGTTGTTAACTATTGTTGTTGTTAAGAAGTTAGGCCCCTGAATTGGCACAGGATCCTTGAAAGTGGGAAAAGAGCATTGATAAGGCAAACTATATTATTCCCTTTTAATTTGCCATTTAAAATAGACATTAATGGTAGAACTTGACACCTTGGTTTTCTAAAGATAGAGATGCTTTGGGGCAGAGCTGTTTAAAACTTAAGGGTTGATTTACACTCCCCTATTGTCTGTCTGACTGGTCTCTCTTACTCCTCACCATCTACCCCCACAACATGCTTGAGTTCCTCTTTTAGCAAAGAGGTAATGGTACAAATATGGCCACAGACCTATTTGGGAACCTCATGACAATATTTTCATTGCAGAGAACATTTATGAAGTGCTCACTTATATTCCAATCTCCATGGTTTGAGGTCTTTTTTAAATTCTCAACTAATTATTCTGTAAATTAAAAAGTCCCAGTTTAACATTCTGATGCCTTTCAAAAGTTGTCCACAGAAGAGAAAAATTTATAAGTTTATAATCCATTCAGCCTGCCTTTAGTTGTGCTTCCCTTGTCCCAAATTTCCCTATGTACCTCTAGTTCTGATGATAATTAGAAAGCTTGTTTGCATTATCAAGATGCAGCTCTATGTCCTTTTTGGGGGAAGGTGGGTACATCTGGGCTAATGTAACTGACTCTCAGTCTCTTTGGATGACAGTTCAGTCTGTTTTTAAAGATCAACTCCTACACTTCATTGTGGTGGCTATTTCTCATATGTTGGAGGCAAAGGTTAATAATGCCCAGTGGGTTTATTAGCTTTAGCCAAGTTTTTCTTGATGTACTAAAATGGAGTGCAGCTATCATCCAAAGCAGCTTTCTTCCTCTGCTAATTAGTTAATGTCACGGCTTTAATAGTACACAGCAAAAGCGAGAGGGTGTGCGTTTGTGTGTTCCCATTTGCCTTTTCCCTCTACACTCCCTAGCTGAGAGTAACTTATTTCGTTCCACAAAAATAAAATATTCCTAATGATAAGTGTCCTGGCCTATAAACTGGAAAATCTTGATTTTGGAATGAGCATTACCTCTAACATGTTCTATGACTTTGGATGTATTAACTGGGTTTTCTGGATCTTTGTGTCCTTTCCTGTAAAATAGGATGATCCTGATCTTCCCATCTCACAAGGTTGTTGAATATCTAATGAGATAATATAAGTGATCATGCTTTGGAAACTGCTTAGTTATTTATGGATGTAAGAGATAATTATTATACCCAACAAATTTGTATTAGAGATCCTTTGCTTTTTTTCTCACACCTGCCCAGCCCTATTTAGTAAGATTAATAACACTCCTTATAATTTTAAACTAAAAATATAAATTAAATAATTATATTTTACAGAAATAAAAATTAAACTATAGTTCAATATTTTCCAAAAGAAAAAAGAAGAAAAATCCTTTACAATATAAAGCACAGGGGAATTTATTTGGTGCTGCAAATGGATCACTTTCGGAAATAAAACACATTTCAGAACTGACCAGTAGATGCCAGTGTTTGACAAGCACAGAACTATTTGCAAAGGCTTCCACATTAGCATCTGGCTGCATTTCAGCTCTCAAGTTTCTCTGCAAAGGAGAGGGAGTTTGTGTAACTGAAGCAAAGATTTTGCTTTCTCACTTCCTGCCCCATCTTGCAGAAAACAGCCTGATGCTCTGGGTAAGTCGCCGTTATCTTCACTTTCAGTGATTCCCGTTATAGATTTGCAGTCTGCTGAGAAGTTTAAAACACAAAATTAACCTTGTGCTTAGCTCCCTGAAGGCCACATACTTGTTTTTCTTCATAAAGGTACTTTTCTTTCATCCAGACCAGCATTCCTACCTTTTGTGTAATATTAATCAAATATAACAAGGAAATACTGCTCTTCGGGGTCCAAGTTTCAAAGCTCTCAAAACAGGGTCTTTTGTTTTTGCTACAGAGTGACTCTTGCTCTGATTTCAGATCATTTTCTAAAAATAGAAGCTACTTAGTTTGTCATTTTTAAAAAGAAAATGTGGTCACATTGTAGCTGTGCTAAACAGCCTCTTTCAGTCCTCTTTCCTTTTACACTTTTATCAGAAAGCTTGAAAAGAAGTGATGTAATTAGATTCCAGTTGCCTTTGTTGAACCCAGAGATGCTCAACATTTCTTAGGAGAAGATGAATTCCTGTTATTTTTTTTAAATCACATTTTGGATTAAGGAGGGAATGTGCAGCAAATTCAGACTAGAGCTAGTGATAAAATCAATTTAGCTCTTTGAAAAGGCCATCTGCTTTGGGGTTTTGGAATTCAGATTTGTGGGGCTAATACTCTTGAACAATTTTCAAGGGTGAGTAGTCAGTTCTTTGTGTCCCTCTTGTCCATTATAGGCAGCCAACTCTGATGCATCTAGAAAGAATTTTGCAGAGTAATTTGGAATTGCAATATCCCCTCCTTGGTTTGCTCTGACTTTTTTGCCCTGTGGTTGGAGAAAAGGAATAAAATGGTTTAGTGACACAAAGTCAAAGGTGGCTTTAAACTTTGTCCATACTTCCTGGAGGGGGCCTGGATATGACAGCTCCTACCAGTGCAGAGCAGTGACCTGCGGCAACATCCTCAGTGGCTACTGGCCAGGAGCTGGCCTTGTCCTGGGAAATGAGTCATCAGATATAAGCAGCTTGCTCCTAGAGCCAGGCTTGCCACTGGTTTCAAGGTACTCTAGGATCTTGTGCACGTCTGCTCCCATTTTACTGTGTCTCAGCCTCTGTGGGTCTCAGCAGTATTTGTAGTCTTGGAGAAAGAAAGGCCCTTCACCCTCTTGCAGGCTCATTTTTCATCAACTTGCCACTTTCCAACTTGTTCCTGAGACCTTATCCCTGCTCAACTCTTGAAGAATCTTTGCCCCATATACATCAACTTCCAGCCTGACACCTTCAACTTCTTCCTCTCCTTTCTGCTTCCTCTCTGCTTTCCTAAAAGTGAAGGAGTTAAGGAAGTAGTTTTGGAGTCAGACACTCAGCCACTTGCTACCTGTCTGCTATGAGGCAAGTTCTTTTATTTCTCTGAGCCTTCATTTCTTAGTAACGGTACTTACCTTGCTGTGTTTTGTGAGGATTAAGTGAAGTAGTGGATGTAAAGCAACTAGCACTTCGTAGGAGTTAGGTAATCCATAGCTGCTGTTGTTAATTTTTTTGTTATGACTATTCTAATTGTCTGCCTGCTCTCCTTTCTCCCTTTTCCCTTCAACTGCTTGATATTTCTAGTGACTGGTTATCCTTACATTTACTCATTTATATTTACTCACTATCCATTCCCTCTTGTTTTGGCAATTATATTTTAAATTCCAAAGCTTTTTCTTTTCTGTTTCTTGCTTGTAGTATCCTGTCCATTTTTATAGATGCAAAGGTCATTTCAAATCATTATGAAGAAAATAAATAAAATTTAAAGAATTCTCCGTGCCCATAATTATCTATATTCCAGTCTTTTTGTTTTTCTATTTGCTCAATTATCTTGCCTTTTCAACTGCTGTTTTTTTAGGTCTAGCTCAAATGCCACATCCTCCATAATGTCATCCTTGATTCCCCAAATAGGAAGCAAATATTTCTTCCCTCCTTCACATCTATAACCCTTAGTTTATACCTTTTTATTATGTACTACCAAATATTGTATAACTAAGTGCTGTTTTTTGTGGCTCAATTTGACTTTCTTTTGGAATATAAATTCCTGGGGGTCAAGGACTATGCTATGAATGCTAACCTTCCTGTGGGTGTTTAGTACTGAGCTCCCTGCCTGAGGATAGAGAAGGACTTTGCTGGTTACCACTGCAGTGTGAGAGTCATATAAGGCTTAAGTAAGTGTTTACTAATAGATCAAGGATTACAGTAGTTGATGGAGGAGGTGGAAGATCTTTTCTAGAAATCTTTGCAAATAGCTGTGTCCTTATTGGACTGAGATGAGTGAAGTGGAGACTTACCTGAAATGAGAACATGATCAAAATGAACTGTTCTGATTCAGTAAGGACCATGGCTGTGGGTCCTGTGAGACTGCATTGCTGGGATGCCATGTTCTTCTGTAGCAAATTGCCAATAGCTTCAAAGTACATGTGTGTAAGCAGGGATCTGGCTGAATAAGGTTTCAGCCGTGGGTTTGGACTACATTAGAGTTTCTTCAGAGGAGATCAACACATATCTGGATGTTTTAATCCAAACTATCCAGCAGAGAAATCCTTTAAAACAAACATTGTAGTACAAAAGAGAAGGTTGTCTTTCTTTTTGCCTGAGGCCGGCTAGCTTCACACATACAACACAAGGCAAGGCAAGGCAAGGCAAGGCCAAAGCCTTGACTGGTAAGGAAACAATGAAACACTTTTAGATTTAGACAGTTTAGTACTTACATAGACAATGAAAAGAAGAATAAGCCGAAAGCATCAGCTTCCTATGGTCCTTGTCTCATACACTAAATAAGGATGCCATGGAAACAAAAAGAGCTTGATGTCTGCAATGCAAGTTATGGAATACCCGTTGCCAAGAAATTAAATCTAGTCTGCCACTAAGTAGTTTTATATTCTGCAGAAAATATATATTTTACATTTATATTTACATTTATATTATATTTCACATTTATATCAATTTACATTTATATATTATATATTTAAGCAGTTTTATATTCTGAGAGGGCAGGGCAGAAAACCCCATTAACTCATCAGAACCCAGGAAGAAATGAGAAACTGTCTCATAATAGCCTCCCAGAAAAAGTAGGGAGGTGAGTGGGAGATGGTCTCATAGCAGCTCCTTACAGTTCTCCCAACCTCTCACATTCCAGAAAGACAGCAAAACTTTCCACAAGATTCGCTGTGGTTTAAGCCTCAGCCTGTGTGACCTATGTAAATGTGTGTAAGGTCACCAGGGTACCATGGCAGAGCTGTTCCCCTACAGGACTCAGTCCTTCTTTGAAGCCTAGTAACATATTGACTTATAGTAGCTTTGGTTTCTGCAGACAAAAATCTTCTGAAGGGTTCCCCACCCCCACCCCAATCTCCTTCTCTGGATTCAGAGTTTAGGTAAATGCCAATAAAACCTTTTTATACAATTGGCCTGTATTCATATTTTTCACCCTTACCTCTATGCTCCCTACTCAAGTTAAGATGATTCACTTCCTTGTTTCCTCATTCAGGGTTCTTTCATCATAAGAAACATCTAAGAAACTTCCTAAGAATTGGCCTCTGAATCTGGGTCTCTTTGAGCCTGGTACCTCCAGTTTGCCGTCTTGCTCACTTTATTCTGGCCATTTGGTTTCTACAGGTCTTCAGGATTTTGAACACATATATGGCTTTTTCCCAGATGCCTTTCCCTATTATTTGTCATGCATGTCCTTCTGGTTCCTAACTGCTTTGGTCAGCTTTGGAGCACCAGCTTGACCGCACTATCAAACATAAGAGCCTGCAGCTTTTTACTCTCTTGTTTAGTTTCTGTTCCATTGTTCTCTTTGACCTTGGAGAACACGTGCTTATTGACCTCTGACAACCTCCCTGCCCAGGTACTAATCTATTGCCTAGTCTAGAGCCCTCACTTAGACATATGGCTGGCTCTCTTGATCCTGGCTCTCTGCTTTGGATCTTCCTGCCTATGTTCTTAGCATTACCAGCTTTCATAAAACTTCATATTAAAAGAATCTAATGTAGCACAATGATGCAATGAATCAGATGTGAGTCCTAATCAAAACCAGTGCTGTGATAGGACACCACTGTATTTATGCTTTTGATTCAATTATCAATACTATGAAATAGTAATTACTCTTTCTGTTAGATATTATAATTAGGGCTGTTTAAAGTAAGTAGAATATACTCTAGCTCTGTTCTTTTGGAGGTCATATCTGGGCATATAATACTTAGTTATGACAGGGGAGTTTGGTGTGAAGAGTCACCAGGGTGCTTGTTCCCTATACTATGAGTGAATTTGTTAATGGTGAGTATTTCTGTGGAAGGACATCTTGAGCAATATATATTTTTAAAGGCTTTATTTTTTTACAGCAGTTTTAAGTTCACAGCAAAATTGAGAGGAGAATACAGAGACTTCCCAAATACTCCTTGCCACCACACATGCTTATCCTCCCCCTACAGCAACATCTCCCACCAGAGTAGTACACTCGTTGCAATTGATGAACCCACATTGACCCATCATAATCACCCAAGCTCCATAGTTTACATTAGGGTTTACTCTTGGTTTTGTAAATTCTATGGGTTTGAAAAAACATATAATGACATGTATCTGCAATTATAATATCATGCAGAGTATTTTTGCTGCCCTAAAAATCCTCTGTGATTCACCTATTCATCCCTCCTTGCCTCCCTGGCAACCACTGATCTTTTAACTGTCTCCTCCATAGTTTTCCAGAATGTCATATACTTGGATTCATATAGTACATGGCCTATCAGATTGGCTTCTTTCACTTAGTAATATGCATTTAAGGTTCCTTCATGGCTTTTCATAACTTCATAGTTCAATGTTTTTAGTACTGAATAATATTTCATTGTCTGGATGTACCATAGTTTATCTATTCATCTACTGAAGGACATCTTGGTTGCTTCCAAGTTTGGGTAATTATGAATAAAGCTGCTATAAACATCTGTGAGCAGGTTTTTGTGTAGACATGTTGTGTGGACATGTTTTCAACTCCTTTGGGCAAATGCCGAGGAGCACAATTGATGGATCATATAGCCAGAGTATGTTTTGTTTTTATTAGAAGCTGTCAAATTGTCTTCCAAAGGAGATGTACCATTTTGCATTCCCACTAGTAATAAATGAGAGTTTTTGCTGCTCTACATTATCATCAACATTTGGTGTTGTGAGTGTTCTGGATTTTGACTACTCAAATAAGTGTGTAGTAGTATCTAATTGTTGCTTTAATGTGCATTTCCTTGATGACATTTGATATGGAGTATCTTTTCATATACTGACCAATATCTTTTTAATGCAAATATGGGGTATCCAATTATTGTTGTGAGCTGAGAGTAGGAACTCATTCATTTATTTATCCATTCATTAATTTAATCAACAAATAATGAGTTTTTTAATGGACCAGGCACTGTTCTAGGCCCATATGCAATTCTAGTTGATGGTATAGAGAGGAAAAACATTAAATAAGTAAACAAAAATAATCAGATGAAATCAGGTACTAATGAGTGTTATAAAGAAAATAAATTGGCGATGTGCTAGTGTAGACATGTGCTATATTAGAGAGACCCATATAAGCAGAGTGTATTTGATTTATGTAAATTTCAGGAGGAATAGCATCCAAAGCAGAGGGTAGCTAGTATTAAGGCAACAAGCTGGGACTCAGCATTATAGGCTGATGGAATATAAATAAAGTCATGATGGCTCAGATAGTCTTCATAAAAGGCTGTGGTGGTGGGTTTTGGAGGGTAAGGATGTGGCACTTTGAGGGCTTCTCAATGGGACTTCTTTTCATTTAACACCCCTCCAAACATATAAGGAGTGACATAGCTGGAAGGACCCTTGACCAGACACGGAGAAACTGAAAGTGAGGATTTCAGTTTCATCCACCCATTCTGATGTTCAGGAGTTGTCAGAAATGATTGTGAATCCATTTTTAGGAGGCAGGAAAACATGACTTTTTTTTCCCATCCTCGCTCTCCCACTCTATATTCTCTCTTCTCTATATATACCTAGTGAAAGATTTTGACAGATTAATTTACACTAAAATGTTAGTGATTGTATCTAATCCCGCCTAAGAATATTTGCCTTCATAAAGAAGACTCTAGGGAAAAAGCAACAAATTTGGACCAAATGAATGAAATGACTAAGCCTCTAATGTTGAAATTTTAAACCCTAGGCTAGCTAGGTAAAGGAGAAATCCTCTTTAAGTCTGTTAACACCCACACGTTACAGATTCATGATGTCACATGTCTGCACCTCCATCTAGATTCCTTGCTAACATGCCTTACCTGTCTCAGATCTGGAGGTGGTTCTAGATGTGCTCACAGCAACCTCTGGGGACCATCCACATTTTCCATCTGCTGCTGGAGCCCATTTTCTTGAACCTTGGCTTCCTGCCTGAAGACAGGAGCAATTTCTATCACTCCCCACACTTAGGTTTGGAAGGCTGACAAAGAGGATTAAGATCACTGCCATCAAGTTTTTATCTGCTATAAGGAAAAACAGGAAACCAAGAAATAAAGGCATAGCTTAGCAATAGCTTCTAAGTGGTTAACATGGGAGAAGTTTTTCTTAAATTCTCTTTTCCATGTACCTTCCCACCCACCTATTCTTTGTCAGGTTTATTTTTTGCATATCAGTTTCTGAGGATGACAAGAAACTTGCCCTTTTCTTAACTATGATTTTCAGAGGTGATTATCCTACACTTAGTTGAGACCTCTTATTGAACCCTTGGGATAAATAATACCTTAGGCTCAGGGAGTGGGTGTTGACTAGAGACTTTATGATTCAATGGAGTGTCAAAATAGCCACTGTGGACGTATGGGTCCCTTATCAATTTTGGAAATGAACTGAGTAAAGCAACATTCTCCTGTTATGTTGAAATGCTGTGTTTGAAAGAACATTCTAACAAGAGCATTCAGTGTCTCTTGATATTTAAAAGTCCCACACTGAATGGTGGACTTTTTTTTTTCTTTTCTTATTTATTATTATTATGATGACATTGGTGAACAAAATCCAGTAAGTTTCAGGTATACAATTTAACAGTAAGGCATATATATATACATATATATATATATATATATATATATATATATATATATATATATATAAAATATTATAATATAATATATGACATGTAATATTCAATATATATAATATAATATAATATAATATACATATTGCATTGTGTGTTCACTCCCCATAGTTAGATTTCTTTCTGTCACCACATATTTGACTCCTTTAACCCAAACACCTCCCTCCACCCTTTTCCTGCCACCCTCTGGTAACCACTAGTCTATTGTCCATGTCCATGAACCTCTGTTTGTTTGTCCTATTCACTTGTTGCTTTTAGATTTATATCTCACATATAAGTGATATCATGTAATTTTCAACATTTTCTGTCTGGCTTATTTCGCTTCGCACGATTATCTTGAGGTCCATCCATGTTGTCACAAATGGCAGCATTTCATCTCTTCTTATGACTCAGTAATATACCATTGTATATATGCACCACAACTTCTTTAGCCAATCATCTATCATAGGACACTCCAGTTGCTTCCATGTCCTGGCTATTGTGAATAATGCTGCTATGAATATCAGTGTGCAAATATCTTTTCAGATATGAGTTTTCAAGTCTTTAGGGTAAATACCTAATAGAGGGATTGCTGGATCATATGGTAGATCAATCCTTAGTTTTTTGAGGAGCCTCCATACTGTTTTCCATAGGGGCTGTATCACATCTCAGTCCCACCAGCAGTGTATGAGGGTTCTTTAATCTCTGCATCCTCTCCAGCATTTGTTATTACTTGTCCTGTTGATTATAGCTATTCTAACAGGTGTGAGATGGTATCTCTGTGGTTTTGATTTGCATTTCCCTAATAGCTAGTGATGATGAGCAACTTTTCATATGTTTGTTGGCCATTTGTATGTCTTCTTGGGAGCAGTGCCTGTTCAGGTCCTCTGCCCATTTTTTTATTGGATCATTTGTGTGTTTTTATTGTTGTTGTTGTTATTGAGTTGTATGAATTCTATGTATATTTTGGATATTAGGTCTTATCAAAGGCATTGCTTGCAAATATATTTTCCCATTTGGATGGTTGTCTCTTTAACTTGTTTACAGTTTCTTTTGTTGAGCAGAAGCTTTTTAGTTTGATGTGGTGCCATTCATTTGTTTTTTGCTTTTATTCCCTCTACATTTGAGGTCAAATTCATAAAATTCTCTTTAAGTCCAAGGTCCATGAGTTTAGTCCCTATGTTTTCTTCTATGCAATTTATTGATTCTGGTCTTATATTCAGGTCCTTAATCCATTTTGAGTTAATTTTGGTATGTGGTGATAGACAACAGTCTAGTTTCATTCTTTTGCAGGTGGCATTCCAGTTTTCCCAGCACCATTTATTGAAGAGGCTTTCCTTTCTCCACTGTATGTTTTTGGCTTTTTGGTAAAAAATTATTTGTCCATATAATTTTGAGAAAGAAGAACAAAGTTGGAAGTATCATACTACCGGATATCAAACTATACTACAAGGCTACAGTAATCAAAACAGCATGGTACTGGCATAAAAACTAATACATCGATCAATGGAACAGAATAGAGAGCTCAGAAATGAATCCATGTCTGTATGCTCACTTAATATGTGAGAAAGGAAGTAAGAATGTAAAAATGGGTAAATACAGTCTCCAATAAATAGTGCTGGGAAAATTGGACAGATATATGCAAAAAAGAAAGAAGAAAGAAAGAAAGAAAGAAAGAAAGAAAGAAAGAAAGAAAGAAAGAAAGAAAGAAAGAAAGAAACTGGACCACCTTCTTACATCGTACACAAGAATAGACTCAAAATGGATTAAAGATTTAAATGTAAGAAGCGACGCCATAAAACTTCTAGAAGAAAACATAGGCAATAAACTCTCTGATATTACTAACAGGAATTTCTTTTCAGATATATCTCCTCAGGCAAGGAAAACAAAAGAGAAGATAAACAATGGGACTACATCAAACTAAAAAGTTTTTGTATGGCAAAGGAAACTATCAACAAAACAAAAGGACAACCAACTGATTGGGAAAAGATATTCACTAATGATACATTTGATAAGAGGTTTATATCCAAAATATATGAAGAACTCATACAACTCAACAACAAAAAAGCAAACAATCCAATTAAAAAATGGGCAGAAGACCTGAACAGATACTTCTTCAAAGAGGAAATACAGATGGCCAATAGACATATGATAAGTTGCTCAAGGTCACTACTCATCAATGAAATGCAAATTAAAATCACAGTGAGATATCATCAGTGAAATGCAAATTAAAACCACAATGAGATATCACCTGACACCTGTTAGAATGGCTATCATTAATAAATCAAAGAACAAGAAGTGTTGGAGAGGATGCAAAGAAAAGGGAGCCCTCATACATTGTTGGTGGGATTGCAAATTGGCATAGCCACTATGGAAAACAGTCTGGAGGTTTCTCAAAAAATTAAAAATGGATATAACTTTTTACCCGGCAATTGTACTTCTGGGTATTTATCCAAGGAAAGTCAAAACAATAATTCATAAAGATCTATGCATACCAATATTCATGGCAGCACAATTTATAATAGCCAAGATATGGAAGCAATCTAAATGCCCATCAACAGACAATTGGATAAAGAAGTTATGGTTCATATATACAATGGAATTTTACTCAGCCTGAGATGATTGGACATGCTTTTCTGTTTATCTATAGTATTCCCCTGTGACCCTTGACTTATCTGTAATACCTCGTGATATAATGTTTAGAAAGTTGCTAGGTCCAGCTGTCTCCATGGAAACAAGCATAGATTTGTGAGTGTGCTAATTATTCCACATGACTAACTGCAGCAGACATTTAATCAAATGTTTTCTCTTTTTCTGCACTTCAGAAGTCTTGAAAAAGCCTACTGTACTGCATGACTTGTGTAGAATTCACTTTATAAAATATCTTTCTTTCTGAATTTAGTTTACTTTGCCTTGGAGAGAGTGCAATTTATTTATAGGAATTATTGCTTCTTGCCTGGAAATACTTTTTTGGTAAAATGAAACATTCATGTATAGGAGGATTTACAAGCCTCACTGCCCAGCCCCTCCTAGCTCTTTCAAGAAGATGTTTGATGGAACAAAGGCAAATGAGAAATATGCTTGACTAAGAATTGTCCTAGTATGCAAGACACTCCAGAACCTGAAAAGTCTTCCTCTCATTAGAGTAAAGCAATGGACCAAAGCCATAGTCCCCCATGGGTTCTCCATCTAGCTATGCTTATTCTGGCCAGGAGAAAATGGTCGGTTTATGATGGCAGTTGATAGAATCAAAGCAAGAGAGAGAATATAGGACAATTTCCTTCCATAAAAATCCCTCTGAAAAAGTGGGAGGCTGACAGCAGGTGATGCCATCAAAACAGGATTTGGCTTTCAGAGCTGGCCCTTTATCTCCTGGCCCACTATTTTCTTTTTCCCTTTTCTCAGGCTTCCCTTGATATTATCACTAGAAGAACAGGTTATGGCTCTGTTGGAACCCAATTATCCTTGCTTAGAGCTTGAATATAGGTGGGCTGTGTTTGGAAAAGTTAAGTTCCAGGTCTGAGAGCTTTGATGAAAATTTGTAATAGAGTAAAATCTCTAATATTAAACCCCGTAATTTAAAATTTGCAATAACTCAGAGGACTAACCTGAAAGTCACCTTTGTTCACCAATAAAATTCAAAAAGAATTTTATTATGGAAACTGTTGAACATATGCAAAAAATAATGAACCTCTGTGTACCAATCACCCAACTTCAACATTTATTACCATTTTGCCAATATTAGCAAAGCTTTTCTTCATGGAAAATTTTATCTTGGTTTCATATAGGACTGTTTACTGCCCTTAAGACTTTAAACTATCTTAAAAACTGTGAATATTCCAGTTTAGAAGCTTTCCTTTACATAGCAGTAATTGATCTATCAATTATAAATAATTCCTAATTGTTAATTAAATAGATCCCTCAGGGTCATTCTGGAATAATACTTCCTTAAAGCATTTTGAGTCTAGTTGAGTTGTTTTTCTTTGAGAATAATAAAACTGTGTTTCTTTAAAATTAACCTATGATTTAGATTTTTCCCTGGTTCACACTGACCTTATCCTTACATCCTTACCATCTTGCATATGTAATACCAATTACAAAAGAGGGCTAATAAATTTAAGGGAGAAGGTTTTTGCAGTCCTGAGTTTTGTGTAACAGCTGAGCACTTCCTGTGGAGGCACAATAACTTGAAGGCCAATATTTCAGGCTGGATCACAGGAAGCTGTAAGCTTGTGTGTCCATGCAGAAACAAAGAGGAATGTAAATGGGGCCTATGAGATAGTGATTATTCATTAGCTCTCCAGCAAAGGACTGAGTGCTCCAGAGCTACTAGCTTCTTGTCTGTAGAAGAGAAAATGTGACCTACCATCTTCTACTTTTTTAACATAGTAAAATAAATAAACTAGGAAAACGAAGCATTTTATCAATTCATTTGACTTTTCCAGAATTCCACTCACTCTTGCTGTCATAGGTTACTGTATCTCATTTCTACTAGAGTCAGAATTCTTAAGCCTGCATAAAGGTTGAGAGATCTGTGGTGTTCATCCTTATGGAAGGAAGAACTTTGGGTTAATCATAATACTTGACTGTGAAACCCACCTGCAAATCTCAGGGGGAAAGTTTGCTTCCTGCAGGCCCTGGGTATGATGAGATATGTAATTGGAGACTCTGGGGTCTGAGTTAGTTTGACTGAAAATCAATTAAGCTCAGCACTTTCAAAACCATTTTCTCTCATCCAGGTGGAAAAGAATCCCAAGTGCGATGTGAGTTTGAAGGAAAAAAGCATCTGTGTAAACTGGGTCTTGGAGGGTCCTGTAAGACACTTATTTTGCAGGGATAAATTTTTTTCTCATTGCTCCCTATCCTTTCATCTTTTCCCTTGTTTGATACTGGTGAACTTGGAAGTAAAACAAGGGTATCAGTAAAAGATGTGTAATTCCCTTCTGTTTGAATGTGCAAGTCTTGAGATAAAAGTAATACTCAATTGGAATGCTTGCAAATTTTTTTTGAAAGACTTTGACCAGTAAGGACTGTTGATTTCAAAGCCTTCTTTTACAACATCTCTTGGTTCAGATTTCTTGAAGGGCTCCATCATTTTAATGTGGCAATTATTCTCTGTCTCTGAAAGATATTTTTAGATTTTCAGGCTCAGACACTTCTTATTTCAGGGACTAGAAAGGGAGAGGGAAGAAGTGTTGAGGATGTGATGGATGGTCCTGTGCTTTTACTTTTGAGGTCTGATATTTTCTTCTTGTTCCTTCTCTCTATTTTCTGGCAACTTCCAAAGGGCAGCTGGAGCCCATGGGAGGAGGATCAGGCCATGCTTCATCCATGTATTTGTTTGCCCACATCAAATGCTGTCTGTTGTCCACGGGTGCCTTCTACTTCTCCCCTCATTGCTATCCAGGATGAATCACTATGTTGCCATCTGTCCCATTGTGTACCACAATCCCTTTGAAGTGAGAAAGACTTTTGGGAGTTGTATATATTAATTTATATTTTGAAAGGACCTCAGTGCATCAGTGTACATTGGCTGGTGTATAATCTATTGATGGTGGTAGAGGAATACCCCTAAAAGAAGAGATGCTTCTATTAACTTCAGGGCCTCTCTCATTTCTTACATTGTCATTTTTCAGTGTAAGTAAAGAAAGCTGCTCCCCCAAAAAGCTATCCAATGCTATTGTTTTGTTTTACTTCCAAGCTGGAGGTGTTGGAAGTTGTTTATATTGGGGGTCGAGTTGAGGGAGGAATGTAAGTAAGGAAATCTGAAAGGTCCTTTAATGAAATAAAACCCATTGATTTTCCATGGTTAGTGCTGGAGGGAGGATTTTCATGTTGGGTGAGCCAGCCAGATCTTAGAGCCCTCAATTTTCTTTCTCTTAGGAGATCTCTTACAATTTTAGGATCTCTCTTATTCCTATATTGACCTGAATCTTATGTTCTCAAAAGTGCTTGAGAAGCCTTGATTATAGTTCCAATCCTCTCATTAACTACCTGTTGTGCCTTTTCCTCAGTCTGTTCATTCATAAAATTAAGGGGTTAACGTAGATTATAGATCTCTAAGATCTAAGATCAAGATTTCTGGCTCTCTGACTTTCTGATTCTAAATTCGTGATTCTTCAGATCATGTCTGTGGAAGGCATCACTGGATCCCCCAGAGACTGGTCCAACAGATATTCTATACCATACATGAAAGCAGTGAGGCCTTTAGAGCTTGCCTTTTCTATGTCTGGGCTTTAAGATTAATAAGCAGAACAAACTATTCAGGTCCCTAATTATAAACTTAGTTTCCTAAATGAAGAACCTAGTTTTGGAGGAAAAGGGAATATAATTTGGAGCCTAAGAGTGTGAATCAGATTCCTTGAAAAATGACATTCCAGGGGGAATGTCTAAGCCCAGCACCATTGAGATGAACAGGAGCTCAGAAATCACTGTGCTTTCCTTCTGGGAAAAGCTTCACCTCCAGGAAGTCCTGGGGAAAGGGAGACCTCATTCTGGGCACATTGGGGCACTGCCATATGACACCACTTGCTCTGTTGTAGTTGTGAAATAAGTGGAGTTGAGTTAAAAAAAGACAGGCTTGGAAACATTAAGTTAGTGGCACCTGCTTTTGTGCTCCAGCAGCACATATTCTGTTCAGCATTTTTCTCACTGCCTTGGGATTATGTCTCCCTTGTGTTCCCCATGAACTCCTAGAGTTCTTAGGACAGGAACTAGTATCTCAGGCACCTCTGTAACTCCAGCATCTACCACAGGACCTGGCACACAGTGGGTGTTCAATGAATCTCTTCTGAAAAATCTACTCTGATTCCCCAAGCTGAAATCATGCAGCATTTCCTTTCATCTGTGAGTACTGATTACACTATATTCTAGGTGTCAACTGACTTGTATCTCTGCTCCACTACCTTGAGGCAAAGATTGTATATTTCCTCTCAATCACAGTGACTGGCACAGAGGAGGTACTAAATAAATATTTGTTTGATGGATGTATAGATAACTTTATTTGTTGCAACTACCCAAATGTTGTGTGGTAACCCTTCCTGCTTGCCTTTTGGGACTCCTAGAAAACTACTTTTCATAGAATTTTGCTAAATATTTTGTCCTTGTCATTTGTTTAATCACTATTATTTAAGATCCTATTGTATGTCTACCTTGTACTAGAAGCAGTCTCTAAACAGAGATGAATCAGGAGGATACTGTCTTGTCAAGAAAACTCTTATAGGTGAGAAGCTTCCAGAATTAAAACAATGTCACTATAAACTGAGGGCAAAACCTTAATGCAAATATGAAAACTTTAATCTTAGAGCTATGCATATGAGATTTCCCTTTTCTCTATACTTTTCTCCCTATATCTCATCCCTGGCTGCTTTTATATGTCTGCCTACCTTCTGTGTGTTTTCAGCTTCAGATTGGACGTGGCAGTGTTGCATCCTCTAGCTACTTTAGCAGCCTGGAGCCTTTCTGCTGAGAACTGCAATGTCATCTCTCATTGAGGACTGTTCATTTATGACACTATCAAACTAGTTGTAGTGGAGACTTGCTAATAATGTCTTTCTCTTTCATTTTATAACTTTATTAAGCACCAGAGCTGATTGGATGAGATTTTATTTTTCTTATAAGAATGTTGTTTATTTCAGTCCTGCAATCTTTTGGGATTTTTTTTCAATGATTGTTGCATAACATTTGCATTGGTGGGTATATCAATTATGCTTTGTTGTTGTTTTCTGTCTTGTGAGATCAACAATTATCCTAACAGATAACATTGCCAAGTCTACCTCTTGTTTCAAAAGAATGAAAATTCTTCCCATTTAGAGATGGTAAATGCTGGATTATTTGTGTTTCTGAAAAGGTTTGCCAAATATTATGGATATAGTCTTATACTGATTGGAGTAAATGCTAGCTGCTGTAATAGATAAACCCTGAACTCTCAGTGGCTTAAACAATAAAGTTCATTTCTTTATCACTTGTGTGGATCCAGGAACCCAGACTTCTTTCATCTTATGGCTGTGCTATCTTTTACATGTCATTCCTAAGGTTGCTCTAAGGGTTTATTTTTATTCTCACCTCTATAAAGAGGACAGAATAAGGAGGATATTATATAGGAGGTTTTTTAATGGATCAGGACTGGAGATTTTTTATATCACTTTGGTTCATATTCCGCTGGGCAAAAATCAATCACATTAATAGAAATAACTATAGGGGAAATGGTAAATATGGTCTAGATGTATGCCCAGGAGGAAAGGGAAACATGTCTATAACAAATACCTCCAGAGAGACCACTAGAAAATGAAACTATTTCCCTCATACTTGTCTTTTTTTCCACTGGTGCAGCAGAACGATTGGGGAACAGATACATCATTTCCCACTCCTATTGTCTTTTGAGATGGGCCTTTAGCTCTCAGGTGGAAGGACCTAGATCCCAACCTGATTGATTGTAGGGATTATTGATGCAGAAGTCAACAATCATTCACTGAATGCCATCTTAGGGAATGGTAAATCTCTAATAAAAAAATTATATTACCTGAGTTTTTTCTTTACCTTTCCTTCCCAGGTTTGTCTAGAGGTGAGGAAACTGGCATCTCCCTCTGGTTCTTGCTGAAAGGAGACACCTAGTTGTGTTCTGAAGTATAAGCAGTCCAGGGCCAGGACCTATAGGTGACATTATCAGAATTAAAGCCAAGCAAATATTTACCAAACAATCAACATGTGCCAAGTACTTCCTAGGGATATAGAGATGAAGAAGACACTTAAAAACAAGGAGATATCACTTTTATCTGACAATGTTGACAAAATTTAGAAGTCTGAAAGCAGCAAGTGTTGGTAAGGATGTAGGAAAACAACAACTCTTGAACAATGCTGATGAACATAAAAATTGGTAGAGCTACATTGGAGAGCAATTCGTTAGTGTCCATTAAACTAAAAATTTATATAACCTATAATCCAGATGTTCTATTTATAAGTATTTTTATTAAAGTATCACTTATACATGAAGCGATATAGGAAAGCATGGTTGTTGTAATTTTTTTTAATAGCAAAATCTTGGAAACAACCTAAATGTCTATCAATAGGGAAAAGCTTAAAAAATGGGGTACATCTATATAATGGATTATTATACAGTAATTAAAAGGAATTAACTAGATATATGTATCAACATAGATATATTTCGAAAATATTTTTGCGTGAAAGAAGTGGCAGAATGATGTACACAGCCACACGATATTTGGAAAATGATGTGCAAGCCAATATTATATATTTTAGATGAAAATGTTTGTTAAGTGCATAAAGAAGTTTGGGAGGATACATATCAAAATAATATTAGTGTTTCGTTATCTTTGAAAAGGCAGGGAGGGAATAGAGCATGTGGTGGAGGTCGAGGAGATATTTGACTTTACCTATAATATTCTATTCTGAAATAATAAACAGTATTTTCATAATTATTTTTAAAAGAAATGAATAGAAAAGACTAGAAGTGAAGGTGCAGAAATGTCAATACTGGTTACTTTTAGATGTGCAGAATATTGCTGATTGTTGTATTATTCTTTGTATTTTTCTGTATGTTTTAAAATTACCAACAGAAAGTAGAGAAATAACCACAAAATCCCATTGTTTAAGACTTCAAAGTGTTTGCTCTCTAATAGGGGAAGACTGACAGGTAAACAAATATGTAAACAGGGAAAGAGTTTGAGGTGCAAAGAAAACAAAGAACTTAGATTTAAAAGTTCAATAAAAGCTTCCCAGAGAAGATGCCAATAATTTGGCCTTGAAGAGCAAGTAGTATGGGCTTTCTAGGTCAAGGAGCTACATCCTGTGGTATTCCAGGCCAAGGAAAGAGCATAAACAATGAAGTGGTGATAAAAAGTAGCATGATGTATGAGGAATCCCCAACTGGTTTTGTTTGTCTTGAGCACAAATTGTCAGGTGGGGTGGGGGGAGTGGTAGGAGATGAGTTAATGTAGGTGCCTAAAGATTAGAATGGCTTCAGTAAGAACTTGGACTTTTTCTTATTATAGTTATTAAAATTTATTGAATGGTTTGCTATATGCTAGGCCTTGTGTGAAGCTTTGCACATATATATCTTTTAGTATTCTCCACAGCCTGCAAGAGGTAGGTGCTAGTATTATCTCTATTTTAGAGAAAGGAAACAAAGGCTCACTGAGAGGATCAAGTCTTTATCTGGGCAGTGAAATACATTTTTAATTAATTGACTGATTGAGATCTAGTTGTGGGGGTGAGTTTTCACTAAGCTAGTCATTCTCAAATGTTGGTGAACATCAAAACAACCCGGAGGGAAGCTTAATAATATGTAGTTCCTGGCTTTTACCTATAGATTCTGATTTGTTGGGTATGGAGTAGAATATTCAAGTCAGTGGGCCTGGGGTTACACTTTGAACAATCTCTACACTATTACCTTTCTTTCTGGAGAATGTTGAACCACTGGTGTCCATTTTAACCATAACTGCCCAGGAGCAGGGCAAAGCTCTACTTATTAGAACACTTAACCCTCTTACCTTGGGACTCTGTTTCACTTAGATAACCAGTCACTGACATGAATAACAAAAGCCCATTTGCAAAAAACATAGAGTGAACCAGAGGCCTTTAGTTTCTCACCCAAGTTCTTTTATCTTCTTGGACTCATTAGACCTAGGGCTGAGGATTTGCTCAGTAAACACTGCTGGTCAGTTGATTAGACTCAGCATGACCATAAGTAGAAGTGATCAATTGTAGCTAAGTCATGGATTTTGCGTTTTATAAGCAAATATAGATTACTTGGAAACCAATTAGATTTGTGGGAAAAAGATTTTATTAATGGAATGTAGAAGACACTGTCTAATATTACTATTCACACAATGCAAAAAGCAGAGGCTCAGGCATTATTCTATGGCCTCGATTCAGAGAGATCCCATGTTCATATTCCTGCCATGGTGTAAACTCTCCCTTTTACATATTTCTATTTTCTGGACACTGAGAGTTTCTTTTGGGTCTTCTGAGAGAGTATTTATTTCTGTCTCTTGTGTCAATAGGATCAATAAGTAAGGGCAGAGAATCCATGTTGAAAGCTCTCCCTTCCTTCTCCTTAAAACTTGGATGCTTAGGAAATTAATGGAGCCCTCTGAAGTTGGAAATAGAAGTCTTGTTGAATCACAGCAGCCTGGTCTCTTGGGTTCCCATAATAGTCCTGTGATACCACTTTCTTTTGAAATTATAGCAATCGGAAGAATTGGTTGAGGCTGTCCTGTTTTCCAGTGATATAACTCAATCTCTTTGCCCTTTCATGGCCATTCTCAAGAATATGTTAACATAGTACAGCTTTGTGAAAAGGAAATGGTCATCTCTTGGCTCAAATGCTTTGGTCTAGAATGTGGGTAAAGGACAAAACATAACACCAATGCATTTTTTAATGTTTTCTTTCACCTTTGTAGTCAGCACTGACAATTCTGACTCAATAGTATTTTCTCCTATGATCCTTCTAATAATTGCTTTATTTCAAAATAATATCTTTCTCCTGTTACTAAAGTTATACCTTTTCATACTTTCCAGTCTTTTGTAAGTTCTGTGTCTTTTTCAGACCAAAATGTATTCATAATCTGTGGTCATATAATATTCGTGTGACTTGAATTGAAAGACCCAAACAACCTCATGTTTTTTCCACCCTTGTAGAGTCAACTTCTTTTTTTCCTTTCTCTCCTTTCTTCCTTCCTTCCTTCTTTCCTTCCTTCCTTCCTTCCTTCCTTCCTTCCTTCCTTCCTTCCTTCCTTCCTTCCTTCCTTCCTTCCTTCCTTTCTCTCTCTCTCTCTCTCTCTCTCTCTCTCTCTCTCTCTCTCTCTCTCTCTCTCTCTCTCTCTAACAGATCTTTGTTGTAGATGTACTCTATGTGCATTGCAAGCCCCAGTTATAAAATAGATAAGTCATGGGGATGTAATACACAGTATGGAACCCATAGTTAATAATACTGTATGGCATATTTTAAAGTTGCTAAGAAAGTAGATCTTAAAAGTCTTCATCACAAGAAAAAAATTTTATAACTATGTATGGTGATGAATGTTAACTAGACTTATTGTGGTGATCATTTTGCAATATATACAAATAATGAATCATGTTGTACACCTGAAACTAATATAATGTTCTATGTTAATTACACCTCAATTAAAAAATGAAGGAGTCATGAAGCTGATGGGACATAAAGATATCCTCTGACACAGCCTCTGCATTCAGGCAAGTAAATATTTATTCTACTCAAATATATAGTCACCTCATCTCTTCTTCAAGACTATTTTGATCATTTCATCACATTTTGTCTCTGGTGTTGACATATCCTTTCTCATTTTTAACCATGAGTTTTCTTATGGTGGCCTTTTCTTTTCTCTTTCTAGACAATGATGTGTGCATGTGTATTTTATACCTTGGCATTAAACTTTGAAATTGCTCTGAGATGCCGATACCTCACCTTAGGTTTCTATTCTTTGGTTCCTGATTTCCTGATCTTCATCTTTTACTTTCATTTTCAGTCTTGTTCTTGCACATTGAACCCTTGAGGCGTGTTTCAGACATGTATGAATCCTCAGACAGATATCTTAGGGCTTTTGTTACAGCTTCTGGAATTGTATGGTATGGGTGATATCATGAATATTATCATCACTAACATTTATTGAGCACTAATGTGTTAGACATTGTTCCAGGACCTTTATATTTATTATCTAATTTATGCCTCACAAAACCATTTGATATAGGCACTGCTGTTATATCTCTTTATAGAAGGGGAAGTGGAGGTGTGGAGAGGCCAAAGAGCTTGCTCAATTTCATACAACCGGTAAAGGATAGAGTCAGAATTTAAAAATAGGTCTAAATGTTTGAGTCTTTGTTTTTAGTCACTATGCTCTACTGTCTTCCTAGAGAGCCTTAGGTAGAAGGTATAAATTATGTTATTCCAAAGGTAGAAACACAGACAGAAGAAAGAATTAAATGTGTCTTTCTATTTACCAACATGGGCAAAAGGTGAACCAGAAAGTTTCTGTGAAGTTGGCATAAATTGTCAGATTTTTATTTTTTTAATTTTTAATTAAGTTTATTGGGGTAACATTGGTTAATACAATTATATAATTTTCAGGTGTATATTATAATTTGACATCTGTATATTCTATTGAGTGTTTACCACCGAAAGTCCAGTTTCCTTCAGCTACTATATATTTGATCCCTTTTATACACTTCATCCTCCCCCTAAACCCTATGTTTGACCTCCTTTACCCCGTCTACCTCCCCCAACCTCCCCCACCCCACTAGTAATCACTAACCTATAGTCCTCTGGTAACCGCTAGCCTATAGTCCATGTCCATGAGTCTCTGTTTGTTTGTCCTGCCCATTTGTTGCTTTTAGGTTTATATCGCACATATAAGTCATATCACGTGATTTTCAACTTTTTCTGTCTGGCTTATTTTACTTAGCATGATTATCTTAAGGTCCATCCATGTTGTCGCAAATGGCAGTATTTCATCTCTTCTTACGGCTAAGTAATATTCCATTGTATATATGTACCACAGCTTTTAGCCAATCATCTATCATAGGACACTTTGGTTGCTTCCATGTCTTGGCTACTGTGAATAATGCTGCTATGAACATCGGTGTGCAGATGTCTTTTTGGATATGGGTTTTCAAGTCTTTGGGGTAAATACCCAGTAGAGGGATTGCTGGATCATATGGTAGATCAATTCTTATATTTTTGAGGAACCTCCATACTCTTTTCCATAGTGGCTGTACCAATTTGCAGTCCCACCAGCAGTGTAGGGGGGTTCCTTTTTCTCCACATCCTCTCCAACATTTGTTATTGTCTTGTTGATTATAGCTATTCTAACATGTGTGAGATGCTATTTCATTGTGGTTTTGATTTGCACTTCTAAAACAGCTAGCAATTTTGAGCATCTTTTCATATATTTGTTGGTCATTTCTACATCTTCTAGGGAGAAGTACCTGTTCAGGTCCTCTGCCCATTTTTTGATTGGATCATTTGTTTTTTTGTTGTTATTAAGTTGTATGAGTTCTTTGTATATTTTGGATATTATGCCCTTATTGGAGGTGTTGCTTGCAAATATATTTTCTCATTTGGATGGTTCTCTCTTAACCTTGCTGACAAATTCTTTTGTTGAGCAGAAGCTTTTTAATTTGAAGTAGGCCCATTCATTTATTTTAGCTTTTACTTCCCTTGCTTTTGAGGTCAAATTTATAAAATCCTCTTTATGTCCAAGGTCCAAGAGTTTAGTTCCTATATTTTCTTCTATTCATTTTATCATTTCAGGTCTTATACTCAGGTCCTTAATCCATTTTGAGTTAATTTTGATGTGTGATGATAGACAACAGTTTTGTTTCATTTTTCAGCAGGTGACTTTCCACTTTTCCCAGCACAATTTATTGAAGAGGCTCTCCACTGTATGTTTTTGGCTTTTTTGTTGAAAACTATTTGCCCATATGAATGTGAACTCTCAAATCTGTTCCACTGGTTGGTGTGTCAGTTTTGCTGCTAATACCATGCCATTTTGATTACAGTCACTTGTAGTATAATTTGAAGTTGGGCAGAGTGATGCTTTCACCTTTGTTCTTTTTTTCTCAGGATGGCTTTGGCAATTTGGGGTCTTTTGTGCTTCCATACAAATCTGATGAGTTTCTGTTCTATTTATTTAAAAAAGGCAGATGGGATTTTGATGGGTATTGCATTACATCTGTATAGTGCTTTAGGTAATATGGTCATTTTAACTATGTTGATTCTTCCAGTCCAAGAACACGGAATGTTTCCATTTCTTTGTATCTTCTTTGAGTTCTTTTAATAGGGTTTTGTAGTTTTCATTATATAGGTACTTCACATGTTTTGATAGATTTATTCCTAGATCTTTTATTCTTTTTGTTGCAATTGCAAAAAGAATTATTTTTTCCACTTCTTTTTCTGATGCTTCATTATTAGAGTATAGGAATGCTATGGATTTTTGAACGTTGATTTTGTATCCAGAGACTTTGTTATACTTGCTTATTGTTTCTAGTAGTGTTCTTGTGGAGTCTTTAGGGTTTTCTATATAGAGAATTCTGTCATCTGCAAATAATGATGGTTTGACTTCTTCACTTCTTATTTGGATGCCTTTTATATCTCTCTCTTGTCTGATTGCACGTGCTAGGATCTCCAATGTTATATTGAATAACGGTGGTGATAGTGGACAGCCTTGCCTTGTTCCTGATCTTAGAGTGAAGGTTTTTAGTTTTTCACCGTTAAGGATAATGTTGGCTGAAGGTTTGTCATAGATGGCCTTTATTATGTTAAGGTGCTTTCTTTCTATATGGATTTCATTAAGTGTTTTGATTATGAATGGATGCTGTATCTTGTTGAATGCCTTTTTTCTGAATCTATTGATAAGATCATATGATTCTTATTTTTTAAATTTGTTTATGTGATGTATCACATTAATCAATTTCCGTATGTTGAATCATTTCTGTGCCCCTGAGATGAAGCCTACTTGAGCGTGGTGTATAATCTTTTTAGTGTGTTGCTGTGTTTGGTTCACTAGTATCTTATTTAGGATTTTTGCATCTGTGTTCATGAGAGATATCGGTCTGTAGTTTTTTTTGTGTGTGTGTTATCTTGACCAGATTTTGGCATCAGAGTAATACTGGCCTCATAAAATGTGTTGAGAAGTATTGCCTCCTCTTCCATTTTTGAAAGAGTTTAAGGAGAATAGGTATTAAATGTTCTTTGAATGTTTGGTACAATTCACTGGTGAAGCCATCTGGTCATGGACTTTTACTTTTTGGTAGGTTTTTAATGATTGTTTACATTTCCATACTGCTGATTGGTCTATATAGATTTTTCAGTTCTTCTTGATTCAGTCTAGGAAGGTTGTATTTTTCTAAGTACTGGTCCATTTTTTTCTAGGTTATGAAATTTGGTGCTATATACTTTTTCATGGTATTCTTGTACGATCTTTTGCATTTCTGCAGTGTCTGTCGTAATTTCCCCTCTTTCATCCCAGAGTTTGTTTTTTTGTGTTCTTTCTTTTTTTTTCTTTAGTGAATCTAGCCAGGGGTCTGTCAATTTTATTAACCTTCTCAAAGAACCAGCTCCTTGTTGCATTTATTTTTTCTATTGTTTTTCTGTTTCAATTTCATTTATTTCTGCTCTAATTTTGTTTATTTCTTTCCTTCTGCTGAATTAGGCCTCATTTGCTCTTCCTTTTCTAGATTTTTATGATGAAGCGTTAGGTTGTTTATTTGGACTCATTCTTGTTTTTAAAGATAGACTTGTAATGATATGAACTTTCCTCTTATGACTGCTTTTGCCCTGTCCCAAAAGTTTTGATATATTGTACTATCATTATCATTCATTTCTATGTATCTCTCAATCTCTCTTTTTTATTTGTTCTCTGACCCAGTTATTCTTCAGTAGCATGTTGTTTATTCTCCATGTATTTGTGGTTCTTGATTTCTTTTTGCAGTTGATCTCCAGTTTCAAAGCATAGGGTCAGAAAATGTGATTGGTATGATTTCAACCCTCTTATATTTGTTGAGGCTACCTCTGCAACCCAGTATGTTGTCAATTCTTGATAAATTCCATATGCACTAGAGAAGAATGTATAAGCAGCTGTTTTGGGATGGAAGACTCTGTTAATGTCAATTATGTCCAGTTGGTCTAATGTTGGTCATTTAAAGATGTTAATTCCTTTTGATTTTTGGTTTGGATGATCTATCCATATCTGACAGTGGGGTATTTAAGTCCTCTACTATGATAGTGTTTCGGTCTGTTTCTCACTTTAGTCCTGTTAGCAATTGCTTTACATATTTTGGGGCTCCCTGAGTGGGAGCATAGATATTAATGTGTTATGTCTTCTTGCTGCATAATTCCCTTTATCATTATAAAGTGTCCCTCAGTATCTTTCTTTACCTTTTTTATTTTGAAGTCTGTTTCATCTGATATTAGTACTGCTACTCATAATTTTCTTTGAATACCATTTGCTTGAAATATCATTTTCCACCCTTTCACTTTGAATCTATATTTGTCTTTGGAGCTGAGATGTGTCTCCTGGAGGCACCATATGGTTGGGTTTTGTTTTTTGACACACGCTGTACCTTTTTATTGCTGAATTGAATCCATGTACATTTAGGGTGATTATTGAAATATGAGATCTTCTTATAGCCATTTTATCTTTTGCTTTCTGGTAGCTCGGTGTTTCCATTGCTTCCTTGTCCTTGTGCTTCTGTTTATTTTGGTCTGCTTTTGGGTTTTTTTTCCTGATCCTCTTGTTTTATGTTATATGCAACGGTTCTGAATCTTTGGTGTGTGCTTACTATTACGAATATGTAAATGGATATGTATATATCCATTTTCTTCTGTGTGTGCCATATCTCCATTTCCCTTTGCGAGTTTGGATATTTGAATCTCCCTCTTTTCAGTCATTGTTATCTCAGTTTGTTCCTATATATACTGAACATTCATTACTATCTTGGTGTAACAATTCTTTTCTTATTATTAAAGCTTATAATACCCTGTTCTTAGTAAGGATTGCACTCCACTACTTCTTTTTGCCCAATAGTCACTTTACTTCTAATTATGTTTTTATTTTTGTCATTTTTTTTAGGTGAGCTAACCCCTTTCATTATTTCCTGTAGTGCAGGCCTCGTAGTGGAGAATTCCCTCAATTTTTATATGTCTGGAAAGGTCTTAATTTCTCCTTCATATCTAAAGGAGAGCTTAGCTGGATACATTATTCTAGGCTAGTAGTTCATTTCACTTAATAGTTTAAATATTTGATTACATTCCTTTCTGCCTGTAAGCTTTGCACTAAGAGGTCTGAGGATGATCTAATAAGTTTACTTTTATACGTTACCATTTTCTTCTCCCTGGCTGTCTTGAGAACTCTGTGTTTGTCGTTGATGTTGATAATTTTAATACAATGTGTCCTGGTGAAGGCCTTTTTGGGTTGAGATAATTGGGTGTTCTGTTGACTTCTTGCAATCTAAGCCCCAGCTCATTCTTTAGATTTTGGAAATTCTTATCCACTTCTTGTCTGAAAATGCTTTCTAATCCCTGCTCCTTTTCCTCGCCTTCAATAATGCCCAATATTCTTATGTTTCCTCTCATGATGGTATCAGCTAGGTCTTGCTTTTCTCTTTCATTATTTTTTATTCTTAGGTTTCTCTCTTCTTCATTCTGATTTATTTCTAGATTTCTGTCTTTGATATCACTGATCCTTTCCTCTATTTGGTCGACTCTCTTTCCCAAGCTTGCTATTTCATTTTTTCAACACTTGTAGTGTGTTTTTCATCTTCAGAAGTTCTATTTGGTTCTTTTCGAGGATTTCAATCTCCTTGCTCTGCTCTTGTAGTTGGTTTTTTTCAATTCTTGTAATTGTTGATTTGAGTTTTTTTTAAATCTCATTGAGTTTTTTCAGAAATACCATCTTGAATTCTCTGTCATTTAAATTGCATATTACTATATCTGTAAACTTATTTTCTGGAGACTTCTCTCTTTCTTTCTGAGATGCCTTGTCACCTTCATTTTTCATGGTGTTTTACAGACTATTTCTTGCTTGGGCATTAATGGAAGTGTATTCTTTTGTTTTTCCAGAAAGAAGATCTATTATATAAAGGTCTCTCTTTAGCCTATTGCAAAGAAGGTGCTTTTCTTTTGGTTTCCAGTAGGTGGCGTCTAGACCTCTTAGCTCTCCATATAAAGTTTTAATAAAGCTTTTTAAATTTTCTTGTAGATATTTAATCATGCTCGCTTACCCTCAGTTTTAGTCCCTGTCAGTGTCAGCGATAGTCTTGGCAGTGTTTGCTCAGATTTGCCTCTGTGGTGATGGGTCTGGGAGTATATTGGGAGAGAGAGGGGCCCCTTGGGTTGGGGATTATGGGGCTGCCACTCAGCCTGGGTTTTGCAACCATGGTGGGCAAAAATCAGCTGTTGTTCCTCTGTGGTCTTGTCCTGCTTCTCTGCTTTCTGCCCTGATTACTGGGCCCTGCATCTACAGCTATCCTAGGCAGGAATGTTTAGGGAAATTGCCGCTCCCTCACCTCTCCCCCTCCTCCTGCAAGAAGCTCAGGGGGCTGCAGGAGGCAGCTTCTTTATTACCCTCAGACCACCGCCTGACACCCCAGGTTCTGACCTTTGGTAGTTCTTATGCACAGATCCCATGCTCACATGTGCTGTTGTGCAGTTTGGGTGTTTTTTGTTGAGTTTTAGATGTTTAGCTTATTGTTGTTTCAAGGGGAGAGTTATGGGGACGTCTCTCACTCTGCCATGTTTTCCCAGAATCCTTGGCTATTGTAAATAAAGCTGGATAAATCACATGACCTAATTTTAAGACTTACTGTAAGGTAAGTCTCAGCAGTTTGATGTATCTGAGAATGAATTTCTTTGGATTTATCCTGTTTGTGATTTGCTGAGCTTCTTGAATCTGTAGGTAAATATCTTTTGGTAAATTTTGGAATTTTTAATTCATTCTTTCTTTAGATATTTGTTCTGCACCATACTGTATTATTGAGTCTATCTAGGGAATTTTTTTTTTTTTCCTCAGCTTTCTTTTTTTTCTTTTGTAAAAAATATTTGTTTAAATTAGTTTCAAGTATACAGTATATTGGTTAGACATCTATATAGTTCATAAAATGATCCCCCAATTGTTTTCTCCCTCCCCTAGCCCTCCACCTAGTCATCATATTAATGCCAGCTGCATTCCCTCTGCCATGCTCTCCAACCCCATGACCAACTATCAACTACTAATTCATACTTCTTTAACCCTTCACCCATATTCCCAGCCCCCAGGCCTCTCCCCTCTGTCCATCACCAAAATGGTCCCCTATATTTGTGAGTCTGTTTTTGATTAATTTGTTTTTTTTGTTCCTTAGATTCCACATATACGTGAAATCATATGGTATTTATCTTTCTCTGTCTGACTTATTTCACTCAACATAAGAACCTCAAGGTCCTTCCATGTCATTGCAAATGGTAAGATTTCATTTTTTTAATGGCTGAGTAATATTCCATTGTGTATATGAACCATAATTTCTAGTGAGTTTTAAAAACTTTTTTTACTTTTATATTTTTCAGTTCTAAAATTTCTACTTTGTTTTTCTTTCTGTCTTCTATTTTTTTTTTCTGAGATACTTTATAGTTCCACTCATTTCAAGATTTGTCTTTCTCATGCAAGTTGAGATTTTCCTAATTCTTCATATGCTGAGTAATTGTAAATTCTATCTCACACATTTTGAATATTATGAGTCTCTGGGTCTTTTTTAAATCCATGGAGAATGTTGATGTTTTTGTTTTAGCATGCATGGATTTGGCTGTAAGTTCTGACCAGATTTCTGTGGATTTTGCTTTCAGTGTCAGTTCAATTTTCAAAGCTTTTGCAATGCTATTTGTATCTATCTTGCCCAGTGACCAGTATGGGACTTGGGCAATGGTCTATTAACAAAATCTTTAGTATGCACTTTTGCATCAGATCCACATATGCATAGCTTGGTGGTGAGGCCAGGAGTTTATAAACAATAGGTTTTGGGGCCAGGCTACTTTTCTGAGCTTCTTCTTTTCTGCTTTATTCCCTGTACTTTTTGGTTCTTTGAGACAACTCTTTTGGTCCTCTGGCAAGAAAACTGGCCTTCATTATTCCATTAAGCTGTTAACTTCTTACAATTGTGCTCATATCTGGGGCCAAGTGATGGAAAGACAGTGAGAGAAAAAAAAAGTGGTGTTTTTCACATTCTCTAGAAACCACTGACTTTCCCTCAGTGTTTAGCTGCCCTTGGGCCTCCACTGTTGCTGCTACTGTTGCCTTCTTTTTGGAATTGTCTTCTTTTTGGAGGCTTGGGCATGACAGAGCAAAGAAAAGAAAGGGATAAAAAAGAAATGAGAATATAAAACAGGATTTATTCCACTTTCTTTGGGTATCAGGATACTTGACCTGGTGCCCAATTCTGGGTTTCAGGCTCTATTAGGTTTAGGCCAGAGGGTACTGGAGGAAAAACAGGCAACTCAGTATCAGTTCAATGGTACTTTTAATTCTGGTCTTCTTCTCTAATCAGCCTGTTACTTATTAGTTTTTCCATAAATTGCTGTTCCACACCTTCTGTTCAGGTTTTATAATTGCATTTAGTGGAAAAGGCAGTTGGGACTGTTTTTACTCCACCTTACTCAGAACTACAAACTGTTCCCTGGCTATTTTGCTCAGGGAACTGAGCTGAGAGACTCTAGTTGGGATCTTTGTTGAAAGCAGCTTTCTAGACCTACATTGAAATTAGAATTAAAGGGGTACTATATTCTCCATAGTGTGCATTGGGTAGGGCTAGTAGCTGAGGTAAGAGAAATTAGAAAGTACTAGAGTAAGACATGTGTGCCTCCAGCACCCACTTCAATCTAACTGTCACATGCAGTTTCTAATTCTGATAAGTAATAGCTCCAGCTGTTTACCTCTTAGTGGGGTTAAGGGCCACAGTCTAATGAGTGTTAGCATGTGTTTCTTTAAAGAGGTGGCTGGTATTTGTCAGACTTGATGATAAATGAATATTTAATTTTACTTTCTTCCTTGCATGTGAAATATCAGACATAATGGAATTCAGGAATATCAGGCTTATAAATATGAGTAGGATCATTGTCCCTTTTCTCCTAACTGAGAGATTCCATATTGTAATGATCAATTTTCATTGCAGGAACAGTGTCATATTGGTTTTCCTACCCTCCCTTTTAGGGGAATACAAACTGTGGAGTAGAGATAACTTAATCACTTCAAAGTTAATTAATTGCCTCTGGACTTGGGTACCTTCCACCTCCCTCCCGAGTCATCTCAGCAACTTTCTGTGTGGGTAATGGAGTGGCCAAAAGCACCAGGAGCCGCCATGCTAAGATGATCTTTGTAGCTGATTTGAAAGGTTGGCATGAATGCAAAAGGCTGTATGGCATCTATACTTTCAGCCTGTCTGGCATTGCCTGAATATAGACTTCTAGAATCATTTGTCGAAGCTGAAAAGGCCTATAGAAATTTTCAGATCTACAGACAAACTTAGGTTGGTGTCTAATCACTGCATTATACAAACGGGGGAAGCAACTTGTTGAGGTTATACGAAAGGCAATGGCAGCTCTGAGCATAGAACACTTTCTCCTTGACTTCCTGTCTATCCTTTGCTATTTTTACTATATTTTCCAAAGACCTCAAGAGGAAACCAAGTTCCATATGAGTATGTGACCTCTGGAATGGTGGGTGATCATTCAATTACAAGAGCAGATAGTAGTCTAGGCTGCTCAGAGTAGTACACTTAAGACATCACAACACTAAGAAGAGTCCTATCACTCTTCAGATGGAAAAGATGAGAGAGGATATCAAGCTCTACTAATTCTCACAATCCAAGGATAAGAAAGGAAATTGTTCCTATTTAACTAAGGAGGAAACCCAGCTATATTGAGGACCAAGCTATATTGAATTCCAAGTCATAGAATAAAATTAAAGTCTGAATTAGAACTATGTCTTTTGACTTTTATTTTGTTTCATTCATGGATCCATTTCTGATTCTTATAGTGAAGCCAGGCTTTATTAAAAGAACCAAATACTACAACTGGTCATAACAAAGGTATAAAAATAGTTTTATGGAACCTTCTACTATACACAATGTCTTTCCTAATTGTCTTAATAAACACAAGTCTAATTACCTCTACGAGCTTTTTTAGTTGACCTTGTAAATAATTTATTGGATCTGGGTGTAGATGAAACTAAAGAGTATGAATGTAGTGAGCCTGCCTGGTGTTGTTGAAAGAGCATTTAAAGTTTGGGATCCTAGGCGAATCAGTTAATCTCTCTGTGTTTTATGCGCCCCTCTGCACCATGTGGATCTGAGATCTTTAGGATTTAGTCTGGCTCTGAAATTTTGTGCCTCTATAATTTGTGTTTCCTTTGAATTTTCTTCTAAACTTTTATTTCTTTTCCTTTGCTTCATCATCCTCCCCTTCCATTAAAGTGTGTGTGTGTCTTTGTTTGTGTGTGTGTGTGTGTGTGTGTGTGTGTGTGTGTGTGTGTGTGAAGTTGTGGGGTGTGTAGAGAATGAGGGAATAATTTAATGAAATTACTCTTCTGAACTGCTTACCTATGTATGTCACAATTTAACATAAAAACTTCTAAAAATTCTGAGTGACTTTTATTGAGAAGGCTACTTCCTGGAGGACAGATGTGATGACAGTGAACAAATATTAGACATGCAGTAATTTACAAACCATCTCCCTCAAATAACCATATATATCCCCCAATTCTGATCAATATTCTAATAATTCTGAATGGCTAGGTAGGGATTGTTTTGTATTCATTTTTTTCTCCTAATTTTCTTCTCTTACCAATGAAGAATGGTCTCATAGCTTTTCCCTTAACTTTATCAGGATTTGAAAGTACTGTTTCTGAAAAGATCAAGTGTGTATAAAAATAAGCACCTGTAAGAAATCATTTGAAAGAAAGAATTCTGGTCTATTTACACGTGAGGAGTAAGGTAATGGAATGAAATCATGCATAGTAAGTGTGTTTAAGATTTACAGAAAAATTTTAGATAGTACAAGAATTTCTATATACCCCACAAATCTTAAATGGCCCAAGTCACCACCTTATATATCATCTCCACCTAAAGACAAAAGATGTTGGGTGAGGAGGAAGGCTAGTTATGGGAGGTAAGTAACTCCCAAGAGCACAGTAAGTAAGAATATGGTTGCTATTCAGATTTAAGTCATTGCCTTCTCCATCAATAAGAGTTCTTAGAGGTTTAGTCATCCTCTCTTTCCTTTGCAAATGGAGATTTCCCTTCTAAATATAAATGTCTCCTACAAAAAGATAACTTCTATTCAGCTTTCTGAGCTTCTCTCTTGTCTTCCATTTCTTAAAAATAACCAGCTCAAGATAATTCTTATTCCAAACAGGAATATTTTGGGGTAGCAAATGCTGCTCCCCTTTAGCTTGAGAGTTTTAAGGAATAAAGTCCAATATTTGGTAAAATCTCCCTCAATTTGTAATTTTTTTCTTTTTTAATAGCTAATGTAATTTTAGGAGATGAGTCTGTGTTTTCTGACTTTGGGGTGCAGGTATCATCCTCATGTGGCCCGGTTGATCTGCTTTTGTTCTAAGGACAAACTGTACCTTACTGTAATTTGTGTATAGTTAGCTTTAGTGGGGGGTGTCAGAAGGAGGAGGAAAATGTGGGCTCCTGCAAGATATCAGTTATTTTAGAGTAGTATTCCCCATTAGAAAAAGGCCAAGTCTAGTCTTCCTGAAGTAACCTCTGTAGGTATAATTCCATTACATAAAAGTGCCATTTCTGAGTCCTGAACAAAGAATAGAATAATATTGTAGATGAAAAAGGGGCCACATACTAAACTTAACAAGCTCAACGGAGGCTGACATGATGGGCCCTACAAACTCAGAGACCAAAATTAACAACATAAGATGGTCTGAACATAAAAATTCCTAATGAAAAGCAGGTTATGGCAGGTAGCCACATCCTGGGCCTGTAGTTTTCTTGACAAAGGTCAACCTTTACCTTAAGTGAGCCTGTCTATTGTCTTTTTGCATCTAACATAACATATTCTTGGAATGTCAGAGTAATCCTTTTTTTTAAGACTCCTCAGGGAACAATTTACTGCACCAAAGCACGAGACCACAGAATCCCTCATTGTTATCTTGTCTCCCACATACCATCTCTCTGTGCTATAAATGTTAATTATTAACTTTCCTGTCCCCACAAATGTAAAAGAGGCACGTGTCCCTCTGTTTTACTTTGTATTCAATCCCAGAGATTTTCCTGCTTTGCATTCTCCTTCCCCCTTAATCAACCACTAATGGATTTCATATAACCCTCCTTACATCTATCTCTTCCTTTGATTCTAAAGTATAAAATAAGCTGCAAAACTGCCATCCTCTGGAGCATTTTCTTAGTCCATTGAGATTTTGCTTTCTTGCAATTGTTATCAGTTTGGCTCAAGTAAACTCGTTAAAATTCTCTACAGGTTTGGATGTTTCTTGTTGATAGTCTGATTACTGGAAATTTGTTGGGAAATACTGTACAAATAGATTCTAATATATAACCTGGGAGTCATCCTTGACATTCATCCCTCCTTTATTTCCTGCTACATCTAATTCATAAAGTCTTATAAATTTTACCACTCCAAATATCTTTCTAAGTTATGCATTCTTACCACCTCCTGCATTATCATCCAGTCTAAGCTGCCAACTCTCATCTATAATTACCTCCTAACTGGCCTCCTTACATCCACTTTAGTCTCCTTCTAATACAGATGGTCCCCGACTTACAATGGTTTCACTTCTAATTTATCAACTCTCCAATGGTGCAGAAGTGATGTGCATTTAGTAGAAAGTGTACTTCAAATTTTGAATTTTGATATTTTCCTAGGCTAGTGATATGTGATATGATACTCTCTTGTGATGCTGGGCAGTAGCAGTGAACTGCTATTCCCAGTCGGGCATGTGGTTATGAGGGTAGACAACAGATACTCTATAGTGTATTCATTGTGTCAAATAATTTTGCCCAACTATAGGTTAAAGTGTTCTGAGTGCATTTAAGGTAAGCTAAGCTAAGGTATGAAGTTTGTGGGTTAGGTGTATTAAATGCATTTCTACTTACAATATTTTTAACTTACGATGGGTTTATTCAGATGTAACCCCATTGTAAGTCAGGAAGTATCTGTATATTCTTCTTCACATTAAAGTCATTCATTTATTCATTCATTCAATCAAAATGTATTTATCAAGTACGTACTATATGATATGCCAGGCACTGTTCTAAATGTTGGTAATATAGCAGTGGGAAAAAAAAAAAAAAGCAAAGTCCATACCCTCATAGAGTTACATTCTATTAGGAGAGATGTGTAATAAGCAAATATTAAATAAAATGTTAGGATAGTGATAATGCCATGAAGACAAATTAAATAGGCAAGGAAATAGTTTGAGGGGGTGCTATTTTAGATGGACTTGGCCAAGAAGACTTCTCTGAATAAATAATGTTTGAGTAAAGAACTGAAAAAAGAGAGTGCTTGGAGAAAAACATTCTTGTTAGAATGAACAACAAGTCCAAAGACTGTAAAGTAGGAACAAGGTTGGTATTTTCTAGGATTAGCAAGGAAGCCAGTGTGGTTAGAATAGAGGTAACAAAGGGAGAGTAAGAGAAGTAATCAAGTGTCAGAGCTTTGCAGATTGTGGTGGAAGGATTTTGTTTCTCTCCTGCAAGTGTAATTGAAAGTTTTTGGAAAATTTTAAGCAGAAAAGTGGCATGACTGTGATTTTTCATAATGTTAATTCTACAACATCCTATTTCCTGCTTCAAAGCTCTCAAAAGCTTCTCATGAATTTGGGGATAAAGACCAAATTAGTTACTGCAATCTATAAGGCCCTGTATGGTGTTGCTCAACCTTAGTCTTCAGCCTTATATTATATTATGACTTCAAGTTTTTGCACTTATCAGTCTTTATCTTGCCACAGGGCTTTTGTTATTTCCTATGCCTGGAATGTTCTGTCCTTCCCTTTTGTCTCATTATTGCCTATTCATCCCTCAGATCTCATTTTTTGTTTGTTTTCACTGACTAGGTAAAAACTCTTCCTATTAGATATATTTATGGTATCATATTCGTTTCTACCATAGCATTTATCATAAGTGTAATTTTGTATTTGTATAATTATTTAAGTTACATAATATTGCCACACAAAATTAAAAGTTCCTTTACTGTTATATCCATAGCTTTGTCAGGGAATGAAAATTTTCATCTACCCCTATTTATTCTTCTTGGCTAGTCTAATAATTTAATTGACACAGAACAGATTAACAGTAGAAAAAAACTAACTTTGTTCACATGGAGGTCTCACAGATATGAACCCAAATGAATGACTAAAGCAGGCAGCTTTGATACTTTTTAGACAAAGAAACAATAAATTTGTGAAGATTCAAAAGGAAACAGAAACTTAGGCTTGGGTGTTTAAGTAGTGAAGAATCTAAGCAGATTTAGGCTTATGGCAGAAAATTAGTGAAAAAGCAACAAGCTTTGTTTATACAGACTTTTTAGCCTTGAATTTCTTATCTCTGCTGATAAAGATGTCTCTCTACCTTCTGGTTCAATGAAGGTACCTTTCTCATAGGAGAATTATTTCCTGCTTTCAGAGAGTCCTAGGAGGGTCAGAATTCCCTTCTTGCACCAGTTGTTTAAGTAACTTTAATTCAAAGTAATCAATATGCCAAAGTGACGTATTTTATGGTGGCAAATTTTGTTCCCCTACAACATCCATAGCACTTGTTATCTTCATGGAAGATTAAAAAAATCAGTATTTGTTTAATGAATGAATAAATGTGTTCTCCTGAAGTCTAAGTTGTGTATTTTATATGGTGGTAGGAGGAAGGGGCTTTAAAAATCTATTATCTGCTAAGTGTTTGACACATCCAAGAGGTATAGCATATATATTTTATTCTTTACCTGATGGCATTCTATTGATTCACTAGATAGAGGGGTTCTCACTGGGCATTGTATTTTCACAGATAAACTGGCCCTCTGGATGTCATTACTACTCTGATAATATGGTAGTGTCAACTTATATTGTAGCCCTGTCACATAAGGCACTATAGCTTCTTCAGCACCCACCGCTGCTTTCCTGATTAGAGAAGTGCCCTGCTGATGGGTGCCATTGCTCAGAGAGGATATGTGTGTGAGAGGGAAGGATCTTTTTGTATCATGTTATCCTCTGTCAGAGACCTCTCCCAAATAGTGTTGCTGAACCCCCTGATATTTGAGTTTAGAGAAAATACTCTTTCCTTTTCTTTTCGCTCTGACATATACATGCACACAAGAGACCATGCTGCTCTCAAACTTTCTGCCTTTCTGATGACTTAAGTTATGCTAACTACCTCAAGCTATTCATTCCTGGATCCCTCTTCCCTTAGGATGAGTTTTCCCTCAGCTTTCCTTAAAAATGGGATTCTGCTATGATATCCTATCCCACACTGCAGTGGACACAATCAGTGGACACAATCTGGCTTCTCACACAGAGGTTCCCCAGGCATTATGCAGATAAGCATCCTTCAGATCAGCCATACCTGTTTGCAAAACATGCTCTCATATGTCTGAGCCCCAGGCATAGAGACCATGATGCAAACTGAACTCCTTCCACATAAAATTACCAAGAGCAGGGTATAGTATAAAGAACATATGTGAGATGGAGAACTGGACAGGCAGACCTGGATTCATTTCACAGGTCCACACATTACTGGATGGATGACTGTATGTTTTTAACTTCTCTGAGCTTCAGTTGTTTCCTCATTCTTGAAAGGGCACAATAACAATTTCCTTGTAGGGTCCTTGTGATAATAAATTAAATAAATTCATATAAAGGTTTACCACAGGGCCTGACAATTCCTGAGTTAGCAACTGTTCTAAGTAGTATACAAGTATTATTTAATTTAAACATCCTTACATCCATCCTGCGAGGTAGGTACTATTATTTCATTTTATAGATGAAGAAACGAAGGTACAGAGAGGCTGGGTTATTTGTCCAAGTTTACATAGATGGAAGTGACAGAGCTGAGGGAGAAGAGCTGGTCTAAATGAGCTCTAAAATCCCCCACAAATTCCAGGATTCTATACATCGAATTAGTACAAGGTCATTGTATTATGTAAATAGATATGTTCATTCACCACCTCACTAATGAGGATATAAAAGCATAAGTAGATTCCTGACTTGCTTTTATCTGAGAATAATTGAATATAATTGACAGCCAAAGACTCTGAGTCAAGTGGCTCCTTAGGATTACCGATTTAAAAAAGGACTTCATTGCAGCACATCCTATCCCAGATTTTCCTCCTGATGTTTACATCCTCAAGGAGAAGCAGGGCTCTGGAAAGAAAAATCAGATTGGTTATGTGAAAGCTACTGTGGCTTGCAAATTTATTTTTGCACAGCTAATTTGCTCACAGGAATACAGTGGGGTTTTTTTGATAGAGGAGAATAATTATTGATATTGATAATGAAAATAAATGCTAAAGAATAGAAAATTAATGTAAGGTTAATCACATTGCAAATGATGGAAAACTATACTCATCAAAAAAGCTGAAATCACACACTCACACACACACACACACACACACACACACACACTCACACACACATCCTAACTGTATATGACTACTCAAAACTAAGCAGGAAAATTTCCAATAACTTTGGAAAATACACAGGAAATAAAACAACAACTTTGAGGACTTACAGCAGTGGCTCCCAAACTTTGCTGTATATTAGAATCACCTGGGGAGATTTTAAAACTCGTGCTACTCAGGTTGCACCTCATACCAATTAAATCAGAACATCTGGGGGTAAGAGCAAGGCTTTTTTAAAGATCTCCAGGTGAGTGCAATGGGCAACAAACTTTAGGAACCACCGGTTTAGCCTATCTGTACAGAAATCATCTTCCCCTGAAGGCTCTATTGAAAAGTCAATGGCAAGAAAGCCCTTGAGGACCTGACATTATTTAGTAAATTAATCTCCAAGGTAGGATTCCTGAGTACAGTAAGTCTTCAATTAACATTGTCAGTTGTGTCTGTGACTTTAAGTGAAATGACATATAACAAAACCAATTTTACCACAGGCTAATTGATATAAACAAGAGTTAAGTTCCTCAGGCATCCCATCAATGTTGTAATAAAAGCATGTTGAACAAAAGGATGTTATTTGAGAACCTACTGTATTAGAAGAGGGTAGGTCTTCCTTGGGATCATGGGCTATGTTTTTACTTGGAAGACATCTCACCATTAGATTTAGCCTAAAATAAGAAGAGATGAAAGTTGCCGAGGAGAGGGCAAAGCGATGGCTCCAGAATTTCTTTATAGGAGGAACTTGGGGAGGGCGATTTAATTACAACTTGTGATTGTGTTTTCAGGGAACAATATATCTAGATTATGTTTGTTTAGGATGGCTGATGGAGGTTATGAGGGAAGATAAAGCCATCACCTTTTACCTCTATGGAGGAGAAGGGAATTGACACTTTTTTTTTTTTTTTGCAAAAGTGATATTCATCAAAATAGTGAGGAAGGTGAGATTCTTAGCAGAACCTGCAATGACTTTGCACCATCTACCTTTCCTGTCTCCATTTATCAGTGTCTCTGACCTCAGTAAATTGATACTAATAAACAATAATCACTAATATTTACATAGTTTTTAGCATGTGCAGATGTTGTTTTGAATCACTTGTTAACATCGACATGTAATATCTTAACCCAAATAAATAGCTCATAGAGTGGAACATCAGGATCCAATGAATAACTGGTGGGGGAAGATAATTTGAATGAGTGCTTGGAGGCCCCTTAAGTGAAACTATGTGGGAAATTTTCTATTTTGTCTGCTCTCCTTATTAAAGTTGGTGGTTCTCAAACCTGTGCATATATCAGAATATACTGGATGACTTCTTAAAATATATTGCTAGGACAAAAATCACACGACCATATCAATCGATGCAGAAAGAGCATTTGAGAAGGAACAGCATCCATTTATAATTAAAACACTTAATAAAATGGGTATATATAGAGAGTACCTCAACATAAATAAGGTCATATACAACAAACCCTCAGCTAACATCATACTTAATGGTGAAAAACTAAAAACCTTCACTATAAGATCAGGAACAAGACAAGGCTGTCTGCTATCACCACTCTTATTTAATATAGTATTGGAAGTCCTAGTGAGAGCAATCAGGCAAGAGAAAGAAATACAAGGCATCCAAACAGGGAATGAAGAAGTCAAGTTGTCACTTTTTGCAGATGATGTCATTCTTTATATAGAAAACCCTAAAGACAGCACTAAAAAACTCTTAGAAACAATAAGCAAATATAGTAAAGTTTCAGGATATAAAATCAACGCACAAAAATCCATAGCATTCCTATACTCTAAGAATAAATTTTCAGAAAAAGAAATGAAAAAAAATTCCTTTGGCAATTGCAACAAAAAGAATAAAATACCTAAGAATACACCTAATGATGAAGTGAAGAACTTATACACTGAAAATTTTAAGATATTATTAATAGAAATTGAAGAAGAAATGAAGAAATGGGTCATATGGTAATTCTGTTTTTAGGTTTTTTTAAAATTCTTTAATGTCACCGCATATTTGACCCCTTTTACCCCATCTTCCTCCTTCCTCTCCCCTCCCACTACTCCCTGGTAACCCCTAGTCTATTATCCATTTCCATGAGTCTCTGTTTATTTGTCCTGTTTGTTTGTTGCTTTTAAGTTTATATCCCACATAGAAGTGATATGATATCATGTGATTTTCAACTTGTTCTGTCTGGCTTATTTTGCTTAGCAAGATTATCTCGAAGTCCATCTTTATTGTTGCAAATGGCAGTATTTCATCTCTTCTTATGCCTGAGTAGTATTCCATTGTATATGTGTATACATATACATGTGTGTATGTGTGTGTGTGTGTGTGTGTGTGTATGTATGTATGTGTGTGTGTGTGTGTGTGTGTATATATATATATATATATATATATATATATATATATATATATCACAGCTTCTTTATCAAATCTTCTATTGTAGTACACTTAGGTTGGTTCCATGTCCTGGCCACCGTGAATAATGCTGCTATGAACATGAGTATGCAAATATCTGTTCGGATATGAGTTTTCAGGTCTTTGGGGTAAATACCCAGTAGAGGGATCACTGGATCATATGGTAGATCAATTCTTAGTTTTTTGAGGAACCTCCATACTGTTTCCCATAGTGGTTGTACCAATTTGCATTCCCACCAGCAGAGTATGATGGTTTCTTTTTCCCCATAACCTCTCCAACACTTGTTATTTGTACTGTTGATGATAACCATTCTAACAGGTGTGAGGTAGTATCTCATTGTGGTTTTGATTTGCATTTTCCTAATAGCTAGTGAGGTTGAACATCTTTTCATATGCCTGTTGGCTATTCAATGTGTTCTTAAGAGAAGTGTCAGTTCAGGTCCTGTGGGGTTAATTCAAAAAAGAGCCCCACCACATATTCCAAAGACTGCTGGATATCTGGCCAGCAGCCAAGGAAGGCAGTACACAAAGGGCTTTTGGCAGTGCCTGCTCCCAGGGATGTTTTCTGCTGCTCCCATGGACATTATCTACTCCTGTAACCAAGCAGCACATCTTCCTCCCATCTGCCTGAGAAAGAGGCTGCTCCACCAATGAGATTACCCGTCCCTCATCTTGTGGACATAAAAGTATTGCTTGCCTATGACTGGGTGCCTTTTCCTGTGGCTGCAACCAGCCGCTGTTAGAGCTTCCCTGACCCATGAGTAATAAATGGCATATCATACTGCTCTGATCCTCCCTAGTGTTTTTTCTGGAATATCCTAGGTATAGATTCTTGGCCTGGGGTGCCTGTATTACAATCAGCTAGCCAGAAGGATATTCTGAAAAATACCCCTACTGAGTCAACCTCAGGTATGAACATGCCTGGAAGACCTCTGCTAAGGACACTCCCTAGTCTGCCAGGGTGAATCCCGAGTTTATGGGGGGAAATCCCAAGTCTGCTGGGGAGAATCTCAAGTTTGCCAGAAGGGAGGGATTCTTGATGCCAGAGGAAATACTGGGTGGATGCCTGCCAGGGGGTATCCTGGGGTGGGGCATCTGGGTTCATGTTGTTTGAGGTAGCAAGCCTTGTAGATTCTTGGGGCCCACCCAAGGAGTGAGGGGTACCCCTGATATGCCTATCAGCCTCTTACAGATTTTATGGAATGTAGGGGAATTTTCTTTCAGAGAGAAGAAGGAGCTGCAGGCAGTAGCAGCTGCTGTGGGCTGACCCCTTCGCAGGCACTATGTGATGCTTAACTATATTCAGAGAACATTGTAGCAGATTCTCTGAAGATCCTAGCAAATTTACTAATGAATCTAAACAAAGTTACTATGACTTCTGACTTAACTTGGCAACATTAAAGGTCTTATGAGGTTTTTCTAACTCTCAGTAACTTTTAAGGTCTTACAGATGGCTAGAAATGTAAACACAGCCAATACTGCCTGAGACTGAGATGACTAGAGAAAAAAATGGGGCACCTTTGAAAGCAAGCTGCACCCTGCCCCCGCCTTTTCCCAGCCTCTGTAAAAGTGTCAAGGGCAACTGAAATACTTCTAGAGGTTACAAAATATATTCATAAATTTGCCAATCTAAAGGATGTTCATTGCTTTCTTTCTAACTGCAATCAGAAATTGAGATCTCTGAGATTTAAAACTTTCTCATTATAATAGAAAGGGAAATGTATGTTTTTTAGTAACAGAAGGTATAGAATATCAAGATTTATTTTAAAGGAGATTAAAGAAAAGTACTTTGTGTTATAGTGCGAGTTTCCCAGAGAGCACTGACACAGAAGCCAAATAGCCAAATCAAAAAAAAACTTTATTACAGATTCGAATCTGGTCTCAAACCTCCACTGTCGCAGCAGTGATTGAGGCAAGAGCCCCGAACCTCGTGCGAGTTTCCCTTATATACC